>OY293413.1:87048159-87655320 GCA_958502065.1 Chrysolina americana
AAATAATATTGAATAAGACTTCTCTGGTTCGAATAACTACCTATTATAATTATTATGATCAAAAGTAGTCAAACATTGCATAATGACCAAATGATATAATCCTCATTTCATCTACATTGTTTTATATCTTTTTGGATCTTATTTTTTTTAAAAGATACTTCATGCTTTATACGTCAAACGAAAAAAAATATACGTTGAAGAAGCAAGATTTTCAGTTAACGTACCGTAATTTGTAGTCACCCGGTAAGTGAGAGATATAACGAATCACCGACAAGTCGAGAGATTTTAATGTTATTAAAAGTTTCCTCGGATGTCTGATGTGTACAAATAGGAACAGGTTGCAGTTACAAAACTTCTCCTTGGCTCGAATAAATTGATATTTCTCGGAGATTACGAAACAAAAGTCAAAGGATGCCAGCCGATTCAGAAGAATACTTGCGACATGGGATAATTACATTAGGAGAAGCGAGTTTTATTTGTCTGCCAACGAGTGCACTACCGGGGGTCAGTTGCATTGCTATACATATACAAGGTGTCGTTTTTTTTCATTTCTATGCCCAAAACTTTTTTGTTTTCGGAGATAATGGAATGAAATTTGGAGAATCTAATTAATGTAAAAAACCTATTTTTTTGAAAAATAATTCAAATTCATCAAATTCTGGATTCATCGGAAGTGACATAAACTCGATTTTCAAATAGGACACCTGATATACTTTCGGTTTTTTTTTTGTCTCCATATGACATTCAGAATACAACCATGTATCATTTGTTACTTTCTATAACCATTTTTTATTTTTTTCAATTGTTTTTCCATTGTAGTGGGCTATGGATACGTTCAAATAACTCATTTTAGTCCTAAAATGTGTGTACAAATACAACTGGTTTCGGTCAAAGTGGTTCAGCCATGTCAAGTTTACGTTTGAAATTTCTGTTACTATTTTTTTTTTTTTTTCAAATAGCTATATGGTGACTAGTCGGGTTATACAAAAAGAGCATTTTATTTCGATTGATTTCATACCTCACTCTATTAGGAAACCTTGATACTTTTTTATAATTATCCATAATTTGATGTGAATCGTACCACCACTCTAGAATCAATCATAACTCGTACTTGTTTTCAGCTGGATATATCAGTAGCGGAGGTGGTGGCTATGGAGGCGGTGGTGGCTACGGAGGGGGCGGCGGCAGCAGTGGCTGGAAATCTGGCGGAGGAGGAGGTGGTGGCGGCGGCTGGCTCTTGGGAGGAGGCAGCAGCGGCTGGCAGTCTGGGGGAGGAGGCGGAGGTTGGCAATCCGGAGGAGGTGGTGGGGGATGGCAGTCTGGAGGAGGTGGATGGAAATCCGGAGGTGGTGGAGGCGGCGGTGGATATGGCGGTGGCGGAAGCACTGTGAAAATCATTAAAGTGATCGTACCAAGCGGCGGCGGTGGATACGGAGGTGGTGGCGGCGGTGGTGGTGGATACGGAGGCGGCAGTGGCTGGAAGTCTGGAGGAGGTGGTGGTGGATGGCAATCCGGAGGATCTGGATGGCAATCTGGTGGATCTGGATGGCAATCTGGAGGAGGCGGAGGCGGAGGATGGAAATCAAGTGAGTCAGATGATTGATACTCATAAAGCGTGATAAATATTTAAGCAGAAAAAAACATAAGTTATCATAGGGTAGTAGTGTAATACCAGTTTTTCATCAACAGATAAGTTAACAATTACGATAGACCCTATCTTCTGGTAGAGATCTGGCTTTAGAAGAGTTCTATTTTTATGGTATGGCAAAATGAACTGATAAAAAAAAACTGTCAATTATATGTGTGAAGCAAACCAAACGATTCATGTAGAATTTTTGTTGAAATAGGGAAAATTCATGAACCTTTTGGATGGAATTTTTCCAAACAATTAGCTGAGTATGTCGAATACTAAGAAGAATTTCACTGAATGGTTGAATCGTTGCTTTGGTGGTATAATCGAATGATTTGTTTTCTCGAAAAAACCTGTGTATGATTTTAATCACACCAGTTGATGGCATTCCCAAAATCGCTCAGCATTGTACTTTACTGCAACTCATTTCATATCGATTTCATTATTGCATTCTTTGGATGAAGAAATTTGAGTACCCATCAATTATTTTTTGCGTGGAGCAAAATTTACCCTTTTGCTCTTAACCATTGATTTTGGTGTAGGTACTATGTCAACTTATGATTGGAAATATTTCGTTGTTTCTTTTTATATCTTATAAGTGATTGATAACGACAATTAACATTTTCTTAATTTTCAGGCGGTGGATGGTGATAAGTCAACTGCAAGATTAAGGATCATACTGAAATACTCTTCAAAAATTCAATTGCGTTCTTTTTGCACAGCTACGTTGGTCCTGCTTCCACTCTACTGTAAATATTTTTTGTAAATTCTCGCAAACTTCTGTGATCAGTTTTGTAAAATATTTTCCTAATAAAATACAAAAACCACATACCTATGCTTTCTCTTCTGAATAGTTTCACAAAGCTTTCAGATCATTCTAGCTGATGAGGATTTCTAGAAAGTATAATACGTTTGATTAATACCAGTAAGCTATCCTATTCAGAAAATTATCACAAGGTGTGAAGGAATGCATCTCTTTTGGCAGTATCAATCTTTACAGAATCATTTTTCTATTTCGCCTTGGTCTTACAATATAATTCAATTCACATAGTTCGATCTGGGTTCATTTACATCAACTATATGGGTAGGTGGAAAACTTTCAGTCAACTCCACCAAATATCAAAATTTAAAAATTATCAAATGTAGTCGGAAGAGTTACTCTAACAGATCGCCCCATTACATCTTATAATAGGTGTTTAACGGTGGATGAAATATCTGGAGAACGAAACCATGGACGTATAAATGAATAATGGACCCATTTATTTACATCTCCAAGTGAAGTCGCTGAAAGGCACCATACTAAGGTCCTGCTGTTGAGTTGGGAGTTGCCAAATCGAGTCTGTGATAATTCTTCATCAACCATCAACACTAGCTTAAACTCAATTCCAGCGAATTCCAGTCAGTAACTGAACATTCCGATCCGTTTATGAAATTTAACTCGGCATTATACATTCCAGAATCAAAACTAGTGAAATTAATTTGAAAAATCGGTGCGAACTTCTGTACTGTTCGTTAAAATACTACACGAACGGCAACGCTTTTGAAGTACGTTTCGTTTTTCATAATTTTTTGGTTGTTTACAAATTTTGCCACTTTATGTTGACACGGTATCTGTAAAAATATTGGTGTTTTGTTGCGTTTGGATTGAAATAGTCAAAGAAAAATAGATAGAGACTAATAATGGTGCTTTACTGTTGGGTTTGCAAGCAATCCAATTGTTCTAACAACCAGAATCTCAGCTTTGATAAGCAAGTACATAGATTGTTTACAAATATTAGATTGACGTTCATATTCTTCATTGGCGTCACAGTGGGTATCAAATTTCTATACATACAAAATGAAATGTTACTGAAATCTTGTTACTTCATATGAATGAAAGCACATATGGGTATTTTAGGAACACATCAGATCGTATCTAACAAGTTTTGCTGAAATTCTCATAATCATATATAAAATTCCACATATTTTTGTTATTATTAATACCTATATCAGTTAAATTACGTGCACCACTGTCGTAGGAGGGTAGGTTACAGTCTATCGCAGGTCTCATCCTTCCCCGCAACCCGCGCGCCAACGAACCAAGCGGTTTCAAAACAAACTGTATTGCAAGTATGGGATTGCTGAATCCATCATTAATTTATACGTCCATGAACGAAACAACAAATCATTCCGAAATTTTGTGTTCACCTAGGTTTAATTCTTTTTACTCTATGAGGAGAAATATCTTTGAAGTACGAGGCATTTTCCTTCCTCATGTACTGTGTACAGAATGATGATGAAGCAACTCCAAAAATCATCACTTGCGTCTGGTAAATGTATGAATGAATGCTATTCTCGAGAAATACAAATCGCCGGGGTGATTGATATCCAGGTCTAATTTTTATCATGAATGAAAAAAATAATAATCATGTTTGGTTTATTTTCCTTCATCACAGCAAAATGTGTCTAATGTCACACCTCTCTATTTTCTGCTTTGAAATCTTCATCTAGTTTGTTGACATAGCACTCAACTGCACACTTCTAAATCTTTTCGAGATTGACTCCTGAGAATTCAAACTATAATGAGTAATGAGTTTTAGAACTGTTGAATATGAAAAGCAAGAGTTCATTCAATAAATTTCTGGTTACGTAATTATTCAACATTCATTAGTATTCTAGACATCTCGTATAGATTCAGTAACCATGTGAGAACGTAAGAGGTATTTTAACGTCAATGAGCTCAATCAAAGAATAAAAATTATCTGACTGGCCAGTCGGATAGGAATTAGAGGTGAGATATTCGATTCGAATAGATCAGTTGCAGAAAATATATGCGTCAGATGATATTCTGAACTGACACAAACAAAATAAAAAGTTTATATAGAACACGTTGGAGTAAACAAGACGTTTCGACTGATGTGGCAACATTTCATTGACTCAGACCTGAGCGATACTGCGTGAGTGAACATAAAAGCTCATTTCTTTGATATCTCAGTTCGCATAATTTTCATGTTTGCCGGTAATTAAACCCCAACAAAACTGTCTGGCTTTTGTTCATAATTTCTTAAATATTTAATTAAGAAGCTGTTAAAATTCCAGAGTGAATCAAACAACTTCATTTTGTATTAAAAAAACAAAAACAATTTTAGGGGGAATTAATTCTATGCAAACCTCCTCAAAAGTGTCTGCCATCTTGAATGATGATTACAAATTTACTAAACTTTCGGTTAAAGTTTGTTGGCCTGTGAATCAAACTCTCTTTTTGGCTTCAATTTTATTACACCTTTCTATTATGCGCAGTACCTGGTGTCCCGGGTTGGGTGAGGCAAACACAGGTATTTCTACGTCTCATCCCCTAAATACTATATAGCCTTACAAAATTTCAAGGTGCATCAAACACTACTTCATGAAACATGCGTCACTGGCTCTCCAACTATAAGTTATATTAAAGGGTGGACAATCGATAAGCTATCATCAGCAAATGCGTCGACATATCAGACAAGCGCTAGTGCTAGGTTTATTAAGAGGGGGCGTGGAGCACTCGCTTCCGGTATTTTTGATCACGCTTTAACTATAAGGCGAGGGTCCAAATATTTACTCATTAGAATGAAGTGGTGTACTACCTACACACCTACGCAGTGATGGAATGTTACAGAACGAGTTCTTGATCACGATGAATCGCTATTTTTCTTGCGAGTTCTTGTTATCAATTGTTATTTGAAAATGAATCAAGCCACTTTCATAGTGAATTATCATAATCAATTCACAGTTATATGCCAAGAAGAATAATTGGAATGATTTATGCGTTATACGAACGAACTGAAAGTATAACAGAACGCAAAGTTGTGTACTGATGGTGTACCCTGTATAAAACAGTTAGGAAACTTTCAATTGCATTTTCAGATCAATAGAAGTCTATTAATTGTGTTCAATAAAGGTTATTGGAAGATCTTATAGCTTGGAACATCACATTCGTCAAAACAACGATGATTAGAGGCCTTGATTGGAATATCAATTTTACTGGTAATTGGATCAACCAAAACTAAACAAAGCCGTCAGGGACAATATTCGTTTTGTATATAATACTGATATGACATATTTTCACTATCCATAGTTTAGGAGGATTCAAAGCTGAACAAGACAACGAAGTAATAAAAAAAAATGGGAGAGTTGATGGGAGGTGAAGTTTGGATTGCGTCGTGGAGAGTTTGCGCCAGGAAGTTGGTACTTTTGGGGTAAATCCTTGATGAGTTGCTGGAATAATTTTGTTTCAATATAAGAGTAGTTTGTGTGTTTTTTGTTTGTTTCGATACGATTATGATCATGGTATAAGATCATTGTGCCCAAACTGGTTTGGTCAGATTATATTAGGTAAGAACTATATTCAGTCTGACCTGGTAGCAGCGAATATTATCATGCAACCCGCAAATAAAAATAATTCTTCTGGTTGGTTGTCTGTTTTGGTGGAAGTTTGGGGTTGAACGAAAGAAGTCGTCCCATACCCATAGATTCGGCTAGAATGTTTAGAAGAAAGGTATCCAAATAGAAATGATTCTTTCAAATAGGTTATTGTAATAATAATGATTCTCCCTCATAAATACTCATAGAGTGTACCCAAGGGCATAGCCTGTGTAGGTAGGAAGACAGCCATTATTATTATTCTACCGTGGCGCTCCAGGGCGACTCTTTGGTGACGATTTCACTTTTCAGCTGTAGGAAAACCTACAGCGCACTCCTAGAGAGCACCAGACGTCGGGGTTGGCACCTCACATCACACCTGTTTTACAAAAAGGCATGTGGCCACCTAGAACCTAGAGAAACCGATGCACTTGAAAAAATAAAGATTCTCGCGTACTAAGGTCTCGAACCTCCATCCGATGCGAGTCAGAAGTTCCACGGCCAGAGACCTCATCAGGTAAGCTACCAGCCAAACGGTAAACATTTTTCCAGCGTTCTATGAGAAATGAACCTATTACAGTAGCAGTTTTTTGACAAGTAGCGATGAATGATTCCATACAAGAACTAGGAATTCAGTTGAAGCTTCGGGTGTAGCAGCGGGTTCAAGGGATCTGTGACCGACGGCTACAGTTTTGCAAAGAAATGAGTAGATGTTCCTCGGATCAAACAACATATTTTTCCTAAACGGAACTGTTAATCTCTACAAGTATGGCTGCGAGAACGATACTAATTCCAATAATCAAACGTTTGTTGGTCCGATGAACATATTGGGTCATTTCTGTCGAGAATTTCCTTGATAAGGAAAATACCATCAATTGGAAAGGAAACTTTCACATTTAATGGCTAGCTAGATCACCTGATCTCAATCCACTGAATATTTTTCCAATAATATCACTCCTTCGGATTCGCTTGACAACTCACGAGGTAGAACCGACAGCCATCGAATAACAACAACAGTTTTAAATTGATGGATGTAGCCGTTACTACGTAATAGATCATCATGAAAAATAAGAAATAAAACTTTCTGTGTTTTTGCACCACTTGTATTTATAACACTAATGAACTGCAGTATTTGGCCATAATAGTTTTGGAAAACATTCAAACACATTCTAAAATAAACCATGTCGTATGGGGGTTGGTGAAAATGACTTTGAAAATTTGATAAATGAATTTTTGTAAATAATTGTTGTAATTTCTTTAAATCACACTGATTATTCTTGGTTAATATTTCGATTTTGAAAAATATTACTCACTTATTTGTGAATAGGACTGAAAGAGCATGAAAATTATGAATACCTTGACTCATTATATTATATAAAAATTCGTTAGATGGTACTTGCCCCTCTCAGAAGTACAAAGTTGTTATCATGTGTTCCCATAAAATTTTTGAGTAAATCTGCTTGAAATTTTTCGAAAGGCCTTGCCATATCATAATTTTTTATATCACTCAAGCATCATACACCAAATCAATAAAATTAATCGAATAACTTAAATTCAAAAATTCATGAATGACAAAATGACAAATTTCTTTGAACAAATGTGGTAGATTCTATCAAGCGATTAAACACTCGTTTTGAAACATTAAAAAATTTATATTATCCCATATATTAATTGTTGTTTCATTAAAATAACGAAAGTCTATAATACATATGAACATTCTGGAATATGTAAAAGTTGGTACAAAATATCAATAAACTTTCAATTATCACTACTTATTCTTTGTTGAATGCCACATGTATGATGGAGAAGCGATAAACTGGGTGAACTATTACAAATCACTAAAAGAAAGCAATGGTGGACAGGTTATGCAGATGCACACCTGTGAGCATCCCGTGACGATTCATATAATTTTTTGATGCGCTACTGAATCAAACGTCTATGTTCTGACTCTCTGGTTTTGGTCTCTTTTCCATGTTATTTACAACAGTTCACGCGTTCTAAAATTTTCATTACATCAAGGCGTTTACGAAGAAATCATTTTGACTTGTTTTGGTTAATCAATCACTCAAAGGGCATTGATACCTATGAATCGAGTGTAATTTGTTCTGAAAAGAACAATATGATCGCGAACAAGGCGAGACTAACTTAATTTTCTTCAACTTCATTTAGTGTTGTGTTATGCTCTACAAAAATAATATATTTTTGCAATTTCTGATAGGAAGTTATGCTAGCTTCAGTACCATTTTTCATGAAAGAAGAGAAACAGAGGAAAACAGAGTATGACTATGATGAGTAATTATTTTGATACAATTTCAAAATGTCACTTCTATTGGTGGGGAGAGTACAATGTATAATTTTCTGTAATTGTTCATGGTTCACCCTGTATAGAAAAAAACCTGATCCCACAATTAAACTTGAGAAGTCAGATGAGACAATAATTATTGTAGAAACCAAAGATTGCGAGTCCCCAACTGAAATGAGATCTTTGTTTATCGAAAATATCAGCGCTTCACCATCAGAGAGGAATGAGTTTTTTATAACTGGTTATGAATATTTGATTGGCGATAAAATTAGACTTTTAGAAAAGCTATTTTATTAGTAAGGTAGTGATCAGCATTTGGTTTTTGAGGTAAAGTGAAAGATATTTACTAAGACTAATCTAAAAAAAATGTAAGACACAAATTTTCGGTACTCCTAGTTTGTCCCCCACGACTTGTAGATTGGCAATAGGCAGCAATATGATTTTTCTAAGAGAGTACAATAATTGAATGAGATTTTCAATGGCACCATTGTCCGATAAAAGTATTGAGGATCTTCAGCAGTCTGACGATCCAAATATGTCGATTCAGGACGATGTTGGTAATTATCATCTGATATATCGATTATTGTCCGACAAACATATTGGACTGCTGTTTCTGTCTGATAAAAAAATAATTAAAATTTTGTAATTTCAATATTTCTCGCGATGTAGTAAAAATTTTAAATTACCCAAAATATAATGATGGTTTACTGTTCATTTTTTAACTTTAACAACTATTCTGAAATAAAATTTGCTATTCAAATATTTCTTTCAAATTTTTTTAAATGAATCTGGCATACAAAATGCAGAACGATATCATTTGTAACTTTTTACTGAATAAAGTAGTGTAAAGATGTGGTGGTAATCACAGAGTAAAATTTGAAGAAACCCAAGTGATCTCTACAACATTTGCTTATTTGCAAAAAACTGCAAAAAAGTCTGCCGGTAGCCTTCCGTCAGATCCAAACAAAAATCGCTAGTGTAGACAGGAGAAACATTGCATAAGTATCTGTTTGACAGAATTCAATATTAGCCACAGAAAATATCTGACAGATACTTGTCAAAATGTTCTATACTTTAGGCGAATGGTAGAGAAAATCGTAAAACGTCGATCGTTCGACATTCTTTAATAGTTTCTTCATTTACTAATTTGAATAAAATGACAATCGATATTATTCAAAGTACTTTTTTTATTGCATTTTATGAGGACGTTTTTTCCCATGGCCATTTTCTTCCGTATCCTACAATGAATCATCAGGGTGATATATTGTCCTTGACAAAAATCACGTTGCTACTTAACATTTTGGATAGAATAATCAATGAGGAACCGAAAATCGCAAAAACAAATCAAAATGTAAATTTTGGTGGTTATGATTGAATTAATTTTCATATAAAACTGTTATGTGGAATAAAATGATGAATCTAGATGGTATAGAGTTTCTTTGATTTCTTGGAAAATTGCTCTGTTGAAGTTGAATATACCAGACCAGGTAGAAATGTCATGTGTATTGGCAGACATTATTGAGTTCTATTTGAGAACAAATGGAATAACAACTACTCAGCAATGGGCTAAATGTTCTCGGAACTTTGTGTTTATTGACATTCAACCCAATCTTGATATTTGTGTAGCAGACCATCTATTGAACACATAAACATACCTACATCGTAATAAACTATAGTTTTTCAGGAAATCATATTGTTTCAAAAATATTTACATGAACAATTGCTCAATTGAATTTCAGTTTTACTACCTTAATTCGAAAACTGATGAAGATCTATTAATAAATAACTCACTTGAAGCAACTTAGGCGTGCGAATGAAATTTTCTTTTCTGAATTTGGTGTGGACCTAGGGTGAACAACTACAGAAAGTGGTACTTTTCCGCACGTGGCGGAAGTGGACCGAATGACGCGAAGCGGAGTTCGGTCGGGAGACATATTATACTTGATTGTTTCATGACATATCATGGTCACAAAGTATTGATAAAAATAAATATATACAGCCCATTAGGCAGTCAATATAATTAAAAACAGTAATTTATACTTGTATGAATATGTCTATAAAATAAAACGCATACATATTGTAAAAACACTTATAATACATGTCTTAATCCAGTACATCTGTGAAATATTCATCTAGCTTATAAAACGCTATTCATAGTACATGTATTTCTCAAATTATTCAACCCAACTTTGCTCCTATGACTTCCAAGGTGATTTGTAGACCTACCCGAAGACCTTACTGGCAAAATAGGAACAACAGCATCTTCAATCAAACCATTCTGAACGCAGTAATCAATCATTCCTAGTGAAGTGAAATCTTCTAGAGGGACTGATTTTGCTATATCTTGAAGTATTCAATTTTGGATTTTGGACTGTTCTGAAAAAGAAGTAGGATCAACTATCAACGGTTTATCATGAAAGATATATTTAAAATGCACTGAATTTTGCTTCATCCAAAGAGATTTCGCTCTTTCAAGGGAATGAGTAAAATATAGATTTTCGTCCAAACAATATGAAAGAGGAATAGTTCCAAAAACCAAAGCAGCATTACCACGTTGGATATCAATAATCATTCATTGCTTGGCCTAATCTTCTTTTGATATCGTGAATAAATGACAGAGATTCATTACCACATAAACATCGAAAGTTTTAACAGCTACTGGACCTAACAAATAGCTGCGACTGTGTCAATACTTGTAAAGTCCCAGGCAAGAAATTTACCGAGTTTCCAAGTTTCCATGTCTTTAACATGATGATGTCGAGATAATCGACCTGCACTCCTTCTACAACTCAAGCCATGCCTACCATTTTTATCAACCTCACTGCCACATGTACAAGTATGAGGCACGCAAATAGCTGAACCCAACCTAAACCCAACTTCAATTCTGAAAGATTCGTCAATCAATAATGTCCCAAGAGCTGCGACCGGTAAAGCGTTCAACCAAGCACCAGATTTTTTTACCACTGCTGCTTTCAGACAAGCTTTCTCATAAACATTTGTACACGTAAGAAGTTTATGAGTTATAATATTGAGAAGAGGATGATTCCAAAGTTTTTGTGAGCTAGCATTAACTCTGGGTGGGTCCATGCCACTAAATGATTGCCAAAGTGATTGACATTCATCATAGAATTAATGATGAATGCATAATAATAAATTCAGTATATAGATCACCGTCGAATAGAAATATAGAAGAATTCGTGGAAGAGTTGGAAAATATTATAAAAAATACTACATATAATTTCAAATATAATTTAATTTTGGGGATATGAACATTGATCTTCTTGATCCTGATAATGATTCTCAAACCTACTTAAATGTTCTCAATGAATATGGCTTTATTTCTGCAATAAACACTATTACCAGACCCTCATCTGCAACTTGCATAGATCATATTTTTGTGATTTCTAAAAGTAATGATTATGAATCAATACTATCTACTACAATTGAAACCTGTAAAACAGATCATTTTACCACAGCTATTCAAATCGTTCTCCCAAACAAACGAAGTAAAACACGAAATAATCCAAGAATCATTAGACAATTGAATGAACTTAAATTTAAAAATATAATTGGTGAAACAAACTGGTCAGAAGTATTCGCCTGTGAGGACCTTGATCTGACAGTATACAAATTCATGGATATCATTCAAAATGCCATCAAAACTTCCGAGCGATATATTAAGATAAGTAATAAAAAATTCAGGGAAAAGGAGTGGATAACCGGGTCATTGGTTAAGTCGGTAAACATAAAAAACAAATTGTATAAGAAGAAATTGAAAGAACCAAACAATGAAAATTTGAAAAGAGAATATAACCACTACAAAAATATACTCAGTAAACTTATTGAAAGTGCCAAAGTAAAATATTATAAAAACAAATTAACTGAAAGCAACAATTCCAAAAGTATATGGAAAACCATGAATGAACTGCTCAAAAGTACCAAAAATATTGGATCTATTTCTCAGATAAAAGCCGAAAATAATATAATCAACGATCCTGTGAATATTGCACAACATTTCAATGATTTCTTCATAAATATCGGAAAACAGTTATCAGAAAAAATCAAAAAAGGTAATAATTATCGTGAGAATAGAACTTTGAATCAAAATTCTATATTTCTTTTTCCAGCAGAAGAAACAGAAGTTATGAATATTATTTCAGAACTCAAAAAGAAAAAATCTCCCGGCCCCGATGGAATAAAATCAGAGCTGATTCAATTAATAGCACCGTACATCGTAAAGCCACTCGTTCATATAATAAATAAGTCTTTGAATAGTGGTATATTTCCAACTTTATTCAATATCTCAACAGTTATACCAATCTTCAAAAGTGGAGATAATGACGAATTAACCAATTACCGTCCTATTACACTGATATCAAATTTCAGCAAAATTCTCGAAAGAATTATCAAAAATAGATTAACTAGCTTCATGAAAAAGCACAAAATAATATCTGAAAGGCAATTTGGGTTTCAGGAAGGAAGGTCCACTCAAGACGCTATATATATAAAAATATACCAGTCAGTCGATAATAAAAAACCATGTATAGGCGTTTTCCTAGATCTATCAAAGGCCTTCGATACCGTCGATCATCAATTACTCATAAAAACTCTCGAAGACATTGGTGTAAGAGGTACAGCACATGCACTCTTCAATTCATACCTTACGAACAGAACACAACAAGTAAAAATACAGGACTCATACAGTGAAAAACCAATTGTTACATGTGGTGTACCTCAAGGGACGGTGTTGGGGCCGGTGCTCTTCACAATTTATTTAAATAATCTATTTCTCGTTGAAACCAGAGGGCACGTTATAAGTTTTGCTGACGATACAGCTATAATCTATGAAGATAAAACATGGACCGATCTGAAAATGAAAATTGAAAGAGACCTTCCACAAATCAAAGAATGGTTCGATAACAAATTACTATCAATTAATTTCAAGAAAACTTTTTACGTCCCTTTCTGTAGTTATACGAACAATCTTCCAAATTATAACAATATATCCTTCCACGGCGACATTCAAATCAAAATCGCGAATTATATTAAATACCTAGGAATTATTATAGATAGTCATCTTAGATGGAATCATCACATACATAATTTACTCAAAAAACTAAGATGTGTAGTTTACAAGATCAAACAGTTTTCAAATATACTCGAAGAAAAACATTTGCGAATGCTATATCACACTCTTTTCGAACCACATCTTGCATATGGTATTATAGGTTGGGGAGGAGGATCAAATGTATACCTAACAAAAATTGAGGTTATTCAAAAACGCCTACTTAAAATTATTTATAAAAAAAAATTTACGATATCCAACAGACCAACTTTATTCAGAAACAAAAGTATTTGATGTTAAGCAATTATTCTTCATAAGCATTGCTACACATCAGTTTATCAACAAACATGAATTAATAACAAAATATTACCGGCATGATGTTAGGAGACAAAATCAATGTCTAGTTCCATTTATGCATAAATCGATTGGTCAAAGGAGTTACAGTTTCTTAGGACCAAAAATATTTAATTATCTTTCAGAATGCCTAAGACCAGAGACACAAATAAAACATTACAAAAGAAAATTGAAAAATTATGTTTTAGAAATACCGAGATCGAATCTGCATGAAATTATAGACAGATGACAAATGAGACATTAATATTAATTTCAATATTTATACATGAATACGATAACAAACAAACAATACAAAACTGAGTAAGTAAAATAATTAAAAAAAATTATATAAGTAACATATATGTTCATGTATAATAAGTAAGTAAGTAGTATTTGAGATAAGTTTATTTGACATTTTACTCCAATGATACATCATAGCCTTGCAGGTTCTTGGTCGTCTTGGCATTTTAATACGATATTGTTGAAAACTTATCACATGCAGTTCTCTGTAGATTTTTGTTATCCAAATTGTCAGTTATTTGGTTGCTTCCGAGTCGACATTAAGAAATGAAAATAATATCTTTGACTGTAAAAATAGTAGTGTATTAAAATTTCACCGTACATTTTGCAAGAGGTGAATGAATAAGGAACTCACAAAATGTTATGTTAATCCTTATGCATGCGTGTGGGTGAGATTGAAGACAGCACAATAAATAATACAAAAAAAAGCATAAGGTGCTATAGAAAAACTTAGAAAATCCTGCAGCATCACATCATTTGAAGAGCTTGGAACTATCAACCAACTTTTAAAAAATGTATACCTGAATATTTTCAGATCTAATTAATATTTTCTTTCAAGGAATTTCACGGTCCCCTTAAATTCAGTATTAGGGAAGTTATTCGCGTTTATAGTGCTTTATATAAAACCGAACACTGGGTATTTCCGTCTATTTCACCATTCCTTTTAGGCAGTTAGTGCTGAAACAAGTTTTGCGCGTCCCTGGTTTGCATTGAAACAATGAATGAATGATCCGATTGCACTGAAGAGTGCTGATTACAAACAAGTTGGAAAAATAATGAAAAATATCGTTCAGGTACATCAGTGGAATGGGGAGTGTCCAAGGTTCTGAAAACGGCTATATATACTTATTCAATTCGTACAGTAAGTCAGTTGCATTATTTGAAGTAATTATGAAGGTATTTATTACATTTTTATTCAATTTAGACATGTGTCTTGCATAAAAAGTGCAGTGTTGAGAAATCAATAGTTTAGATTCTCGATAAGAATTTTTTCACGAAAATATCATCAATTTTCAGGTGTTCGTTGGTCTTTTGCTTCTTTTTGCGGTAGCCACCTACTGTCAAGGTAAGGGCAATTCCTTCTTAGTTAATTTTGTTGAAATCCAATCAGTATTGAAAACTTTGAAACATATGAAGTTCCTCTCATTCTTCGGAAAGGTGAAATTTTTCACACAGGAATTTCTGTACTTACTATTTTTCATTTTATTTAAAAAATTCTCAGTATGTATGTCATAAAACTTCATTTTTGAACAGTTCCAATATCAGTGAAAACAATGCTTTTTTTTCGATGTTTCAATTTGAATCGTGATCAATTATATGAAGAATTAAACAATATTTGAAAATTCTCTAGTAAGATTATTTTAAATTGGTTCACAGTAGATTATTGATGAGGTAGAACACAATAATATTCTGATTGGTTTTAACAAAATTGGTATGTCTTAAAAACTTTGTGAAATAATGCGGAGTACCCTTCTCTCTAAGCGTTTCCACCAAGTGGAAAATAAAAGGCAAACATCTATCAGAAAACAACTACTTCCCTGGCTAATACCACGACGGACATTGAACTACATTTGACAGATATTTGTGAAACGTTCTTCCAAGAAAACCCAATTGCTTCTGTTTAATTACAGGACAAGCACTTGCAATTGGGTCTTCTTGGAAGAACGTTGCACAAATATCTGTCAAATGTAGTTCAATGTCCGTCGTGGTAGTAGCCAGGGAAGTGGTTGTTTTCTGATAGATGTTCGCCTTTTATTTTCCACTTGGTGGAAACGCTTAGAGAGAAGGGTACCCCGTATTCTTTCACATTGTTGATACCTCTCTGGCACAATATATTCGAACTCTCTCGAATTTCTACTTAAAATCTTTGTTTTGGAATAGTTCAAGAATTTGTTGAGCAATATTACTGAAAATAATTTTTTTGTCGATGTTTAAACTTTATCAGTGATTAATGATGTAAATAATTAAACAATATTTGATCATTCTCTAGTGAAATAATTGAGTTTCTGATAGATTATTGATGAGGCAGAGAAGAACAATAAACTGATTTTGTTCAATTTTAAGATACCATGAATGAAACAAAACTATATCCAATATAAAGTAACAGCCATCCATTCCTGAAATGAGATCCTGTCAGTTTTCCATTAGTTCATGACCATATTTTTATAAATGATATATCCAGACTTTGACTATATTGTTTTTAACTTCAGTCAAAACGAAAAAACAGCTGAAGCGTAGAGGCATCGTTTTTCAAATTACGCTTGGATTACATTCGAAAAAACAACTTATAATCGAATGAAGCTATCAAATAAGAAGTTAACAAAAATAAATTTTCCTTGTTTTTTGTAATTATATGAAATATCTCCAATGTTTTTCAACAACTAATAATTGTTGGTAAACAATAACAATTTCCTAATCACCAATTCAAAAACTGATTTTTCAATTGATATAGAATCAATAAATGTCTAATTTTGGGAAAACTAAATGTTGTTTTGTCAAAATTTATACAGTTACAGGCTGTTTATCAAGTACTTGTAAAAACTTCAAAGGGCAAATCTCTGAATAATTTCGAAATAAAAATTTAATATGAATATGTGTCCGCAATTTAGGGTGTTGAAGTTGAAATTTTATTTTCAATTATTATTAATTTGATTAACTCTTGCTAAAAATGAATTTTTCACATCAAATTTTGTAAATGAGATTTTTTCTGAGGTAGGAAACAATTTGTTATTAATTTTTATGTAAAGCTTAGGTACGCTATCATTATTCATTTTAGTTTGCCCTAACTTTTTTGAGAGTAAACTTCGGGAATTTTTTTATGTTCAAATCTTATTCCTACACTCTTTCTTATTAAAAAAAGATATACTTTATCAACAACGCTAGAGGCAACCCTTTTTGAGAAATTTGCAAATGTCTGTATCGAAGTAGTTTACGGGGTCAGATGAAGTTGCTCAGAACTTGAAAAAAACTGAGTATGTGATATATCTCGCTGAAATCAATAACTTTTTTTTCATCAAGATACATCGAAATATTATTCATTCTCAAAATACAGGTTGTTGAATTATTAAAAAAATCTCAGTTTTTCAACATCTATTCGAGAATGATTCATTTCTCGATATATGTGCTTGGTAGCGATGCCGGCCTTCTAAACTTCCGTTTGCATTTGGCCGGTTCGAATCCTGGAAAACGAAAAATTTTTTCTCAATTTCCTAGGAGTCGATAGGCAATGTAATTTGTCTAGATGCCAATCCCGATGTCTGGTGCTTGCTTGGAGTTCGCGCCGACCACCCGGGGTGGTGCTGTAGGTTTTCCTACAGCTGAAAAGTGAATACGCCACCAAAAATCAGTAAGTCGCCCCAGAGCGCCACGGCAAATAATAATAGCCTTCCTCTACCCGCACAATCTATGCCTGGGTACAATCTATGAGTGTTTATGAGGGAGTAATATTATTACTGTCTTTGTGAAAAAAAATGTTTATTTTATCGAGATCCATCATATACTCAGGTCTTCTAAAGTTATGAGCGCTCAATAATCTGCATGAATGCAGAAATTTGCAAATTTCTCTAAAACGGTTACTCTTGGCCTTGTTGAGCAGGTATACATCTTGCTGAGAATAGGTACTGAAATAAGATTCAAATATGAAAAATTTCAAAGGTTCACTGTCACAAAAGGTTGGGGCAAATTAAAATAATTAATGGTAGTTTACGCAGCGCCCTCTGAGCTTTGCATTGAAATTAATACCAAATTTTTATTTCCATGATCTCAAAAGAACCATGCTCACCAAATTTTCTTCAAACATTTCCTGAAAAAGTTATTCAGAAAAATTGAAAATATAATTTCAACTTCACCACCCTGTATCTCCGAAACGATACATTCGCGAACACATGTTCATATGAATTTTTAATCTTGGCATTATCAAAATTTTTACCCTTCAATGTTTGTACAAGTACTTAATGGCCACTCTGTATATTTTTACAGTTCTCTAGTTGTATAAAACTAAAATACTTAAACGTATTTGGATTTAGTTGGTCAAATACAATTTATCAAAAACAAAGTTATAAAAAAGTTGAAAAACCATATTTTTGAAATGGGTATGGCTGACATTTGAAACCGATATTCGGTAAAAAGTTATTCTCCTGAAAAAAAAATCTGTGTATTCTGAATAGACATTTCCACGTGAGTATTGTTTGAAAGTTTGATTCTGTAGATAAAATTCGTTTCTTGACATGATTTTTTTTCGGATGTTTCAACCTTCCAAATTCCAAACCTGATAGAAATGGAGTTTTTCAGCTAAACGTCAACGTTTTATGAAAAAAAAGTAATATTCAGTTGATTTCGAAATATTTTTTTGTGATAGGCAAATTCAGAGTACGATACATTACTGATGAAATAAAAAGAGTTTATCCAGGACAAAAGTCTTGTGAACGCAATCATTTATGGGGGCAGTTATAAGATTTTCTTGAATTTACATTCTTTTTCATCTTCAGACTGTGGAAGATCATAACATTCTGAACTAAAGATCAAGAAACATTATCTGTATTAACAGGAAAGTACAGAATAATAAGATAGGCAACTTTGAGATAATGCATCCTTAGTTTGGAAAGATTCGTAGTCTTTCATAGTTTTGAGAACATTCGAATATTACTCGTACTTTACAGAATTTGAAATCACTACATTTTTACTGAAATTACATCTTTCTTAGCCGGCCTCATAAGTAGTGGCTGGAATGGAGGAGGTTGGTCCTCTGGATTAGGAGGCTATGGAGGTGGTTATGGAGGCGGTTATGGAGGAGGATATGGAAGCGGCTATGGAAGCGGATGGAGATCTGGAGGATGGAACGGTGGTTACGGCGGAGTGAAAGTGGTCAAAGTTGTTGTACCCAGCAGTGGATATGGAGGAGGGTGGAATTCAGGATACGGCGGTGGATGGAAATCTGGTGGTTATGGAGGCGGCTGGAACAAAGGTTACGGTGGTGGATATAGTTCAGGTAAGAAATAGAAAGGATACCATTATTAATGTGAATAATCCTTAGACTCCGATCAGGATAGTTTCAGCTTTCCAAGGTTACATAAGCCTTAGGATAAAAAACAAATGGTTCTTATGGAGTTGACACCTCACTACCACATCCAGTTGAAGTTTTACCGGTATCTCGTCTGCACCATCCATTCTTGTGAAATGGTAATGAAAAACTTAATTCTGTGGCTTGGTACAAGAATGGTTACTTCTCGCCAGTTTTGAGATTTTTGCCCAAAATATATCATAAGAACATGAAGTTTTCTATGTAAAAAGCGTCTTTGAAATCATGTTTAAAGAAAACAAGAAATGTATAGGTAGACATAAACATTTGGTCAACTACAGATGTTACAATTTTTGACTTGATCATTTCTTGTACCAAGCCACAGTTATATCACTGCGTTACGTGAATAAAAAAGGGTCAACCTTCAAGCTGGATTTTCTGGCATTTCGGAACGGGTTCAGCATGCATCAACCGGTACCAGCACAGGCTACTGCCTTGAAAAGTTCAGAAAATGCATCATCGTGATTTACTTTCAGATAAAGTGCTGCCAAAATTAATCCATCAACATAATCTTATAGTATCAGAGTAAGAGTGATGACTTCCTGCATTCATTCAACTGCGATTCCTGACATATTAATCAAGCGGTTATATGATATTGAATTTCGATAGTGGCAACGATATCATATCGTCTATAACCAGACCTTCAACAGTACAGAGTGTGAAGAAACTGTTTAGAATAAACTTTAAATTACGATATTTTGTTAGCAATTTCTCTGTCTTACAGACAAGACTGTTTTCATTATCAAAAAATCGTGACACTCAGATTGTTGACTAAGTGGAACTCTATGTGATCTAATATCTAAGCTTGGACCTGTTAGATAATGGTGAGAAATGAGAAAATCGAATGAATTGGGCATTTCTGCAGTAGTGACGCATTTTCAGAAGGTGTTTTCATTGTCTCTTTATCGAAAAGGGTTACCTTATTCATGCTCTTTATCGTTACAGACCATCGTGATAAGAGAATTTTCATTGTCATTTTATCATTTACGACATGACCATTCTATGACTTCAATGAAAGGGACCACAAACGGATCGAAACTAATACCCTGTGTGATGTAATAACTTCATTTAAATTAATAAATTCAATCGACGCGCGACGTAATGAAAACAATTCCATATTTCTATTAAAAAGGTTCAAAAGCACTCAATCCCCGAAAAACAGTAATATTGTGACGATAGTGCGAGTGGTCGTTACCAAAAATACTGAATTCGTGCATTCAACTCAACAATAAACCATAAATTTGAATAATTCAATTATACAACTTTAATATCTACACTGCAATAATCATCTTGATAATAACGTATAACTCGTACTTCTCGAACATGTCTTAATTCAATATATTCTTTCATAATTCAACTTATTCGTACACTGTAACTTTTTCTAATATTGTTCTTAAGAAACATCAAGGACTCCTGTGGAATCTAAATCTCCTGAAAATGTTCATTCAATAATTCGTTCGCTAGTCTGGAAGCATCAACTGAGTTCTTAGAATTGTATGCTATTTTGTCAGGCCATTATAATTGCCACGCACTGTTTTGAAGTATTCGGTAACAATGTTCTTTCTCAAATATAGATCGTCACGATCAAAGGGTAACCACCACCTTATCCTTGCTTTTTCAACTTCCGTTTAAATCCTTAGACTGCACTGGTTTTCATAGAACATGTCACTGATCTGTTTTTTTAACTCGCATGTTTCTTCCTAAGACGGCGTTAATTTTGAAGACATTCCATTTTTCTACGAATATTGTACACTGACTGCCAAACTTTCTTTCGAATCTCATTGAGCTTTCATTCTGTCACTCGGCAATGTCAACTTCTCGAGGCCGATTCAGATACATACATGCCCGTACAGGGTTCTTTAACCACATGCAATTTACTCGCTAATGCATTTCTGATCCTTTTTGCATGATATTTCAAATAAGTGCCTTTCACTTGCGTTTTTATGAAAGGGTCATATTTAATTTGGTTCTGTAATAATTTGTCAATGTTGGTGTGATATCATTTGAGTTTTTCAAATAATCCGGTTACTCTATTTGTCATCATTTAAACAATAGCTTATCCTAATTCCGTGTATGCTCACCTTGTACAGATGTATCTGAATCGGCCTGTATGCGCTGCTCATGTTAATTTTCATCAGACAATTCGTTTTCCTATTCTTGTAAATCTCTCAGAAAAGGACCTGCTCTCTTTGTTTTCACAGTCATCTCTCCTTTCAGTCAAAAGAAAATTTCTTGAAGGTGGAAATGTACCTCTCGTAAAAATTTCTGTCCCAGTTTCCTTGTTTCTCTTATCTTTTCTTCTGTCGCCGTTCTTCCTCTTCTTTCATCTCTCCGCATCTTTGTTTTCCACTACTTTTCCTCCTACCTTATCTTCTTGTTTTTCTCTTCCTCTTTCGTGTGCCTTTCAATACCTTTTTTTATTCTTCTCAGCATTTCTTCATCTTTTCTTTTTTTTTGTCCACGTTGCTCCTTGATTTTTATTTCTTCAGCTCAGTCTTTTTTCTACTTTCACCGACGTTTCTCCTCAATTTGTTACTCATTAGCTTTTACTTCCTTGTTCGTTTGCCAAAGTTCCACCTCAGTTTGTTTATCTTTTGTACTCCTTCTTCCTTTTATTCCGCCTACGTTCCTCCTCAATTTTTGTATCTGTATCTTTCTCCCTTTTTTGTTTTTCTCTGTCTCTTTCTTTCTTATCCTTGAACCTTTTTCAGTCTATTTTCCTTTACTTTCAACTCATCATTTCATTCCGTCTTTTTCAGTCCTTCCTTGTAGTTAGCTATCCTTCTTCGAATCTCTTTCGGTCATTCCAAAACCTCCTTCGATACTGTAGCCAATGACTACTAACTGATTCCGACTCCATTCGTCGTAAATCACTTAGGTCTTCCCAAAAGTATCTTGGGAACTTTCTTATTCCTCCTACCTTCGACATCAACAGTCACAACCCTCCGAAGATACAGCTTGTAGTCAATGATCACAAACCTATGACAACAATGGTCGCAAATCTTCTTCGGTACAATTAACAATTTCTTGGAATTCCACTCCTGACACCAATTGTTACTTTACTGGAGTTCATCGCCACAGAATGATCTGGAAAATCATGACTCAATTATTAACAGCTCAACATCAGCAATAAATTTCACCTATTCAATTACGCAACTCGAATACGCTGCTACAATGATCTGCGTACTTCACAGGAAACTAATTTGTTACTCGTTCTTCTGAAACTTGTCGAACTCATTCAACTCCTTTCTCACCTATTCGTCAGCTCGAATTGCATTCCTCAGAAACTTCAAGAACTCATCAAGAAGTATCAGTTGTTGGTTGTTGATGGTTTGCTGTAATCCAAATTTCACTGGAAATTTTTGAGATTGTACGCATCTTCGCCAAGTCTTTTTAATTGCCATTTAGTTGCGTAGCACTATTATTTTTTTCGAAAGAGAAGATTCTGAGGAAAATATTTGAGGAAAGAAAATTCCGCAAATTTTGTTAAAGTTTCATAATTTTGTAAGCCATAAGATTTATTGGCTGTATTTTAGTAAAACAAGAAATTGATCACCCATTTATGTATTGCAAGTATGATCCGAATATTTTTCTATTATGCATTTTAATGGATGATTCCCAAAAGATGTTCCAAAAACATGTAGGTACTTATAATATTTTATAGACTCAAATCCGTTCCGTCTTTATGTGCCAGTTTTCGCGATAAGAGTTATTGTGTAAAACCTGACCATTGAAAAATTACGATTTTTTTCTCAATGCAAATTCACAATTATTTTTAAATTATTCGTTATTTCACTCTCCAAATATTTCTAATGTTTCATCCACTATGAAACACCCGGTATTATATTATTTATTGAGGAGTGCCATTATATAGGGTTGCAACATCAAGTTGCACTTGACTTCAAATAACAGATATAATTTATGACCGATTAGCTGAGAAGATTAAAGCATCGTCATAGCTCACTAATAATAATTTATATAGGATATAACCATAAAATATTCAGTGCATGAAAAAACATTTAATACATTCGCTTGCATTTTAATTCAACACTTTATCATTTCGACTGCATATAACAATTAATTTGATTTTATGTTGCGATTTCTGCGCGATATTTTATATTATGTTGTTTTGCGGATTTATGCACACTACTTTTTTGTTTATCTGTAACTTTCTTCAACTGTCATTAAACTTATGTACTTTAAGAATTTTGATGACTTTTTGCACTCGCTTCATTCAATTCTAACTCTTCTTCTTTATGATCATTTTGACAAAAATATAACTTCAAACTTTTATTGATGCGTCTCTTTTTTGACAATAAATTATATTGGGAACTTTCTCTTCCTCAAACCAATTCCTTGTTAAATCAGTGAATTATGGAATTATATACCACCCAGTTGGTTGCTAGGGTAGTATGCATACCAAAAATGGGCCGCACAGACCCAAACCCCAAATCGGTACGGCCAATCAGCCTGAATCCTTCCTGTTAAAAGGACTTGAAAGAATCAATGCCCTCGAGAGGAGAGGGGTATCCTCTAATATCCTCCAAAGAATGTTGGACGACGTTCACAGTTGGTGCCAGAAGCAACAGATGTAAGTCAACCCAAGGAAACTGTGATAATACCCTTTACAAGGAAAAGGAATCTAGAAGACCTAACTTCCTTTTGATGGCAAGGTTATTCCATTTGCAGCAGAAGTAAAATATCCAAGGGTCGCCATTGATAAAAAACTCACATGGAACGCTCATTTGGATAAAGTTCTCCACAAAGCCAGTAAGTATGTCCTTATAGACTTGTAAGAGGATTTGTGGAAAGTCTTGGGGTCTAGGACCCGAACAGATCCACTGGATATATGTGATGGTTGTTGGATCAATGATCACATATGGTGCCATTGCCTGGTACAAGGCCGATAACTTCACAGCCAACGGCCCATGTGAAGCTATGAAGTTTACAGAGACAGGCTATCAGCACCACACCGTCAGCAGCTATGGAAATCATACTAGACCTACCCCCTTTCCACGTCTTTCTGGAGAGAGAAGCTAGATGGACAACCTACAAAATCATCCAATTACATGCAACAGACTTATACCGAGCGTAGCAGACTGCTGATTGACACTGAAAGTCATAGCATTCTGGAAATGACCCCTGACATAATGCCTCTAACCGGAAAATTTGACCTGCCTTATACCGTTCTTATTCCGAAAAGAGACGACTGGGTCCCCAAAGAAGAGGAAATACTCAGAGCAGATGACTGTTTGTTCAAAATCCATATCAGGTTCTGGTGCTAGAATAGAAATATTAACCTGTCTAGAATTATATGCGACAGTATTCCAGGCGGAAATTCACGCCATCCATCTGATGTGAAGAGAGACTGGAAGACACCAACCTCACACAAATACCAATCAAAATTTTCAAACGGCTTTGTAAGCACTTGGTCATATCGATCAATGTCTAAGATGGTGTCAAACTGCCAGAAAAGAATCTCTTCAATAGGAAGACTCAACAGTCTGTCTCTGATCTGAATTCTGGCCCCTTCGGTATGGAGGGTAATGAAACAGCAGACTTTCTTGCAAGAGAAGGTGCCTCAAGTAGGTTCATTGTCCAGAACCTGCTATTGGTATTTCATCAAGTTTTGCCAATTATACATTGAACACCTAGACAGCAAGGCATTCATACATTCCTTGAATAATTGGACCCATGACCAGATTTGTAATTTTATTTTCTTTTGCCTTAATAAATAATAAAAGCTGGTTATCTCTTATAGGTAAAGAAAGATAGTTGGTTAATTTGGTTGCATAAATGGTGCCATGGAAATATATTGTCTCAACGTCTTAGTGAAAGAGGATAATGAAAGTAAAGATATAAATTCAAAAAAAAGCGGTCTGCATGAATCTACGTTCAATCGGTCATTTGGAAACATTTTTAGCATCCAGGAATTGGATTACTCCTAGTATTGCGCAACCTCCTAACTGGTAACTGCATCCTGAGATATAACCCCATATTCTCTCAACTCCTCTCAATGGAGCAGAAAACGTTTCTTGCCCTTGAGCCCCCCATTTTATGAAAATGAGTTTTAAATGGATATGTGCAAAACTATAAAACTAAGATGTGACGTTGAACTAAAAATTGTTGAACTTTTTGGAAAAGTTGTTTGAACCTGATGAACGATATTTCTAAGTTTGAGATGAAAAACAAACCATAATAACCATTTCTTTTTTGCAGGAGGGTGGTGGTGATTAAGACCAGGACAACTTCAACCAATTTACTGACATCTGCCAACTATTGTACATATTCTAAATTATTTTTTCCAGAACTCACATGTGATATTAATAAAAAAAATCCCATTTAGTTGTTGTTTATTTTAACCCTTTAGTGTGCGCGAACTTAGGGAAAATATTTCTGTGATAGTTTTTGAAGAAAAAATTTCAATTTTTCTCAAATAAGTATATGAGAATGAACAAAATTAATGTTTATCTCACAAGGATGAAAATTTAGGGCTTGTGTTATATATTCCTAGCGGAGAAAATATAAAAACTCAGTGTTTTATGTTCATGATTGGACGAAGCCATCTGCAAACAATGGTCATTAGATAGGGATAGTGAAGTTTGGATGTTCTGATTTATTGAATGATAGATACAGTTATGAGTCATGAGCATAGAAATGGGATTCATAGTTAGAAGGGCTGTTTTTTGAAAAAGAAGTTTATCTGAAAAAGAACATATGGCGTAAATTAGTTTCTTGGGGGACTCCGCAAGTTGAAATATGTTTCATCCCTCTGTATCAGATAATTCTTCAGAAGTTGAGCTTTTTCCGTGGTTAAAAGACTTTTGAGTAATCGAGGAGAATTAATGATGTTACATTACCGTTATACTGAAAGTTGAATATGTTTTGTTGTGAGGCATACACGTTTTTTTTGGACCCAATTAAGTGTCAGGCAAGACTGAGAATCCATCCAAATAACATCGTAGTTATTTTTCAAAGGTTTTTTTCAAACACTTTAGATAATGCGGTCGGTAAGCTGATGATAGTTTGAAGATCTTTGTAACTATGCGGTAGATACATCATTTCTCACAATGAAAATGACAGTTTTCAATTGTTCAAAAATTTGATCTTCAATAGGGACGAGATATGAGTGATGATTATTAATGGACAACAGTATAGAAGTAGTTTTATAATGAAATCTTCCGCGCCCGCCGCATTAGATTTTATCAAATGAACTTGATTACTCGTGAGAATAAATTGGAATTTTGAAATATATGGTGGTTCTGTTTCTTTTGGGATGTAATATTCAAGTAATTCGAGATGGTCATTTATTACATTACGATCGAAGATATGATTCGGAAGAAATCGTTTCAGTTTAGATTCTCATTTTTTATTTCCAGTCAGAATTTTGTTCTGGATATAAGTTTATTTTTCAGTTTTCACAGCGAGTTCGTCGTGGATTTTTGTAATTATTTCAGTTTATGCCATTTCTTCATTCATTGTATTCTTCAAGATCTTTATCCCTTTCACACTAACAAATAAGAGATTATCGGTAACCCAAAGAATGAAGGGTTCAGTATATTGAGCAGTTCTTGTGGAAGCGACGTAAAAACCCCCATAATTATGCATCATTATAGGAGCTTGCATCCTAAATCGTCTGTTCACTGTTACACTTCCCCAGACAACGGGGAGGCCGTGGACTTCTGAGCTTGCAGTTTCTACACAACAGAATGGTACTGGATGGAGCCTGTAAAGTCATCAGGAGTTCAGATCCCCTTTTATTCTTAGTATGCGACCATGGAAAAGCAGGGATTGGAGTATTTTTTTTCAAGGCAGCAACTCGTGCAGCCGATGTACTCGGTCTCGTACTCGGTCTCGTATTCGACACTGAACTCTATCATGAGTTGGATCCCGTTCAGCAAAAATCCTACGTCAAAGCTGCGGAGAGTGAGAGACTCCTACAGCAACATAAGAATAAGCCAATGCTTAGGGTGTTCTTCAAGAACATTGAAGACCTTGGCTTATCCAAAAACCTGACCTTCGCTTTTCTTAGATCAAGTGGGTTGGAGTTGGAAACCGAGAGTTTTATAATGGAATCCCAAAATGGCGTCTTCAACACCCTCGTCAACCGTAGTCGCGTGATGGGTATAGAAGTCCCTGACACTAGATGCAGAGCGTATCGTGAGGCAGCTAAGACCATAATTCAATTGCTGTCAGCCTGTCCAGCTCATGCTATCTTCAGCCTATATCCACAGGCATAACGCGACTTTACGAATGTTGTACTACCACCTACGACACTCGTACGGTATTGACGAGACACCGGTGTTGCTTTATGCTCCGCGGATATTGAGTCCGTTGTTGGAGAATGAGAAATGCCGAATCTATTGGAAATACTCATTTTCCACCCTCAGTCGAATACAAGCTTGATGTAGTCCTCCTCGACAATCAAAGTAGGACGATTTCCGTCATAGGATTTTTGGGTCTTGGTGGAACGAACATCGTCCAAAAAGAGGAGGTAAAACGGACTTAATATCGAGATCTACTCTTTGAACTCAGCATGCTTTACTCAAACCATTCCGTTAAAATGGTGGTTCTGATAATAGGGATCCTTGGTGGAATGATACCGGCTTGACGAATGCAGAAGGCAGTAATTCTTGGTTGGATCCACCTACTCAGGGCACATGATTCTCGGACCCAGTAATTACTCACCCCACGGACGTGGAGAGTGTTTACTCCGGAGACAGGGCCTGACTGGTAAATTCCTGGCGAAAAACTAAAATAAAATAATAGCTGTCCTCTACCTAAACAGGCTATGCCTTTGGGTGCACTCTATGGGTGTTTATGAGGGAATATTGAAATTATTTTTTTTTCATTATTATAAAAATCGGAATGTAAATATGAAAGTTTTCGATTTTCACTTACTAAGACTACAACCTAGTATTGATAGACGAAGACCCACGTTCGCTGTTGACAAAATAAAAATAAATACTACAACTAAAATCGAACTAGACTACCAACTACCAAAAAAAAATTAATCTTGTCACAATTGTGTTTTGCTATATAGTAGAGCAGTGAACTTTATGTAAATTTCGCTAGCAGCTAACATTTCGAACAAAAATTCAATAAAAATAATTCACTAGAACAAGCTTCCGTTGTAAAGCGGACCATTAAAAAATAAGTAGTCTAATTAGATAAATTGATACTTTTTGATTTCACACTGACCTGGCTAATTAAGACGGGTCTTTGAAACAATAAACAAAGGTCCACTTAACGACTGGCTATTACCAAATACAACAATGTTTGTGACATATAATGCGGACAGCTCCAAGGATGTGAAATTTTAAGAGAATAGTAAATAAATAATAGTCGAATACTTACGAGGTTTAAACTAATCATTCAATTAAATTAGGAAACGGTCACGACCTAGAGTTTGTGCATCTGGTAAGAACATTGGCATTTGCGTAACTTGTATGACTTATTATATGTGGATCAGCTCGAAAGCATATGTGATCAAAGTGAAATTATTGCATATGACACAGTTTTCAGTTGAATTGAAGACACTAATAATGATAAATTGGATTAGGCAAACCACTCTTCCGCTTTAACCGAGACAATAGATATTTTCGTTGGCAAGACTCCAACAGAAACAACTACTGCCCCTTACGATCGTCGAATTATATATGTATGTTCTTGGCAAATATTCTCTTAATCGCCAAAATTGAATTTCGATTAAAATGGGAGAATAGCTAAATACAGATCTCATTGTCATTTTCAGTAATCATCGTAGAAAGCTAGGAATCCATGAGATAAACGCTGAAATATACATCGAGTCCAATAGCGGGTGACATAGGACACATGTAGCAGCCTGTAGTTTATTCGAATATGAGAAATAAAACGTGAAAGTCCCAGGAGGTACCTAATCGATAATAGCGCTTCCTCTGAACCTTGTGACAAGTTTTTTCAGTCACTTACATTTTACCAGAAGTAACCCCAACTTTTTTCAAATGTTTTTCAATATTACACCGTATATTTCTTTAGCCTGTCTTCTATTCAACCTTTTATTACAAATTGATATTTGTTTGCCAATTAGATGTCAAACTGCATTTTATTGAAAATCATCAAGTTGACTGTGACCCGAATTCGATAGTAGTACGATGCTTGGTAGGCTTTGAAATCCAAACCTATGTCAATCACCTCTCTGATTTAGGGAAAATAACTCGAAACATATTACGATGTTAAGAAAACTGAAATAAGAAATTGTTATTTGGCTTCTTGTCGAGAAACTGTGTTTTATTTTTGCCATGAAGCCATGACATGATCTTTCCAATTAAAAACGTAGAATTGGAATTGTTCTCTGATACATCAATTCACAAGTCTATTAGCCAAGGTGTTTTCAATTTCATTCAGATAGTAGGTGGTGTTTTATTATCTGTAAGGTATTAAACTCTCAAATGATTTTGAGTAATGTCCATAACAAACTATAAACATGATTTAACCCATAAAAAGTGAAACATCACCTAAATTACTTAAGAATTTTAAATGGTTGAAAATTTGTTAACATCATCTTGTTGGGCTCAAAAAGTATGCCTAAAAATATGTTTTTTGAATTTTTTATATCTTTAAATAAATAAAAACAAATATCAAAATTATTATATTTTTCAATAATCTCGAAACCAAAAAAAGAGGTTATATTTGAAGACTTCGAATGGTGCAACTTTTCCCTATTTTAACCATGATTATAACTGCAACGGTTTCCGAAATCATAATGCTATCTCATCCTCACAAACAGTTGACTGTTCGTATAACATATCAGATATCTTTGGCTAAACTCCACAGTATTTTCTTCCCATTGTTCTCTGCTCGGAATAGTGAGAGAAAACTTTTTATTCCATCGCAGTCTGGGATGGTGGGTGGCCTAAACCCGTCCTTTGTTCCTTTCTTCGTTTGGTAAAAAGTAGAATCTCTGTTTTTATCGGATTTACTGAGACCATAGCTTCACCGTACCCTCTCATCAGACGATTCCAATGAATTTTCCGCTAACTCAAATAACTCCATCTTCAGCGTACGCTTGCGCTTCGAAACTTCCATCTGTGAGTTGACCCAGAATTTCGTTCATAACTGAATACTGTTACGATTTGCTAAATAATAATGCCGAGCACACTACTAAACTGTTTATTTTCTAACTTCTGAAAACATACAACTTATACTTCACTGACTAATAAAACACTTAGATCTATACAACAATACAACTAGCTAAATATTCCAAACACTCTTATACTTCTTCAAAAACTGCTTATCACCTCTTCGTGAACTTCTTAGTCATAACTTCTCTTCATAAAACTTTTTAAGGCGCTCCTCTGGCCATCAGTGCTGCGTTTATAGTCGCTGCCTCCACCTTGTCAAAAGCGCCTCTCACATCAAAAACACCCCTAATGTTATCTCATTGAACCTCAATGTCCTCTCGACAGTATGGAGAGCCGTTTCTATCGACCTTCCATTTCTGTATGCGTGTAGATTTCTGTGAAAGAACCTGTCCACCACCTTTTCCAGCATTTTAAGCGGGAAAGGCTGATGAGTCTGAAGGATTTTGCTACTGTGAATTATTTTTTTCCCGCCTTGGAAATGAATACTACTCTCACTGATTTCTACACCATTGGAACGTACCCCAACGCTTTACTGAAACATTGCGGAGATATTCCATCAGATCCTGCTGCCTTATGAGCTAAACGTTCACTGCCCAAGCTATAGCGTCATGCGTAACGTCCTCACCAGTTCTCACCTGCTGTGTTGAAAAAACCTGTTGGTTGTTGCCAACACCGCCGAGAAGTGTACCTCATGAAGAAGTCTGAGTGCATCTTCGAAGGATGTGATCGACTTTCCGTCTAGTTTTTTCGAGGTTGCTATAGAACCTTCCCTCTCGTCACTCAGAATTCTTATGAGTCTGGAGGATTTTGTTATGGAGTTATTTTGCACGCAGTAAGACCTCCAACAGTTCCTCTTTCTCCCACAATTTTATCTTTCCTTTCTTTATAGGCCCTTCTGGTCGTTTCTCTCAAGTCCTTCACGACTGGTTCCCCCATGGTCGACAGCATCTGATCTATCGGGTTGATTCTAATGGCCTTGCTTCCTTCTGAAAGGACGGTACTGTCACTTCTCATTTCCACCTGCAGATCATTCGTGTATTTTGAATCCCTGCCCTCTGACCCGCGGCTGCTGTCTCTCCCCTGAGTCGAGAAAATACGTTCGCCTTCGAGCCGATACATCCAACCCTCTTCACCCGTATTGTTTGGGAAAGTCTCTTTCTCCTGAGGCTCCTTCTTTGCACCTCTGTGGCCCCGCCGGGGCTGCTCGGTACGTCCAGACCCCGAGGTCCCCTCAAGGAGGTCCCCGTTAGGTCCCACGCCCCTTGCCGCCCTTGGTGCAGTCGGAAGCACCATCAGAGGCTTCAGACGATTCTTAATTCTTCCCAAATCCGTGTTGGAACTTTCTGGTCCGGCTCGCGATTCTTCGTCGTTGGTCTATAAGGTGGTATAGGATGATCATTTGAGATCTTCCGCTTCGCTCAACTTCTTATTTTTCTCTTCTTGTCTTTGTCTTACCCTCTGCCTTCTTCCTCTCTGGCAGAGATCGACTGCTGAGCTAACCGTCGAGTGGTTCCATGATGACCCTTCGTCGGAAGCATCGCTGTTGGAGTCCGATTTTAAGAAGGAGTTTTCCTAGAGCTGAAAAGTGAATACGCCACCAAAAATCGCCCCGGAGCGCCACGGCAAATAATAATAATAGCCGTCCTCTACCCGCACAGGATATGCCATTAGGTACACTCAACGAGTGTTTATGAGGGAGTATTATTATTATTATTATTATTATATTATTATTAGTTCATCTTCTCTTGTTTCAGAACCAGGGCGCTATGCTTCTACTTCCATCAACATGTTTACCATTTTTTTTCTTTTTCTTCTTCCATAATTGTACTATAGGTTATGTGAGTATGTTTGGATGTTATCCAACCATGAAACTGCCCAATCCTGCTGGACATCATACCAGCAAACTATATGCTATCATGGGCCTAATCACCTCGGTGGTTTTTTGGTTGCAGGCCCCAGTTCTTTCCGTACATGTTTCTACACAGGTTGAAGGCTACGCTTTTATGGAATATTTTTTGAAGTATTGGCTTTCGTTGAGACGATTTACAGGTGATATCACATTTTATATTAATCTGTCTGCTAGTTTTTTTATCGCTTTAGGCAAAAAGAATATTTGACAGTGTGACTCGGGAGTCGTCACGCTCTTCGAAACTTTGGTTATATAAATCAATTTTTTTAGAATCGGTGCATTCAAAGAAAGTGAGTCCATGAGCTATGCTCAGCTTCCCTCAAGAGCAATCTTCGAAAAACTGACTTGATTCACTATATCCACTTGATTCACTGTACCCACTTTTGCAGTACTTTTGTTGACAGAAGTGCTTTCACGACTGCCTTTTAGCTTCTATCATTTCTTTGTTATACTGGGTGAGTGTAGCTTCATGTTTTACAAAGCCTCGGTTTGTATTCATTCTACTAGAATATCTTATTTTTCTGTTCTTTACATGTTTGAGATCTTTTTTCATAGGGAGCATGTAAGGCTTTGCTCACTTGGCCCACTAGCCTCTTGTCTTGGTACTGTCGTTTTTTATTCCAATCGAATTTTCAAGGTGGGCCTCATTCAGTGACAGTTTCGATACATAACTGATGTGCGAGGCGCGAGGAGTAACTAGATCAAACCTGATCTATCTGCTCTTGGGCATGACGGCTTCTCTAGCACATGCTAATTCAGATATTATCACACGCTTTTTCGAGATGTTGAAAATAGATGTTGAAGTGAAATGCTACACTAAAGCCCAAAGGTCTCGAACAGTGCATTTCGAATAATCTGAAAGTCAAATTCCTTTCCAAGCTCGATGGGGTAGATTGATCTTTTTGCGCTTCGTGTATCTCTCTGTATATATATTTTGATCGTCAACATATTCATCTCTAGCCCCCAGTAATTGGATTGCGATATCTCATACTCATAACAATTCTTCGTCTACGTTAGGATTTAGGATACAAATAATAATGTACACAGTAATTATAGTAAAGTTAGTATAAATAAAAACAATTAAACACATTAAAAATATTTGGGTTTAGTGAGAGTGAGAAATCAAACCACCTTCTTCAACACATTTCTGATATTCCTTTACGGAGTAGAAATAATTGTACAATAGAAACGATTTTATAGCTTTCTTGAAGCATCACATAGTTGACTTCTTCAATGTTTCAGGTAGAATATTGTATAGATGGTAATTATTCATGGACTTAGTGAGTCTATATCTGGATACTCTGATTTTATGTGATCCTCTTGTATCATGCTCATGAATATCAGATTGAATAATAATTAAGTTTGGTAAATTCCTATGGATCTCGAGTAAAGTACTCAAAATAAACAAAGATGGGAGGGTCACAATTTTCAGCTTTTTAAACAATGGTCTGCAAGTATCACGATATTTGGCATTTGCCAGGATTCTAATAGCCTTCTTTTGTTTTCTGAATACAGTTGGGGCTTCCGAGGAGTTACCCCAGAGTAGTATACCGTTATCAAGATGGGACTGGAATAGAGAGAAGTAAACAGTTCTCACAGTACTTGTATTTGCAATATGCCTCAACTGGCGAATGCCGAATAGTAAGCTAGGTAATTCCTGATTCAAGATTTCAATATGACTTGACCAGTTGAGTTTATGATAATCAAACTTCATATACAGTATTTTGAATTGAGATTAGCCCTACATCGCGCGATTTTTTAGTTTGCAATGAAAAAAATAGTTTCATATGGAAAACATCGATTATAATCAGGGAAAAATGTTAAAAAAATTCAAAATCATCGAAAACTTATTTATTTATGGAAAAAATTGTTATCCTTTGTGCTAATAATTCATCTTCGAAATTTATGAGAATATTCTGAATGTCAATATTTTCAATACCGTTTACATCTTCCAAATCTGATGCATCGTCGTCTAAGCCATCTTCACTTTCCCAAACGTGATCAGCATACCACTGAAGTTCTTCCTGATTCAGTACTCTACGGATCATCTTTGTTTATTATATTGTGTCGTGTGACCCGTTTTGTATCAGATCTGAAACAACACTAATAACATCAGACTTTTGCTAAATACTTCATTCTACACCTCACCTACTATCAAAATATTAACCAAGAAGATTATCTCAACACTGTCACAGTATATATTAATATATGAATCGAAATGCTGGATTAACATCACGCCACTACCAACTGAAGTGTACACAGTGCGTAGAAAACAATAAATTCATGTAGATGTTCTTGGCAGAATCCTGAAATATCCCCTACGTCGTTGGCTATAAAGGTGTAACGGATTTGTTACATTGCGTTTTGCGGCAAAAATTTGAAATCCATCCTATGAAATACAAATTCACAAGGGATGTATCAGATCTGATACAATATGCGATGTAGGGTTAGAGACTACCTTCTAGCAATAACATTTTCTGAGATTGTCCCATTTATTTACGTAGAAAGAGTAATATTGAAACTATAGCACTACGGTGATGGAAAGAAAATTATGCAAATAAATATGACATTTGCATGTTATTTTTTCGTTGTTCTAGGTATAACATTTTGTCTATCGCCAGGATTCAAACTGGTCAATCGGAATTTCTTTATTTGCATTTGATGGGTTATGAATATTCAGCTTCCTGGTTTGGATGAGAGTGTAATCCGCAAGAGATGTTGAAGAAGGATGACATGCAAAATAGATTCTTCTTCGAATAGGCCCAGTATTCGATGAGTGTCCAAGGTTTGAATCCAAATCTATATAAACTCGCTCATCCTATTTTTATTGCCAGTCATCTATTGTGAAATAACCATGAAGGTACATATCACCTATATTTTTTTAACAAATTTTCCATTCAGTTTTGTGGGATTTTGAGGTGCTGTGGGGTTGATTGTAATGAATACGATTCAGTTTTTCAAAATGTTTCAATTTCAGGTAATACCGATTTTATTGGTGCTTGTTGCTGCTGTCGCATTCAGTGAAGGTAATTATAATCATTAACTTCTATTAGTTTTGTATAATATTAATATGCAGAAACGGAGTAGTTCAAATTCAATAATATTTTTTGAATTTAATTTCCATGTTGAAAATGTTTTTTCGTTTTTTTTTTATTGTTATTCTTTGTTGTTGATAATTTATTCAATTTTATTTCATGCCCAATAAATTATTCATTAAGAATTTTGTGTAAAATCAAATGACGACAATGAATTTAGAATGGAATTGTCAAATGATATACAGTGCGGCTTTTAATAGTTCCCCCCTGTTAACTTTTGAACGTTTCGACGTAGAAACATAAAAAAACTGTTTGGAGGCTTCCACCGATACTACTTTTTGAAATAAAACACATTGTGATTGCTCGATAGATGACGCGAGGGGGCACATCAACTAAAAAAATTCAAATGGCATGAGGGGTCATGTGTCACATCGTTGGAAAAATAATTCAATTCTCTTTCCAATCATCTCAATTTTTTAGAAATTCGTTTTTACGTTTTTTCACAATATGCATTTGAAATATCAGAATAAGAGCGATCTGGCCGATTTGGCGGGTCTGAATCCGTTTTCTTACCTGACCACTATAACTTTTAAATGGTTTGATGTGAAAAAACGGGACAGAAATTTCATTGAAAGGAAAGAAATTCTAAACATTTTTAGATGGTTGAGAAGATAATTGAATTATCAACGTCAAACCGTTCAAAAGATAACAGGGGGGACTATTAAAAGCCGCACTGTATGTATACGATCCACAAAATAAGTTATGTTTGGTAGTTTTCACAAAACGAGAAGCGTTGAAATGTGACGTCTAGAAATGGGCATGTCTGTGATATCATGATCCAGACTAGAAATCCAGTCATCAGGGAAACACTTTTTCGGCAAAATCTGTTCAAGATTGGTTCATAAAAAAGTATTCTTCTGCCAGAAGTCCAAAACAGTTCAGATGATAGGCGAATCTAAGGTTCTCATCATCAACGTATTGTAGAGTTCAGATTGTCATATACTCTTTGATGTAACAAGTTGTATAGTTGTGGCCTACCAATATGTAAAGGTACAATATATATATTGTATAAGGATACAAGCATATGTAGTGAGACTTTTCAATTTTTTAACCTCGTTTTAAATCCAGTATTTAACGATACTTTTCAATTTCTTCGATGGGAAGGCTTTTCCAAACTCATTTTATAAATAAAACACGGGCATCACAACCCAACAACACACTGGAGATTTTGTCATTGACTCTATCCGGTTCACGGAGATGCATAATTCATTTATTTTTTTATTTCATTAGTCCATAAAGTTGAGAGTTATGAACTGAAGATGTGCATCATAAAATGCAAATATAAATTATGAAATGGCTAAATCGTTTCATCTGAGTATGTATGTTTAACTTTTTAAAAATTATGCAATAAATATGCGCATATTCTGTATGCATTATGAATCCAGTAAATTCGCCATAAGCTAGAATTTAAACTGTGCCAGGTTCTTATTATCGCAAAGCAATTCTTTCACGATAGCGTTCATAGTTTGCAATAAGATGAATCTCGGAGTAAGAGCAAATAAAGTGCAAGATAAACAGAATCCAATTAGTTTGTAATATATTCGGAAACTTTAACTACTCGACCCCGTTTATGAAATTGGTTATTTCAATCTCCAATAAATAAATAGTTCAATGAGCGATAATTTCATTTTGCACTTTTGAGCATTAGAATTCGTTCAATAACTTTTTTAATAGGTGCGCCAGGTGCCCAGAGGTTGGTACGTTATTATTATTATATTAAATAAAATTTTGTGAATTTAATGTCTTTCGTCAAGTACACACAGTTCCACATAGAAAATATTCGAATATGTATATATTTGAAAATATTTGAATATTTGTATATTTGAAAAATATTTGAATATTTTTGATGATGAAATTATACAATAGGAGATCCTTGAATGTGGGAAACATACATGCAAATAGGTCAAACTCCAACAATTATTTGACTATCTCATGTCATTCACAATATTTCAGAATTTTTACAATTTTCGTCTCATGAGTTTTGCAATTTTTTACGAGAATGGGGGGTTTCGATCACCCCAATTGACCTTTTTTGCCGTAGTTTTCAAAGTCTGTGATCGTCGAAAATATTTCCAAATTCCTACGCGTTCTCTATCTGGCCTTTGGGGGACAGGGTGAATCCAATTACACAGTCAAATGTTTTCTACTATTTTTGCGGAGTTTCCCAATTATATTTTCTCGAGTTTCAGCATTATTTTTCCACGCCTTAGCTCATTACCTTCAGCGGTGCAGCGGGTAATATTTTTGTAATGAAATTATGCGACTGTTAGATGTTTTTTACTATTTTCGGGGATTTTTTCGATTTTATTGTAGCGGGTTTTTGTCTTGCAATTATTTTGAACCCCCTTTCCCTGATGGTGATATATTATTGCATTTCCATCGAATTTATGCCTGGTGTCCGTAGAAGATGGCTCCCTCTTACAACTCAATTTGTTTTTGCAGATAATAGAATGAAATTTGGAAAATCTGTACGAAACATAAAACTGCATTTACTGACAAGTGACTCAGCTCCATGCAATTTTCATTTTCAAGTGTCTTGAACTTTGATTTTTGAATTGATCAGCAGGTATATTTTACCTTCTGTTGTCTCCATATGCCATTCACATTACAACCATGTATTATTTCTCACTCTTTGTAAAAACAAAGTAGTTTTAGTTTTGATATTTATTTTTCATCATTTCATCATGATAAATATTCAAATATTTTTCATGTGAATGCTCGTTTATTTTCATTCTATTTTCTTTTTGTGAATTTATAAAAATATAAAATTACTATGTATATCTGCAACTATTAAACAAACACAATTATATCAAAAAATTTTAAAATGTGCCTTAAATGAAAAAAGTATCTGATTACAAAAAATGACAAATTTTAAACCGTTGTGATCAGAATGACATAAGGAGAGTAAAAGAGTAACAAATGGGGTAAAAAAGCAAAAAAGTTATTTCAAAAAGTTGCATAGAATTTGATTTTATACGGAGTTTTTTCCTTCCAAGTAACTTGACCGTATATAGTGGTATATTTTTATTTCGATGAGAATTACAGTTCATTCTCATTTTTTATACACCAGATAGCACCAAATTGAAATAAATGGTTTTGCCAGGACCCTCGCTATTACATTGATTCGTATCAGAATTCCACGACTATTGTCATAGTCTATCCCATACCAAAAACATGTTTTTTTTTGATATGAAAAACTTTCGATGAAAATCGTCCATGCGCATCTGAACTCACACCTAAACTTGAAAAAAGTGCGTCAAATTGAAAAGCCTTACAGTTTTCAAATATATGTGCGAAGTGAATCTTAATTAACATCGAAACTTGATTATAATCAGAAAAACACCATGTATGTGGATTATGAGTATAAAACCAAATCTTACGCAACTTTTTGGAGTAGGTAACTGTTTTCATTTTCATATCTTGTCGCACCTTTTGCCCCTTCATGGTAATTTTCTTTAATTTGCCGTCATACTGGTGATCACGTGTCGGACATGCACGATCGATCACCCAACATTTTTTTTTTCCAATTCTCTAGTTATAAACTTTATTTTGCCATATTTTATGGTGGGTGCTGTAGTTGTTATCATTATTTTATTGAACCGATTTCAATAATTATTATTATTATAAAAAAATCTAAATCACGAAAGTCGAGGAAAAATTAAGAAAATGCGTATTTGAAAGAACACCATATAGATTCGATGAAATTAAACTAAAGGTTTAATCAGAATGAAAATTCGTATAGCAAAACTATCAAATTTTGAAAACATCTAGAATGCTATTCAAATATAATCCCATGATTCTTGAGGCGTTCTCGAAAAGTTGTGCACCCCAGTTAATATTTTAGTAAATTTCGACCCAGAACAATGTGAAAAATTAATTTTTTGTGTGTCATTTTGACAATGTATTGTTTCATTTGACAAAAAGTAGAATCTATTTTTCTCAATTGTATCTATTCGTCAAAGTAGAGGAATAGAAAAAACGCCCTCATTTCGATTTAGAATTCAAAATACTAGTACTGGCCACTTTAGTACATTTCAAACAAAAATTTGATAGGTTTAATATCGTGGGAAATTTATTCCCCGGATGTCGTTATTTATAGAAATCCACAATATACATGGAATGTTGTTAGCTAATCAACTTTCCAAGGTTATGTAACTGAAAAATAAAGCATATTCGGGTATTTGAATAGGTCGGGATGGAAGCAAATGAACTCGACGATATTCAAATAACTCGCTAAAAAGAATGTGGGAGTGTAATCCGTTGACAATATTTACTCATCTGAATCACAGCTTGATGGGTTTGCCATAGAATATATATTTATAATAATTATGAATGACAGACATTTGGTGAGGGTTAGGTCTAAAACCACTACTGATCCGTTGCCGAGGTTTCGAATTTTTTTAAGACATCTTCAGTGCAATGAGTAAAAGGTAGCCTTGTCGATGAACAATCCAAATGAGAACATTAACACAAATATGATTCCTTTTGTTATTATTTTTTTCATTTTGTAGAAATGAAGTGTTTATTCTGTTCTGTTTTGAAACTGTGAACTACAACTTGAAAAGTCATAATGTCGAAAACAGATAATTAGTGGTTTCAGTTATTTGAAATAACAATCATCTTTCTGCCACTATAATCAGTGAAGTCACAAAATATGAGCATGATAATCATTATGAAGTGTGACAATTTCTTGCTATCAGATATATCTTGAGAAGTGTATGTGGGGTTGGCATTGAAAAAACCGTTTTTACCTGGAAAAAGAAAAAAATATAAAGAATAGCTCAAAACTGTTTAAAAAATTTCGTGGGGGACTCATATTTATCACCAATATTCCGCATACCACCGTAACTGCAGCTACCCTCATTAAAAATATTTCAATAGAAAATACCACGTGTGATACAGTATTGAGAAGCTGTGGAAAAATGCTCTTCAAGGATTTTTAAAATCAGGTTACGATTTGATTTGATGAAAACATTATGAAAACCCTATTGGACGTGTGGTTTCAATATTTAAATAACTATTAATATCAAGTGGGTTTTGTGAAGTAGTGAGGCCTGTTATCGAATTTAGCACTGACGCTTCTCTGTGCATATGCTCAGCAACTGTCTTGACCATACTGGAGAACCTTAACTCTATCGACCCCATGGGCCAATCAACTTCTTCTTTCAATCCATTCCAACATTGAAATCCAAAACTGTAGTATATCAGTTGCTTTTCAACGATCTCAGTGGTCTAGAATTCATCTAGACGACTGACAAGTGCGGGAAAACGACCTCTTAAACTAAGCTGCGTGCGAGTATAGGGTGAATCATGCACGCTTGTAGGAAAATATTTATTTCCCTTAAAAATTGTTTACTATTGTTTAATCTCGCCTCATCAACTACAGTTGTTTTTTGTTTTTTAAACAATATTCGTTCCGCCTGGAGTCGAAACCACAATAAAAGATCGTCTCGCTATTACTGATTCCGGAGAAAAGATAAAAGGACGTGGTCCATTTCGTATATTCATTATCTTGAATCTAGTATCTGGTACCTAGTGCTTGCTTAGTTGCATCAAGCATCATCTGATTGCAAGAGTTTCTGGTTTCAACGCAGACTCTTCACTTAGTTGTGCTGAAAAAGGCTTTATTCAACTCATTGAATTCACATGTCAGAGATGAGAATCATGGCATTATTAATAACATTCCATTTCTACGTATCCTTTTTTTCCACTGGTTCCAGGATAGGTACTTGGGAGTATTAACGCCTAATACATCTCTTATGCGCGGTGATCAATAATTCCATCGCTATGTATATATCGGCTGAGCTCTTGGTTGATGTGCTTCTTGGTTACTGATCATGCCATCACGAAAAGGTCTGAGGAGAGAAACCGAGTCACGATATTGCTCTATACTAGTTAGTTACACTTGGATGTGTGTTTTTTCTGGGTTCCTGGAAAATATCCAGAGTTTGGTATATGAAGCCACCGAGTTTACAGAACTCATCATCATCATCACCATCATATAGCATTCTAATTTTTTTGAAATAGCTTGCCTGAAGACTTCAGAATAGGAAGTACTTGCAGAATGTATACCAGATTTGCCCCACTCGTGTCGAGATTGAGCCGACTCCTGCAAGTTTGCGCAGGTCATCCAACCGAATACATGGGTTTTGTTTAATATGCACAACACTGGTGAAGTGTACAGTATTACTTGTCTAACTATCTGTCCGTAAACCAGAATTGCGTTATTGATACAGAGGTTCCGCCAGTAACAATGAAAATGTAGGTGAGCAAACCCTTTTTCACTAACTTCCTCAGAATTCCTACATCTGCTTTACGGAATTTCTTCCGAAGAAGTCGGCAAACTCGGCCTTGCTAACGTTCACCACGATCTTGTTTCCCTTCAAATAAGGCACGAATAACCTGTCCAGATGGCTCTGAACCTGCTCAGCAACAGTTATGCCATGGATCAAATGTGTATATATTATGGGCCTATTCGTCCCCTCAAACCGAGAAAAACCATGGTTATGAAGAGGGTACAAGTGTAGAGAGATAGTCGACGAAAGCAATTACTACGAAGTACTTAAGAATAGTTTCAAAACTCGACATCAATCAAGACTACCACTATTTCTCGATATGGATCGCGTCGATCTCGTCCAGCCCAGGTGCTTTGTTTGTCGAAAGTCTTAAAATGCACCCGTCAGGTTGCAAGAAGCTTTTTCGACCAGCAGTCGCAAGCTCTCCGGGTGAAGTTGCCCTTCTCTCGTCAGTCTTTCTCCATCCCACCCTCCGTCCTCACAACTATTCTGATTAGTCCACGAGGGACACCTCTGGTCGAAAAAAAAAATCTTGGTCATTACTTCGGCAAGCCACGGAGGAAAGAACTTTCGCGTAGGCTCGCTCTGCTCCTCTCCAACATGTCGGCAGTAATAATATAATTGAAATTTTAATTCAATATATAAAAGCACTTTTACCACTGTTTTGTACTTTTTTGCAGCTAGCATCCTTGCTTTGAAAACTGGTCTGCTTGGAGCAGGCTTGATTGGAGGAAAACTAGGGGGTTTGGCAGCAGGAGGCCTCATCGGAGGACTTGCAGGTGGTTTTGGAGGTGGTTATGGAGGAGGTATTGGAAAAAGTTGGGGAGGACATGGAGGATACGGAGGATATGGAGGATACGGAGGATACGGAGGATACGGAGGACACGGAGGAAATACTGTCGTGAAGGTGATTAAAGTCGTCCCCAGCTATGGCTACGGAGGTGGCTATGGAGGTGGTCATGGAGGTGGTTATGGAGGCGGTTATGGAGGTGGTTATGGAGGCGGTTATGGCGGAGGTTATGGCGGAGGTTATGGCGGAGGTTATGGCGGAGGTTACAGCGGAAGTTATGGTGGCGGATATGGAGGTAGCTACGGAGGTGGTTACGGAGGTGGTTATGGTGGTGGACACGGTGAGTAAAATATCCAAAAAATAATATTCCGTGATTTTTGAACGTATGTTACACGAAACTCAGCAGTAAACAACTTCATGACTGACACTGAAAGATATGAGACTCGCAGAATATCATATCAGTAGCAAATTATCAATAAGACCCGTACAATTCAGCAGTTCTTCCAACTTTGAATGAATTAAAATTTACACAAAATGTGAAACTTTAACTTACGATACGATACGAGAATTCTATACGATTTCATTTTCGAACTAACTCAACAACAATTCTGGGAAAAGTACCATGCAATGCCACTGTTCAATACTGGTTTGCGGAATAAAGCGCGACCATACTTCCATAAGGAATGTGTTCGGTCAAAAGTGTATCCGACAAAAACATCTATTAATGCCATAGAAATACATAACCCCACAAAAACTTCAACAGAAAGGGAGAGAGAAAGCACCTGCCAAAGATGTGGCTCACAGCACTGAGAAGCGCCAAAACAAAGTCACGCTTAGGTGGCATCAAGCCATAAATACCAGCCAAAAGATGCAGAAAGTTCGCGACAAAACAGCACCACGAATGGCATGCAAGGAACAAAGCATTTCATAACGTTTAGAGATTTTAACCAAAGAGAAGACTACGGCAAAACCCAAAAACCAACCAGAACAAGTTACTTAATAAACTCGTATTATTGGAATATGAAAACAACTCCTCATGAACTACGTGGATTTTATCTGCATTATATCTTCAGATGTATCCCAATATCCGGGGCCAAACCTTGGTAGTGAAAAAATTCAGAAATTCAGATGAGGAGAGTTACATAAGTCTAATCGCTCATTGGAGGTTTAAAATTTTGGGTATTTATCCACTTTGTTTATTTGCAAAGTTTCCAAAAAGTATCTCTCGTCCGTCAGTACACCTATGGGTAGTTTTCATGTTATCTTCATTTATTGTTCAATTCGTTTCATGTAAATTTATTATAATCCATTTATTATTGTTTTTTCATCTGACAAAATATGTTTCCTATATCTTATGTTAAAATTCCCATCTGTTTGGCCTATATAAGCATTTCCCGCATTCTAATGTATATAAGTATTTTTTTATATCCATTCCAAAACATCTGCATAAGCCCACACTCAGGCAGAGGATAATACTGGTAATAAAACAGGGTGTGATCTTACTGACCTCGTCAGAAGATCTGTCCCTGTGTGTTCAGTCTACAAATGTTGATGAGGGAGTATTATTTCATTAAATACTAACCTTTAGCAGATGTTTTATGTTTACCAGAAGATTTTACTTCTTTGGGGAAAAAAATTAAGACACCCATATTTCTTCAATTACATCTGAACTCATTAACAATTGGTACCTGCAGAGAAGTCGGTTAAAATTTTTGAGGAGTCTGAACCCCTTTTACCTTTCTTCTTTTAATTCATTATTATTTTTTCAGGTGGATGGTGATGAAGAATCTCTAGTCAAAAAAAAGGGTTAGTGTACATTTTTGTAAATTTGTAAATTTTGGTCGAAATGTATTTTATATTTATGAGATTACAATAAAGTACTTATCTCTAGTTGGATCTTTCATTAATAAGTATCATGCAATTTTTAGACATCAAATAACCGCAGTTCTAGAACCATTTACGTTGAGCATATTCCTTGGTGATATTTTCGATACTTGCACAGATATACAATGTGTCGAATTTAACAGTGGCCAGTGGGATTTCATTGCAAGGTAAAATAATATATAACATCCAGGAGGTGATCATTCAGTGTCTGAAACACGTGTCGTGTTAATAACCATTTTTATGTGTTGGGATGAAACCACACCACATCAAAGCTTAGCAACACTAGTGCAAACACAAGTGAATTAAAATGGAACATATAGTAGATAGATATGCTGCTCTACGGAAACCACCTTTGCTGAGGTCAACATCACGGCCTCCAGCCCGGAACCCATTCATTATATCCCCTACCCCTGTTGGATTTTTTTAATTTACTGAAATAAATCAAATATCACCTTTTAGCTGTTCCCACAAAAATAAATTAGGAGTAAATAAATCTGGTGATCGTGGAGGCATTCATTGCTGCCTCTTCTCCCAATGCAATGTCGTACAAAACGTTGGTTTGTATAATTTACAATAATCAACGCACAATGCGGAGAAGTGTCGTCCTCTTGATAAATCATATAATCTTTATCATACAGTGGATCATTAGTGGATCATACAGTGGACTAGCCAATAGTACTGGATTTGGACTATAGATAGATATGATAAAGTAGACTACGATCAAATTGTGTAATGAATTACAATATTATCTATAGTTTCTTCAGAAACAGGGCTTTCTAATGAAAGAATTCCATTCACCATCACTCCGAATATGTTTCAACAAGGATAATTGCTCAAAAATAGTCCATTTCGGTCTGACTGATATAATAGAGGGTATCAATAAAATCCGTACATTCAAAAGTATATAGCCGACAAACAAGTCCAGAGACCTATGCAGATATTGATGATAATATCTCGGACTCCTCAAACCATACATTATATTGTTACGAGAAAAAACGTAACTCATTTGCATAACAAATGAGCCGACGTCGCAAGCGTTTGAATTTCATCGATGATCAGTTCCTGGAAGTGTCTAGATTTTTTTCTGTATTGAATAATCTCGAATTCATCGCGAAAAGTTTGGCCTAGACGATTTGAGTATATAAAGTGACACATTTCACTCGGAAGGAAGTTTTATGAAGAAATATGAAGTTTTTGAAGAAGTTAATAAGTATTTGGAATATTTAGCTAGTTGAAGAGATCTTAGTGTTTTATTAGTCAGTGAAGTAGTTGTAGCGAAGTTAATAAAAACACTTTAGTAGTGTGCTCGGCGTATTATTTAGCAAATATCGTATTAATATCAAAAATTAATGAAAATTAACCGAATTTTTAATTATAATTGGATAATTCACACTAGTTCGTGTCCTTTTAAAAAACAGGAATAGAATCCACTGATTTCACGTGTATTATTTGTATCGTATCTTTTTCTATTTTTACAAAAGTGATAACAAATCGACATAAATCAATGAAAATCAAGAAATACTAAATTTACTAAATTTAAATGAACGAAATATTTTTTCTATAGTTCAGATTTAGTCATTCATTGTTATTCGATGAAATCAATTAATTTCTATCATTGCTCATTATCGTTCTAGAATTAATGAAGTGCTGAAATCCTTGAACATTCGTAAATTAAATCATTGTGAATGATCTTGAGTAACAATATTTTGTGAATTTCGTTTATTGAAATTCCTTGCTGAGGGATGACGGCGTCATTTGAAACGGTCTTTCTCATGATTTCATTGTTTGTTGCCTTCCCCCACTCATACTGTCCATTTCACGTATTTTTCGCAAATGAAAACCATCCAACAGTTCAATTGTATGAAATGCATTGAAATCATTACGTCGAAAGGAATTAAAATGGTAATTATTATCATACAGTGCCGCTTTAAATAGTCCGCTCTATTAACTTTTGAACGGGTTGACGTACAAACAAAAAAAAAACGTTTGGAGGGTTTCACCGATACTACTTTTTGAAATAAAACATATTGTAATAATTGCTTGATAGATGGCAGGGGGCACATCAACTAAAAAATTTTAAATGGCTTTGGGGGTCATTTGTCACATCGTTGAAAAGAAACCATTCAAAAAGTTATCGTGGTCTGATAAGAACAGGGCTTTAGTTGTTACAATCTAGCAGAGTTTGAACTATTTTGCCAAGTATCAACGAATAAATATGAGGAATATTTTTTAATTGATTTGACTTATTTTATTTCAAAATTGTTGACAACACTTTCAAAAATTGTATCATGACATAACATCAAAATCATGTATGTAATCTATACACATTTCCCCTGAATCTCTGATTCCTAATAAAAATAAATGCTCATCAAGAAAACCAGCAGAAATAGTTTTCGTGAACTGATCCGCTAAATTCTTTCTTGTCTCTATATATTTCAACTCAATAGTTTTTTCTTCTATAAGTTCTCTGATATAAAATAATCGTAAATCAATATGCGTTGATCCTTTGATCCTGAGGTTGTATGATTCGATGCCAATTCAATTGCGCCTTGATTATCGATTTGTATTGTGAACGGTTCTTTGAAGAATTCATTTTTCTGTCTTTCTTTACACAATTTCTTCAGGAATAAAAATTCTATGGCTACTTCGCTGAGGCGATTAATTCAGATTCCACTGTACTGAGCGCCACACTATGTTGCTTTCACCAACTTATCGCTCCTCCTCCAAGAGTGAAAACATATCCACTGAAAGATTTTCTGTCAATTTCATTTGCACCCCAATCAGCATCAGTGTATGCTCTCAACTTTTCTTTTCTTTTTCTGTATTCTAGACAGTAATCTTTGGTACCATTCAAATATCTTAGAATATGCTTGCGACCTTTCCAATGGTATACAGTTGGCCTCTGGTTAAATTGGCTCATGAAAGTAGCTGAAAATATTAGCTCGGCTCTCGTGGACACTGCCAAGTATAAAATGCTTCCAACTGCTTTCTGGTGAAGTTTCCTCTCATCTTCATTCAAAACGTCGTCATCATCTAAAACAAATGTTTCTCCAATTGGTAACGGCGTTTTGACACTTTTCGCTTGCGTCATATTCATTTCATTCAAAATTTCGTTCGCATATGCAGTTTGGTCTAATCTTATTTTCTTCTCGTCTATGGTAATTCTTATTGATAAGACATTTCTCACTTCACCCAAATCTTTTGTTTCAAAATGCTTCTTGAATTCTTCTTTTATATTTTTCACCATTCGAAGTTCTCCAAATACCAGTATATCATCTACATAAACGGTTATGATAAGATCCTCTTCCTTCTTATAATGAACACAGGGGTCTGAGATGCATCTATAGCATTTTTGATACTACATAAATTGATCGAGAGTTCGATTCCACATTAATCCCGATTGATGTAAACCGTAAATACTTTTATTTAGTCTACAAACTAACCCCTCTGATTTATGATTCAAATATGGAAATTTGTTCTTCAACTTTTCATATACCTCATGATATTGGAGGAATTTCCATATAGACTTTTTCCTCCAAATCTGCCGATAGATATGCGGCAGTTATATCTATGTGATGAACACTCCAACTCTTCTCAGCTTCATTGCAAAATATATCCTCATTGATTTTGCGATTTTGACAGGTGCGTAAGTTTGATTGTGATCAATTCCAGGCATTTGAGTGTTCCTTATTACTACAACTCTCGCTCTGTATCTTTCTATCACTCCTTCCGAGTTATATTTAGTTCTGAACACCCATTTGGTTCTTATGATTTTCCTTTCCCTACGTTTTATTTCTAATGAGACTTTCGAATTCTTCGATTATGGCATTTCTCCAGAAAATTTCATTTTCGCCATTCAAGGCTTCTGCTAAATTTCTAGGATCTCTTCTGAATTTTGATTTTGCTTTGCTTCATGAACTGACCCTACTTCCATCTTCATCTTTCTCTACTTCAAAATCAGCCATCCATTTTGGTTTTCTGGTTAATCTTCCATATCTCGTTTTATTTTCTGAGCTATTTTTATGTTCGTCTATTTGGTTTACTTTTTCTTCTAGTACTTCCTCATCATTCTCCTTATTGTGTGCAGCATTTTTCATCGTAACCTCTTCAGATTCAGTTATCTCCATCTCATTACTCTCATTTATTTTCCCCTGGTCGTTGTCATTATTCAAATATGCTTTGACGTTTCTTCCATTTCTCTAACATATTCTTCACCTCCGTGCAGCACTGGGAAAATATTTTCTTCGAATTTAACATCATGGCTTATACAAATTTTATCGTTTCGTGGATTCCACAATAGATAAGCTTTGGAATTTGCTTCATATCCCCAAGCAAGATATTCCTGTTGGAGATAGTTTACTTTCTCTATTTTTATTCACTGTCCAAACTCTGCAGCCAAAAACACGTAGATATGAATTGTCAGTTTTAAATTCAGGTTTCCATTTTTCTAGCGGACTCTTTCCTTCGTTTGCCGTCGAAGGACTTCGGTTCCTTATATAGCACTTCGCTGCAACAGCTTCAGCCCAAAATTTCTGTGGAACGCCCGATTCAATTAGCATACATCTTGCTCCATTCGGAAGTGTTTGGTTCAATCGTTCGGCTACACCGTTTTGTTGTGGTGTACCAGGTATGGTTGATGTTTAATATCATTTTCTTTCAAAAATATCTTGAATTCGTGTGACAAGTATTCTCCACCATTGTCACCATTTTCTCACTATGTTGATTTTCTACCATCTTCTTGAACTCTTTGAAATGTTCTTCATCCTTTGTTTTCATAAATGATACGTTACATTATCTTGAATAATCGTCTATAAATGTGATGATGTATCTGTTACCTCCATTCGATACAGGTTTAATCGGACCAATTACATCAGAGTGGATTAGCTTCAATGGGGAAACTTCACATTTGAAATGCCAATGGGAAAAGGACATTTTTTCATTTTTCCTTGACGGCAGGTTTCACAGCTGTTATTCACATCGTTTTCCGATTTTACATTTCCTTTGATTTTCATCATCTTTCGAACATCCGGTATATTCAAATGTGCGATTCTTCTATGCCAAAGTTGAATTTCTTTCGACACAACTTTATTTACTTTGTGTGGTACGTCATTATCTGTCTCGATGAGGATATGTAATCCTCCTACTAAATATCCATTTGGAGCAACTATTTTTGAATAGTTTTTCTCAAAAACTACTTTGAATCCCTTTTCCGCTGTTAGGCTCAAAGATAATAAATTAGTTTTCAATGTCGGAACATACAAGACATTTTTTAATGTTATTTGTTGACCACCATTTTCCGTCATCAGCTTCAGGTCAACATCACCAAATCCTGAAGACTTGAGAATACTTCCTCCTGCTACTTCAATGCTTGCATCATGGTAGGTAAAATTGATAAATTTTTTTTCACAACACGTCATGTGATCAGTAGAGCCACTGTCTAGGCCCAAATATTTTAATTCGTTTTATTATTTACGAGTAGTGATTGATGAATGATGATCGGCAGTTTTTTCTATAGTGGTTATTGCACTGAATGGAAAATGTCTGTTTGATGGTCCTGCATCGTCTTTTGTTTTTTGTTTTTTCTTGTTCTTCTGACAAAGGACAATTTTTCCCCATATGTCCCATCTCAAGACATCTGAAACATCTCAAATACTCTACTACTAGGATAACTACGAGGATAACTTTCTCTCGGCTTATAGTGTTTTTTTATGCCAGTGAGTATTTTCAGATCTGGAATGCATTTCGACGTGTCCTGAAACCTTCCATCTGATTTGGAATCCTTTCCGTATTTCTTCTTCATCATCAAAGCCTTTGTTCCATATTCGCCTTCCTGTTCGTCTTTTATTTCATTTGCTATTCTTCGTTCCTCTTCTAATAACTTCGATTTTAAATTGCACATGTTCAAATCATCATCCGCTCTTAAATTTCTGGCTAAATATTCATAGCTGCTCGGTAATCTTATAACGGCAAAACCAGCTTGCACTTTCTCAGAACAATCATATCCAGCATTCTTAACTTTATGATGTAAACTGTTTCGTCTAGTCAGATACTCATTTATAGATTCGTCTGTCTTCTTTGAAGTGTTAACAAAATCTTTCAGAAGTAATAGCCCATGCCATGTACCATACTTTGTATGAATCTTCTCCAAAACATTCCAAATGTCTTTTGCAGTTTTGCATTCCATCACGTCATCAAGGCTATCATTATTAATCGTCAAATAAAGAATTGATTTTGCACTGTGATCGGTTTTCTTATTTGCTGGATCATTCAAATTATCGAAACCTGGATCTATCGCATGCCAAAGGTTCTTGACTTCCAAAATGCCCTGAGTTCGCATTGACCAAAAACGATAATTTTCCGAGTTCAGCTTTTTGGATTTTATTAATATCATCCATTTCTCGTCATATCTTATTCTTCCTTCGTCGTCTTTTTTTGATACTTTTGTTGTCGTCGTATTTCTTTACTATACAAAATTGATCACCTTTTGTGTCACGTCGCCGTCGTCAAAAATTATCAGATCTTTCATTCTTCGTCAGAATCTAGCAGAGTTTGAGCTATTTTGCCCAGTATCAACGAATAAATATGAGGAATATTTTTTAATTGATTGACTTTTTTTATTTCAAAATTTTTGACAATACTTTCAAAAATTGTATCATGTATGTAATCTATACAGAGGGTAATCCTTTCACATTAGTTCCGCCAAATCCGCACTTATTCTGACATTTCAAATGCATATTGTGAAAAAACGTTAAGGGAGAAAATCTCAAAAATTTAGATGGTTGAAAAGAGAATTGAATTATCTTTGTGATTTCGTGGACTGCAGATTTATTGCAATGTCACAAGAGATTTTCACAAAATGTTTGTGAATGATCAGCATACCTCATTTTCACAATAACAAAGTGTTTTTTCTTTGTAAAACCATGAAATATGCTATTTGTTAGTGAATTCACAGGAAATGCATATCTTATATAAAGGTCTAGTGATTTCATAGAATAGTGGGTGAATTGTTTGAGATTTTATCCTGTGAATTCATATAGTAGTCGTCAGAAACTCATGCAATATGTGGAATTGAGATAATACTTAACTTCACAAATTGGCCGTGATTTTTTTGCAATATATACAATATTTTGGAATATATTTGTTGTTTCATCAATATGACTCATAATTTTATTTGAATATTCTAAATGTTCACAATTTGGCATAAATAATATTTTTTTCAAAAAAATAAATATAGGGAGAAAAATTTGTAAAGTGTCTTCGATGAGGAAATTATGTTTCAAGCTGCAATATTTAGTTCACAGGTGTTCTGTTTGGCCTGTAAAAAATTCTGAATAAAAGGTAAGAAACACATGTTTTTTGATATGCTATATAATTAGAGTCACCCTCAGGTATCCGTATGAGCAAATTTCATTCAATATTTTTTTTAGTTTATTGTATTCTTCTCTCTTTGGTAGAGTTTATTTTTTGAGGTTGAGAAATAATTTTGCATATTTTTTGTTAGGAAGGAGGAGGAAGACCTCGTTAATCCTTAGCTCGCACAAGTTTCGACTTCTGAGGGCTGTCGTTCGTAGAGGGATGACAGCTGGTAAACGGAAAAACAATTTTAAACAAACAAAAACAAAACAATTTTGGGTAACCTGGGAAAATGCCAAATAATTATAAAAGAGTATTAGGAAAGCGGAAATACGACGATTTTAGTGAAGATGAACTAGAAGAAGCCCCAACGAATATACGCACTCAAAGACGGTCATTGGCGGAGGCTTCAACATATACCGGTATATCAAAAGCGACATTATATCGAATATAACCTGGTTATATTCTATGCAAAAAATTATATAATCCCATGATTCTTATCTCATGATATATTTATTAGTATGGCTGATATGCTTGATTGAATTTCAAACGTGTGTCAAGTCACCCACTTCTACGGTAGATATTGTTGGCGATGATAGTAAAATCACTGTGTAGTTTCCAATGAATATTGAAATGAATTCACCTTGTAATTCGATGACTGCTGAATCTTAAAAATGCATAAAATTCAAAATTATGCGAATATTTTAAAATTTGGTATGCGAATGGAGTACCAAGAAAAAACAAAGCTTTCATGTAAAATTTTTTCATATCAAAAGACATAACGTAACTTTTTTAATTCAGTTTTAAAAAGAAATAAATCTTCGTCATTTTATATTATTTTCTTCACTTCTTTTCTCAAGAATTCTGAGAATACGCTGATATATGATGCGATAAATTACTACGGATTTTGATTACCTACATGTCTAGTTTCCCATGGCACTTGTTTACATTGAAACTCAATATTGGTCATGTACAAAAATTGGGGGAAATGACGAAAAATAGATTCTTTGTTCTTATGCAAGACATTGTTTTAGCGCTCAAGGATTCAGTTCAACTATATAAACTGATTCGTTCGATTGTAGTCGTATAATTCAGTTATTGGTGAAATAGTCATGAAGGTATGTAAAACTTTACGTCTGGTAATTACTCTCCATTTCTTTGTTGACAAAAGATTGTATAATAATATTTCAAGCTCTTGATTCTAAGTACTTTCAATGTGATATACAAGGCACTGCCGACAGCTATAAATAATAATTATTCAAAAACTAACTACTAACAAACAAAGTAAAACTGAAGCAAAAGAAAACACTGAAAGATCGATATTATGTCCAAAACATGCAATTTTGTATAATATTCAATTTTCACTCCTTTTAATTTTTCGATCGAAGGTATGTATCCTTGACGTTTCACCAAAGGCCCCAATTTGTTTTTCTGCTTAAATTAATAGTGACGGCATAATAATTTTGGTACCTCACATCATAAAATGTCATTAGAAATGGCATTTGAAGAGTAGAGAATGTACAATACACATGTAACGAAAATGCAGATATAGTTAATGCTTTTCCCGATCAATTTTCGTAGATCAAGTTAGGCATTGGCTTACTGGATGAACAGAACATAAGCATTTTCGTCCTCGGCGAAACTCACAAAAAACTATATAACAAAGTTTCGAGATATGAGCTTATCCTGTCCCATTTTTTTTCCAATAGTTTCAGCAACAGCTTCCTTAGTAGAAATTTGTATTAGGCTAAAAGATCAAAGATCCTCAAAAACATCCACCCCACAATTTTCATTATAGTTTGATTTCAAATCGAAAGTAGATAGATCGCAAAAACCTGAAAATATTTGAAAATTCAATCATGTTCAAAATGCGTAGAATCGACACAGAAGCCATTCGCTATGTACATTCGTTCATTCTCTAGAGGCTGGGACATGGAGTTTCAAGAATGTTGAAAAAAAGTTAACCTTAGGGTTTTCACTCAACGGAGCATAAGTGATAGTTCCAGTTTCAGTAGGCACATATAAAGTTTCAGGTTAGGATTGAATTTTTAGTCTCAATACTAGGGAATTACAACTGGGATTTAAGTCCTTTCTATTCAGAAAAAAAAATTGGTCGAAACTGTGCAACCATAGTCTGGTTTCATGAATGCTGCAAGGAACATGCAATGAATATCCTAATGGATGAGGAATAGTTTTTCCATAATAGTGGTAAATGAGGACATATTACAATAAAGTGAACACAAGTATGTATATTTCGTCAAACAATTATAAATGTACCAACTCTTTGTACGAACAACTATGGAATTTTATCCTGAATGTCAAAAGTTTTGCAGTCTCATGAGTTTTTTATTTTTGTTGTTAACATATGGGTCACCCCATCCAATATAAGAACGAATCTTCACCCTCTGGAAAAAGGTCGAAAAAGTCTCCTCGTGATTTTTTTCAAATGATATAAATCATCGCTCTGAAATATGATTCGGGAGGCATATATTATGAACTACTAAATAAATGAGCTTTTTCATTATTTTATAATCTGAAGTTAAAATATGCTTTCGAAAGACTCAATGTGATACCAGTTGCTACAACAGAACTTCGTGAGAATTATACAATTGCTGATGAGATACCACGAACATATTCCAACTATATACTTAAGTGAATGAGATATTTGAAGACTCATCTGGAATTCAGCTATATTGTACTAAATCGTTGGCCACTGTTCAAAGAACCTTCATTCGAAAATTGTGTTATGTGAGGTCACCAAATTTTGATGTTGTCACTCTGCCATGATTTATTTCCCTCTTTCTGGAATGTACCTATCCTTCGCGACCTTCCATATCTAATTCAGTACTAATTTTTTTCTCGATTTTGTTTCAGATGTACATTGCTCTATTCATTCTCGCAGCTACTGCTAGTTACTGTCAAGGTAAGTTCCTCAATTTCCCCAAACTACTACTTGTAAATTATGTTGCTCTGATTCTCGTTGAAATTAATTTGTGTGTTATTTCTTAATTTTTCGATGGTATGCAATACAATGTTCCAGGCAAAAGTATTCAGATGAAACAAATACGATGATGAAGCAAAAGGTTTTTTCAATTTATGGGTGGATTTTTTTGCGTATTCTTCTGTATGCAGAATAGTAGATGGGTCTTCAACAATACAATCAAACATACTCTATAAAGAATATCCCAGGATAGATAATACCTATATTAATATATTTCGTAAACTGAGTTTCAGTTTAGACGCTAATAAATAGGCTCTAGGTTACTGGGATATTTTGAAAACAACGGCGTTGACGATTTACAAAAGTTGGCCAAAAGTCAGCGCCAAAACTAATTTTTCCAACTTATGAAAAATTGTAATACCCATTTTTGAGTCGTCATTGAAAACTAACTTTTGAGCCACCCTGTTTCGTGACAATCACTTCCATAACAAACTATTTTCAACTGACTTTTTCGTTGACAGCTGGCAGCATTGGATGGAATAGTGGTGGTAGCTACGGGCTTGGCATCGGAAGTGGCTACGGAGGTGGTTATAGTAGTGGCTACGGAGGCGGGTATGGAAATGGATACGGAAGCGGTCATGGAAGTGGTTACGGAAGTGGCTACGGGGGTGGATACGGTAGTGGATACGGAGGTGGATACGGTAGTGGCTACGGGGGTGGATATGGTGGTGGCTACGGAAGTGGGTACGGAAACGGATGGAACTCTAACGGGTATAATGGAGGATATGGATCGGGTTGGAATTCTGGACACGGAAATCAAGGATGGAATCGAGGATGGGGTTCAAGTAAGTACAATATGTTTACATGAAGAATTTTGCCCCAGTTTGAGTAACAACGCCCAAGTTGCGTTTCAATATTCCTATGACAGTATAAGATTTTTAAAAAATATTTGGATTTTCAAGTTATTACGAAAAATATAAAATGTTCAATTCCCATTTAATTTTTCTCTGGTGTGGTCGTCAGAGCTGTGATAAAATAGTAAACAATTCTATACAGAAACTGTTCATATCCTCACTTGTGATATTATCCCAAATGAGGGTTTTATTATGTTTCAATTTTCAAGAGATTTTCGAGAACAAAACTGAATTGAAAAAGAAACATTTGGAAAAAAAATGTGAAGTTAGGTCCCATATGTGGAGAAAATTAAAAGTTTCGGTAGATATTTGAAATATTGCTTCCTAAAATGTTCGTGTAAAAACTATATTCATTAAGTAAGTGCCACATTTGAAAAAATTTAGTTATTTAACCATCAACAACAATGTGACGTCACGAGGAAGTTTAAAAAAAATGCTGTAAAGGTTTGAAATATTGCTCACGCTCCTCTATTCTAGTGTTGCCTGCGATCCAAAAGAAATTGCAATTTTTTCATGTAAATGATAATATGAAAATGAAAATAAAATTGGAACTTTTAATACTTTGTAAAATTGAAATTTTACCCATCTTCGTACTTTTGTATGGAAAACTAACATTAGAGCCAACTAATATTATATTAATTTACTTTCTTTGGCGAAATTATTTACGCATTTTCAATTTTATGATTTCTCAAGCTATATTAAATTTGTGAGAGTAGGGGTATTGAGAAAATTCTGAACAACATTTGAAAAATATAATTCTTTTATTTTTTTCAAATCGTAATCAGCAAAGTGTAGTGGAATCCCTATAGTAATATAGAAGATCAAACTGAAACGAAAGTGTCCATCCAAATTGCAGACCTCTTTTCTATTTCCATATTTATGTTAGCTTCGTCAATTAATTCTAATACTGAAACAAATAAACCAATAAACCAAGTGTAGTTCACTATATTTTTGTCTGCTCACTATATTTTTCTTAGTTATCCCAAAAACATATTTTTCTTAAGTATACGTAATTTATTAATTTCCTTATTGTTTCAGGTTCATGGTAGTGAAACTAACTTCTCCAATTTAAAATAACTTATTTTTTTAAAAAACTTATTGTATTGAAATATTCTAGGAAAAAATAAAAAAAACGATGAACCCAAATATTTGAGTTTCATTTTACTTATTCATGACTTATGACTTCTGACTATCAGACGTATTTCGATAGGTCTTAACACTAACAAAGCTAGTAGATCTGATGGAATTCTGCAAGAAATGTACTCACAAACTCACACAGGTTCTACGTTAGCCACATACCTACTCCTCTAATACATTGTGGGTAGATCCATCAACCTAGAAAAGTGATAAAAAGCCCACCCAGCAAAAGAGTCCATGGATACCGAGCTCACGAGAACCATGGGATACCTGGGAATTGTGCACGATTGACATTGTGGTTATTAAATAGTGTCCTGAAACAGTAATCTGTTGCGGAAATGTAGCTGTTTCACCAGATAATTCCAAAGGGCTATTATCCAAAATACCCATCATATGGCTAGTCTCTCCAGTTGTGTACTCTCCTTTCAATGTTTTGCTCCAGAATATGGCTCTGTATACCAATAAGGGAGAAAATATCATACCAAGACAAAAATTCACTTGAAACAATGGAAGATCATCTAAAGACTTTGATATAATTTGTTATTGAAGGTACTCTCGGTCTATTAGAAATAAAACTAATGAATTAACCTTATTACTGATCTTCTATCCGTAAAATTATTCGAATTCTTCATTGCATTCAATCAGGGTGTCAGTGTCTAAATAATTTGTATTTATAGATGCCCCTCCACTAACCTATAGGGGAGTTTTTGCTTGAATTAGAAACGGTTTATCTCTCTTTCCTATCGATGCTTCAGTGCCATTAAATGATGATTTCAAAATCAAGTATTCAGATGACTTAATGTATTATAAAAGATCGCTAAATAATTTTCTTGGAATTGCTTACTAACTTTTCGCTAGCGCTTCAGAGGTTAGGAGCTTGGCAATGAGGCATGAAGGTATCGTATTGGCTGGCGGTTGATAGATATTCGATTGGACTCCTCCACAGTTTTTGAGAATCTAATTTTAGATTTGATTTAGTTACAGGGTTTTCTCCTTCCTATTGAATTATTCCGTGGATTTTTATTGCTTCTCGATGAGTGATACTCTTGAGTGGGGGCAAGAAATTTCACGTTTACAAAAAGTACTTTGTGATCTTTCTTGCTGAATGCATGTTCAGCTACTGCCGATTTGTCTGTTTAATCTACCCAGTTTCTTTAATATTGTTACGAGATTGATAAAAATCCCCTAGCTACGCCGCTGAATCGACTCGCACGCGTATCGTCGATATGGTTTCCTAGAAAAAGGCAGATAATTGCCGGTAATGAATATTCGGGATATCCGAACCGTCGCATCGCGAAGATTCTGGCTACACTTGAGTACCTATATAAACGCGATATTTCACTGGGAAGGGGATCAAGAAGATTGAAAAGATTATGAAGAAGTGATAAGCAGTTTTTGAAGAAGTATAGAAGTGTTTTGAATATTTATTTAGTTGTATTGTTGTATAGATCTAAGTGTTTAATTAGTCAGTGAAGTAGTTGTATGTTTTTAGTGAAGTTAGAAAATAGTAGTGTGCTCGGCCTATTATTTAGCATAACGTAACAGTGGTGTCCGAAGCGGGATATTAGTGAACAACAGAATCTATATTTATAAACTATTTATGGTGAATACGAGGAGTACACTGTACGATACGATGGAGGACATTGTGAATTTTGTCCAAATCAATTTGCGGATTTGGAAAGAAGGCGCCAGGAGGAAAAACAAGAAGAGGAAAAGCGGCGCCAGTAGGAAAAGAAAGAACGTGAAGAGGCACTCCAGAAAATTTTCGACGAACAGAGAAATGAACGAGAAGATGAAAAACGAGAAGAGGAAATGCGACGGTTAGATGAAAAACAATAACGAGAAAAAGAGAAGAAAGAACGAGAAGTGGCATTCCAGAAAATTATCGACGAAGAACAGAGAAATGAACGAGAAGGTGAAAAACGAGAAGAGGAAATGCGACGGTTAGATGAAAAACAAGAACGAGAAAAAGAAAAGAAAGAACGAGAAGAGGCACTCCAGAAAATTATCGAAGAACAGAGAAAAGAGCGAGAAGATGAAAAACAAGAACAAGAAGAGGAAAAACGAGAAGAGGAAATGCGAGGGTTAGATGAAAAACAAGAACGAGAAAAAGAAAAACAAGAACGAGAAGAAGCACTCCATAAAATTCTCGAAGAAAAGAGAAATGAACGAGAAGAAGCACTCCAGAAACTTCTCGAACAACAGAAGAATAAATTGGAACGAATAGAAAAACAAAGATAAACAGACTTCCAGAAGGTTCTATAACATCAAGACAAGTTCTTCCAACATGTATTACAGAAAACCAAAGTACAAATGGAGGAACTGAAAGAAGAACTGAAGGAAGACCTCAAGAAAATCGACGATGAGCTTAATAAGAAAGTGAAAGGACTAGAAAACCAGATAGCTCTTCTTAAAAACCAAGATCGTCGAGACAGGGTTGCCACATCAGGAATTTCCGTAAAACCACCGATATTTGATGGTCAATGTATCGTCGACAATTTGAAGCTGCAGCAGTGGCTAATGGACGAAGCGAAGAAGAAATAGCTAATGCTCTTATAGTAGCTTTGAGAGGGCCAGCTTTGGGTATGTTGCAGACGATACCCGTCGAACAGCAAAATAAATATAAAGACCTGATTACTGCATTAGAGTTGCGGTATGGCGATCAACATCGAGAACAACTGTATCGGGCTCAAATGAAAACACGCACTCAGAAATCAGGTGAGAGTCTGCAAGAATTTGAATCGGATGTGGCTTACCCAGAAGCACCGGGATATTTCAAGGAACAGTTAGCGGTGCAGTTATTCATAGATGGACTGAGAGACACCGAAATCCAAAGGACTCTGCGACTAACACACTTCGAGAGGAGTAGTGATGCCTTGGTACGTTCTCTAGAAGTTGAGGCGGCCCTCAACTCCTTGAGTCCAAAAGTACGAGCGGTTTCAATAGAAGAGCCCGAACAACGATCAAGCGCAGTTACTAGTTTATTGGAGAAGGTTGTGGATGCGATTAAATCTTTGAAAAGCGGAATGAGCACTCAGGAGAACAGGGCTTGCTATCGATGTGGAAAATTGGGACATTTTATTAGAGACTGCAGGGTAAGAATGCCACCACATTGGCTATCACCTGTGTAGACAAGGTTACCCAGCGAGTCCTCAAATTGGGGGCAGGAAAAATTAGAATCAGATAACATTTCGGAGCGCATGCCGGCTAACAAAGATGGAGACCCCAGGATCATCCCTGTTAAGAGGCTACAAACAACCGAATTGATATCGGGGCACATGCCAGCTAGCAATGATATAGTCCTCAGGGTTATACCTGTAAAGAGGGTAAGAAGAACCGAATTGATACTAGGGCGCATGCCGACTAGCAATAATGAAGCCCCCGAGGCCATCCCAGTTAAGAGGCTAAGAACAACTGAATTGCTCAACAGATGCCTTGTCCAGAAACCCTGGTTCGGATACTTGTGAGCGAATTGTACGTCGCAAAGAAATCAACCAAGTTAAATTAATGGTTGACGACAATTGGACCACAGCGAAAATGAGACAGAACCAAGAAAGTGATCCAAACATTGCAGATTTTCTACGATGGAAGGAAAGCGGAGCAAAAAAATCCACCTGGAAGGAAAACTCCGTACGATCACCAGCTTTCAAGGCATTGTCTGCACAATGGGATTCCCTGATTGTTGAGAATGGTCTATTGAAGAGAGCTTGGGAATCAGCCGACGGCAGAAAAGTGATTTCTCAATTGGATGTGACGAGGTCGAGGATAAGTGATGTCTTGAAGGAGACTTATGGCAGCAAATCAGGTGGACATTTTGGAGTAAATAAGACCTTGGTTAAAATACGGCAGAGATTTTACTGGGTCCAATGTCGTGAAGATGTAGAGAGATGGTGCCGAAGATGTCCAAAATGTGAAGCAAGCAAAGGTCCCAAGACAAGATCGAGAGGAGAGATGAAACAATATAATGTAGGCGCTCCCTTCGAACGAATCGCCATCGATGTAGCAGGACCGTTTCCGATGACGAATGATGGCAACAAATACATCCTCGTTGCCATGGATTACTTTAGCAAATGGGTTGAAGCTTATGCCTTGCCTAATCAAAAAGCATCCACTGTATCAAAAGCTCTAGTGGATAACATGTTTTTAAGGTTTGGAGTCCCAATGGAGCTACATTCCGATCAAAGGAGAAATTTTGAATCAAATTTATTCAAGAAAGTTTGTGAATTGATGGGAATTAGCAAGACCAGAACAACGGCCCTCCACCCACAGTCTGATGGCATGGTTGAAAGGTTCAACGGGACTATGGAAGAACATCTTTCCAAAGTAGTAGAGGAGCATCAAAAGACCTGGGATCGACATCTTCCACTATTCTTGATGGCTTACAGGGCCTCTGTGCACGATTCCACAAAGCTCACTCCAACCTGCATCATCTTCGGGAGAGAACTTCGGTTGCCCTGTGACTTGGTGTTCGGATTACCAAGTTCTGAAGAAAAAGAGGTACAGGATTATGCAGAGGAACTGCGAGATAGCTTGAATGGGATCCACGAATTTGCAAGAAAAAGATTGAAGATAACTAGTGACAGAATGAAGGCTCGATACGATCTTAAGGCCAATACTAGTGGATTCAAAGAAGGAGATCGAGTGTGACTGTACAATCCTCGTCGTTAGAAAGGATTTTCTTCCAAATCAACACCATCTTGGGAACGACCATATACGATAGTGAAAAGAATGAACGACGTGGTCTATAAAATTCAACGCAACCCGAGAGCGACAATAAAGGTCGTTCACCTAGAAAGACTGAAACGATATAATGGAGACAACGACACATTGTTTCATCGGGACGATCAAAATTGAGAGGGGGATACTGTAACGAGATTGATAAAAATCCCCTAGCTACGCCGCTGAATCGACTCGCACTACTTAGTTAGTTGTATTGTTCTATAGATCTAAGTGTTTAATTAGTCAGTGAAGTAGTTGTATGTTTTTAGTGTAGTTAGAATATAAACAGTTTATTAGTGTGCTCGGCCTATTATTTTGCATAACTTAACAATATTGTTAGTGATTTCGAAGTATACCTTTCCATAGTGTAAGGTATGCGATACACTAAGGAAGCTGACAAAAGATCCCTCCTATCTTTGACCAAAGACTGAACAACAGATACTGCTCTGAAGGACGCATTTCACCATGAAATCTGGTCAACTTAGATTCCAACCAGAGCACGCGATTTTCAGAAGGAAATCGTTTAAGGGAGATTCTCTCAGCTCTCTTCTTCTGATTCTCCTTAACACCAATGTCCGTTGTACTCAGAAAAAAAAACCAGCACTATCAGCTACCGGAAGCACTCTCTCCGCAACATATATTTGCTCAAACTAATACAAATCTGATAATCAGAACTGTAGTAGTAGAACTAAGCTGCTATGAATATCGTGCTTGCTATTCTGATCCTATCCTTTTGTAGCGATGAAATGGACCAAAAAAGAGCTGCGAAAACTCGACATTAAAACTCTCATAATGATACATCTTCATAAGAACTTGCATTCAAAATTTCAAAATCAACCATTCCACGGTTACAGTTTCCCAGACAACAGGAAGGCCGGGGACCTTTGAGATTAGAGTGTCCACATAAAGTAACCAAGATTTTAGAACCCCCTTCTGCATGGCCAACGACCATGAAAAGATCAGAGCATTTCTTGTCAAGGCAGCAAGCAACCCGTGCAGCCGATAAATTTTGTCTTGTATTCGTATTCGAAAACAGGGTAACCAAAATCTGTCACCGAGTTGATCCTCCTACAGCTGCATGAGGATAAGCCCGATAAGCCAAGAACATTGAAGACTTTGGCTTATCCAAAAATCTTACCTCTGCATTCTTCAGGTCAAGTGAGCTGAACTAGAATACCGAAGGATTTGCTGTCAGCTTGCCCAGCTTACGGTCTCAACCTATATCAACATCACTCAGAATGAGATGACGATACGTTAATCATATAGTAAATATGATAATAATGATGTTTGTCTGCTCGGTATGAATTTTACAATCGATAGATATCAAACAAACTCCCTAGTTAGGTAATTCAACACAAGACTTGAGCAGAACATTGTTATTTGAATAATATTTTTCAAGGTAATTTTTTCAAATGGAACTGAGAAGAATAGTAGTATGTCATGAAACAAGTGTTTCGCATGATTTTTCTTATTATGTGACTACAGAAACAATGCTGGAAATGTTGAATCAGGATAATGTCATCTATATTTCATTACTTGTAATCAAGTAGTTAATGGGCATGGAGGCTCATTTGACATTCCATAAGATAAAATTGAGAACTTAACGTTGTTACCTTGCAAAAACCTTCATAGCACGGCGTGTTATATTCATGAATATTTTGCACGCATTGCTGTTAAAAATTCACAATCATAAATTTTCTTTAATCTGTATAAGGCTAGAAGAAATTCTTTCATTCTCTTAGTTCTTTTTTGTTTGTTCATTAAAATGTCATTTCATCCATTTCAGTTTTTACTTTCATACTATTCTATCAAAGTTGGTAGCAAACATTCTGAATACCTGATTAATTGATTAGCTGTATGAAAATGTATTTATTATACAAAAAAAATAACAGCAATCCACTTGATTCATATTCTTTTTGATAAGGTTCAATTTTTACCTCCTTGTAATGCTTCCAGAATGCTAATCTACTCTCCTTCCTTTGTAACTGATGACCTACTCATTGAGAGTATATAATAAGCAGTGTGGAGTATAACTGAATATTTTCTTGGAACATTTCGTTCTTATCAGAGATATATTGAACCTTTTTGAAAAAACATTATTATGGTTCCATAAAAACTTCTGATTAAGCTCTTATTCTTAAGGTCACTTTCTGTTGAGTAGAATGGCATAGTCGAAAATTGTCGAATGGTTTTTGAAATTACCAATCATCATTCAGTTGTTAAATAATTGGAATGAAATATAGGTTGATATAACATGACTATAACCATTTGTATACCTATGAAAAATAATAATCACTTATTTGTTTCGCTTTCAAATAAGTGAACAAAATGAAAATGTGTAAATATTTTAAAACTACCTTTAATTTATAAATACGATCACATGTCACTGAGTCTGAACATCATTTGAGGAAATATATATTTATAATGATACAGTTCCTAAATGTTTGGCACTTCAATATGCAGCTGCTCCGCTACTGGCAAATGAACTGGAATAGCCTAAAAAAAATAAGAAGTGATATTAATGTGGTCTAATTTAGAGAATCAATCAGAAAAATAAAAAAAATTGCCTTGCATGCTTTCTATTCTCAACCAACGAATGAATAAACTACATTAGTGGATTTTTCCTGGTGGATATATGGGATTTATTGAAACTGATGTGAAAATAGTTGCATATACTTTCTCGCTACAAGTAAATCCTACAATTCTTCACCAAGCTCTGGTTACACCAGTTAGACAACCCATCATACATTTCTTCAACGTTGTTTTTATCAGAGTGCATTTGAGTGTATTTTACAAATGAATTTTCAAAATATCGAAATTAAGTACCTGATGATAGTGCCCCACTGTTAGCGAAAGATCCTGATCCACTCAACGATCCACCTTTTGAAAAAGCTCCAGATTTGGAAAATGCTCCCCCAAGTCCAATTGGATGAAGCAGATCGGTGAGAGCCGTCAGTCCTGAACCAGAAGAGCTGCCTGCTGTTGAGTATGAGCCGCTTCCTCCCTTCGTCCCACTGCTAGAACCACTGAGTGCAGAACTCCCTCCTAAGTTGATTCCAAAGCCAAGTAATCCACCGCCTAAAGATGGCCTTCCACAGTTGCCACTGACACAACCTGAAGAAAAAAGTGATGATCAAGAAACAATTGGAGCATTACCTTTATTACCTACCTTTACCAATTCCCAAACCCAAGTTGAATCCATGTCCACCTGAAGCGCTTCCTGAGTGTCCACCAGAAAGACCACCGGAGTTTCCACCAGAGTAGCTGCCAGAGTTGCCACCAGAGTAGCTGCCAGAGTTGCCACCAGAGTAGCTGCCAGAGCTGGCACTGGAATAACTGCCAGAGTTAGCACCAGACTGACCACCAGAAGTTCCTGCCTTACTACTGGCAATATTACTCCCAGAGCCAATGCCCGAATGGTCTTCAAAAGAAGTTTCCGGATATCTACCTGCATGGTCGACAGAGTTGCCTGTGGAATGGCTTCCAGAGCCGGCACTGGAGTAGCTACCACCGACATTGCTGCCAGATTCGCCACCAGAGTGATCTCCGGGGCCTCCTGAATACAAACCAGAGTCACCACCAGACTCTACACCAGAGTTATATCCTATATTGATGCCATTGTTGCTCCCAGACAAACTTCCAGAGTTACTGCCTGAACTACCAGGGAAACTACCAGAACTGCTTCCAGCGTTAGCTCCTGCTACACCAGTATCTTTATTAATTTCTGTACCTTCTGATTTCTGGATTACAACATTACCAGTTGCATATCCGTCAGATTTGTGACCTGCAAAAAATCACCATATGAAAAGTTACGATTTCATCCAATTAGAAGAAAATATGTATATACGTAATGATCAATATTTTTTGTTACGGCAAAATTAAATACTTCTTAGTATTCTATTTAGAGAAACTAGTGACAATATGATTTCTGCATAATCTGGAAACCAGGCTGTGAACCAAGACAGAAGTAGTACAGAAGCAAATCGAAAACGACTACAATTTTTGGGCTATAGTGTCCCACTGAATATTCAAACACCTGCGTATGATCAGAGTTAATACAAAAATGATTATGGAATTTTCCTAGGTAACACATTAATAAGAACCGGACCTGAGTCCAAATTTTTGGGACTTTATGTAGATGAAGATCTCTTTTTCATTAGTCACTTATCAAATTTATGTAAAAAATTGTCATCAGGATGTTTTGCAACTGAGATAATCGCCAGAGAACTGATATGTTGATAGCAAGAGCGACATATTTTGCTTTGAATGACTCCCATATGAGATATGGGATATGTCTTTGGGATAATAGTTCTCAATTTTCATTGAACGCTGTATTTGTACTCCAAAAGAGAAGTATTCGATATAATTGCAGGGCGAAACTTGGACTCTTGTCCTCAAACACAGAATCATGACTTTGAACTATATTTGCATTTGTTTGTCATATTTGTAAAATTTGGAAATGAACACCATTACTATTTTTAACCGTTAGGAAATTTCCAGCAATCTCTTGAGCTCAGACACTTCCGGAGGGCGCGCTGGATCATTTGCCTCAATATCCACTTCTCACACCGGCACCGTGGGGTAAGTGCCTACTGGGTCCGAGAATCATGTGCCCTGAGCAGGCGGAGTGAACTGAGGATGAATGCCTTCTACATTAGTCCGGCCAAGATTTCTGATATATTACTGCAAGCCGGTATGATTTTCAAGTTTGAGAGCAGTGTATCCATCATTCCCCCCAATTACAGAACCGCCATTTTAACATTTTGGTTTCGATAAAGCCTGTGGAACTCAAAGAGGAAATCTCGATATTCATTCCGATTTTTTTCCGCTTTTCCAGGAGCCGAAAACTCAATGACGAAAATCGTCCTACTTTGATGATCTACATCAGGCTTATTGGCTTGTATTTGCCTGAGGGTGGGGAATGAGTAGTTCCAATAGATTCGGCACTTCTCATTCTCTACAACAGACTCAATATTCCCTGGAGCATAAGGCATCACCGGTGTCTCGTCTATACCGTACGAGTATCGTATATGGTAATACACACTCATAGCGTCGCGTTATATCTGTGGATATAACCTGAGACCGCATAAGCTGAACAGGCTGACAGCAAATGCATTATGGTCTCAGCTGCCCCACGATTTGCTCTGCATCTAGTGTCAGGGTCCTCTATAGCCATCACGCGACTACGGTGGACGAGGGTATTGAAGACACCATCCTGGCCGACCATTACGAATCTCCCAGTTTCCGACTTCAGACCACTTGACCTTAGAAATTCATAGGACAGGTTTCGGTATAAGCCAAGGTCTTCAATGTTCTTGAAGGCATTCGCTTATCCTTATGCATGCTTATCTTATGCAGCTTTGACGTGGGCTTTCTCCTAATCAGGTTGCAACTCGCTGACAGAGTTTGGGATCGTTTATTAAATATCAAATACGAGACCTAGTTCATCAACCGTATTGCATGATCGCATACTGAACAGAGGAGGTGATCTGAACTCCTGATGACTGTACAGGCTGCATTCAGTACCATTCTGTTTTGTATATACTTCATGTCCACAGCCTCCCAGTTTTTTGGGGAGGTATGATACTTGCTGCGGAGAGAGTTTTTAACAGTGATTATCTCTTGGGTGTGGCGTGAAATGAAAATTATTATTATTAATGTTATTTTCAGAAAATTTTTGTATGATCCTCAAAAAATTCAGTAATGAAATATAAGTTCAACGGTGAAAAAACCAATAACTTACAACGCTAGATACTTGCTGATATGTATTCTATGGTGGAATATTTCAGTTTATCAGTGTTTGTTGGTCTTATTATTTCGTGACTATGTCTACGCGATACATGCAAGTATCGCAGCACACCACGATTTCAATTGTTTTCCCGTTATCAATTCGAAGATATTGTTTATATTATTTACTGCTCTCTGATGGGTAAGTGGCAGTAAACACAATCTACTATTATTTAAATCGACCCTGTAAGTACCTAAAATTATTGGATCGTGCAAAAAATGTGTTTGTTTGGCAAATGTAGCAAATTATCCGTGAAATTATAAATTCGAATATTCCATAATACCTTTGTTATATTTTGTAGGTTATATGTATGATGCAACATTTTCAACAACTCCATCTGAACTAACCTAAATTGATTCCTGGTCCTGAACTAGATGCGGGATGGACATATGATCCACCATCAAGATTTCCATAAGAAACTGTTGGTGAATGGTCAATTGGGAGATTTCCAGTTCCTGGTCCAGCGATTGGCTGAACTTTTTCTTGAGTCGTCAGAGCTTCACCTAATTATTAAAGTTGAAGCATTATTTGTCAAAACATTCAGACACTGAATAAAAGCACAAATTACTCTTTACTTCCCGTTGCTACAGTAATTTTATTCAACCAGAAGACAAAAATAGAAGCTTTGTTCTATTTCTGAAAAATAGAGGTTCTGGGACGTCAGGATTATGCGCAGTTGAATCAACTGCGCATGATCCTGGTGTCTTCGAACGAAAACAAAGCTAGGGAGATGATTATTCATCTCATATGATGATGTTTTTCTTCAAACAACAAAAGTTGAAAAAAGAATATTTTATAGGCTATATCCTGATGACTTTTTCCATAACCGTCAAGTTATAGTGAGAGAGGTGTTTGATAGGGTTCTGTTTCAGCTATAGAATGAAATTGGATAGCCAATCGGGATTGAATAATGAGCAAGGATGTGTGATAAACCTCAAAAGAAAGGAAAGAAAATCAATAGATAAATATTTAGACCAAGGGGCATATGAAATATACCACACATAATATTTGTCTGTACTAATGTAGGAAATCATTGAATCAAAATGTAATCAAAGTATGAACACTAGTATATACTGACCTGATCCGCCTATAAAGTGTGGAATTCCGTCGACTTTATGGTGTACATTAGTGGGAATTGTTGGCTTAACTCTCACGTCAATTTTTCCAAGAGTCTGCTGAGGATGAACCAATACTCCAACTGGTACTATTCCAGAACCTTGGTGGGGTTCGCCAGGAGTTGAGGGCTTTCCACCATCACAGTAAGTACCGGAACAACTGGGTTTCTGATTGAAGGTACTACCAGAATATACACCACTTGAAGAATCAGTAACAGGGGTTTGAGGAATAATAATTTGACTTCCATCTGTTCCTGCATCGAAATGGGAACCACTAGTGGAAGCAGCTCCAGAAGTTGAGGAAGGATTTCTATCGTGGCAGTTTGATCCAGAACAGCTTGGTTTGTGGCTGAATACTGAGTCGCTAGGTGTATGGGTTGGACTCAGAACTATTCCAACGCTTGGTGTTTGTTGATAGTGAGTACCACCAGAATAGGATCCGCTAGATGACCCAGAATGAGAAACGGAAGATGCGGTATTCTTACCTCCGCAGTATGAACCAGTACAACTTGGTTTGTTCTCGTATGTCGATGGCTTATGGTATGGATTTCCACTTGGTTTGCTACATCCACTACCAATGCAGATTGGTATCTCAACATAAGATACACCCGAAGGCGTTTGTGATCCACTGGTAGTTCCACAAGAAGAACCTGAACAAGCTGGTTTATTATCATGTCCAACTCCTGGAGCTTCAAGATCTATCGATGGATACGTAGGTTTTATCAGTGAGCCACCAGACTGGGAACCACTGTAGGAATTTGTTGGTTTTCCGGTAGGGTAGTTGCACGAAGTGCCAGAACATCTAGGATTGCTTGAAGTTTCAGGTTTGTTATTACAATATCCGCCGGGGCAGTTGGCTTTGGGATTACTCAGATCTATTCCAATGTTGGACATTTGTTGATTGAAGGAACTGCCAGAATGAGAAAAGCCTGACGAAGCGGAGTTGTATCCACCCGATATAGCACCTGGAATTGTAATAGATATATTAATAATAACAGCAACATTGATGAATCTTCAGAGAAACATGCAACCAAAGCGAAAATAGTAAAAACTGTAAGTGTAAGAGTATCGAACGAATCATCCAAGCGAATGTCGAATATTATACCGAATTTCTAAAACGTGAATTTTATTGAAGTTTCATTTAGAAAAGTCAGGAATCCATTTCGGATGCATTTTTCTGACCAATATGAGGGGTTTCCGTGGAGATATTATTACAGTTTTGTTCGGCCCTCAACGGCTCAAGTTTCGTTTAACTAAAATCAGTTATGCAAAAATTGTTGTCATGGCAACCGTTGCTATTCCCATGTTGCGGAAATGCGTGGTTGCCAAGTTTTTTGGTTTAGTTTAGCTGAAATCAGTTATGAAAAGAAGGTTGCCATGATAACCGTTATCTTGGTGGAAAGTAAACAAAAACGGTATTCCCATTTTGCGGAAATGCGTCATTGCCAAGTTGGGCCAATTATGGCTAAACTGAAATCAGTTATGGAAAAACTGTTGCCATGGCAACCGTTCCTATGGTAACTAAAAAACAGAAATATGATTTGTTGCCAAATGCGTGGTTGCCAAGTAGCTTTAGTGCGGAATTCAGTTCAGATAAAATGGACGCTGAGATAAAAGTTGTTGAGATGAAAAGTATACAAAATAGTTATTTATGATGCAAGTTACTAATAACATCAAAATAAATATTCTTCTTGATCAGTTGCTGGTATAATTTTTATTCTCAGCTGGTATAATTCTCATTCTCATTTCCTTTTGTCAATACTGAGTGACTCATATGATCCATTCATAAATGAGGACCCCACAATTGGAAAAAAATTATCGAGTGCTACACTAGCCGCAAGGATGAAGTACTTTCGGGAAATGGTAACAAGTGTGTTCACGCAAATGCATATGTCTGTACCTAAAATCGGTGGGCCCAGGAATGTAGTTCAGGTAAGAACACATTTTCAATTTTTGATTTCTTGCAATTCTTCTTTCATTTATATAATTGTATTCCATTTCAGAAAAGAAAATACAATCGAGGAAGAATTTCAGAGGGCCCCTCAAGAATAATAATTCGCCGACAGACTTTGTGATCTATGGAGGCGACATTGTGGAAAAAATAAAATAGATCCTATGTTTGATCTACTCAACTCCATCAGAAAAGAACATGGCGACTCTAGGTTAAGTGAGATGCATTGAAAAAATTCGGTTTTTGCTGTTGCTACCTAATAAATTGCTTGGAAGAATTTTTAATTCCATTAATTTCAAGTTGAACAACTTGGCAACCATGCATTTCTGCAAAACCAGAACAGCGTACCATAACAACACGGTTATTAGGCAACCTTTTTTTCAAAACTGATTTCAGCAAAACCAAAGCAGCTAATTTGCCAACCACGCATCCGTACCATGAGAATCTGTTTTTTTTACTTGTGATCATAGCTACTGTTGCCATAGCAACAGTTTTTGCATAACTGATATCAGCTAATCTGTAACTGGCCCAACTTGGCAATCACGCATTTCCGCAAAATGGGAATAGCGTTATTGTTTACCCTTAACCATAACAACAGTTACCATCGTAACATTCTTTTTTATAACTGATTTCAGCTAAACTAAAGAAGGCAACTTGGCAACCACGCATTTCCGCAACATGGGAATCACATTTTTGTTTTCTCGTTACCATAGCAATGGTTGCCATTTCAACAGTTTTTCCATAACTGATTCCAGCTAAACGAAACTTGACCCATATCAACTTAATCCTGTTAGTTCTCGATCCAAGTCATTCTCCTCAACAGATGGCACAATTTGGAGACACCAGCAGTGTTGATGCAGCATTGGGAGTCCTCAGAAAAACCGAGTCCGCAATGGAAGCTAGACAGTATCAAATTGTAGCTATTATTGGATTTTTGGATAGTGAGCAGCAATATCAACAAAGCAAAATTCTTCATGGACTCGGAATAATGTAGTTTTTTTTTTTTTTTTTTGACTATAAATAAATGTTATAACTTATTTGAAATATCAATTTTCATTCACGCTGGTGAGAGTCATCCACTTTTTTCGAATTGAAGTTTCTGTGTCCGTTTGAATATAAATAATCAGGCATGTGAATAGACTTACACAGTATTTTATGCACCTTCGATATTTATTATTAAAATTAGGTGATCTGTAGATATAAATTCAAAAACACTTCGAAATTATGTAATAAGTATTTCTCCTTCAAGTAGCTATTTTGTCAACAAAATCGTGGAAAATGCCATATATTTATTTAATGGTGCTGAAGACACTTTGATCCCTAAGGACTACATGAATCACTTTGGTCCTTATTTGGGGGGAGTACAGGACATACTCCAGTCCAAGAAGTACAAAAACCAATAAAACTATTTCTGACCAAAATGAAACCCATCTCGAATAATGAAATATATCTGGAAATATATCTGGAATATAATTTTTCAAACACTCTTTCAATTCCAAACATTGATGAGGACATTGCTGTTCAAACTATAGCACCCTATAATTCTTCGTTAATTAATTGGGTATAACAATTTACCGATCTTATCAGAGTACGGAACTTACCTCCGTTGCCATTGCAAGAACTACCAGAACATCCAGGAACGGGTACGATCGCTCCAGAAAATTTATCATAAGACCCGCTTGTAGAGCCAGAATAAGAATCACCAGATGACTCCACCGGCTTGCAAAATGGTCCAGAACAAACCTGAACATTCGATGGTGCAGGTTTCACTCCACAGTAGCCGCCGGAGCAACCAGCAGTGTTGGGAAGAACTGGTTTAATAGCTCCTGGTACAACGTCGATGACCACTTCGATGTTCCCTTCAGGTTTATTATGACTTGGTTTCGTACATGAGCCACCGAGACAACCAGAACTTGGATACAGCGGGGTATTGCAAGACCCTCCGGTACAACCAGATCCGACGATAGCTGGTTGTGAAGATGGTGAACTTGAGTAGGTACCACTACCAGACGTATAGCCACCAACAGGCTTACTCTCATGAATACTGCCTGGTCTCCCAGGAAAAGTACTGATTATCTCTTTTGTTATAGTGGGCTTAGAGATGGGGACGCTTTCGTGAATGCTTCCAGTAGATCCAGGTAAAGAACCTGTGATAGCTGGTAAACCTGCATGACTTCCATAATGACCTTGTGTATAAACCGGTACATTGGTAGCAGGAATATTTTGGGAACCATGTGCTCCTGCACTGGAGTATGAACCTTCTTCACTTTCACTGAAATAGGTTCCGAGATGGGACGCGGGTTTGCTGTCATAAATACTTCCCTTGGTACCGGGTAGACTAATGATGAGGTTATATGACAAACCACTGTCTTTTGCATCAGTATGGGTGTAGGTATTAGTTGGGATGGTGCTATGTATCGGTACTACGGGTGTTTGAACGACATGAATAAGTGGTGGTGACGGTGGTGGCGGAGGATTGCCACCTCCTGGTGGAGCAGGTTTGAAATCATGTATGCTACCATTTGGTCCAGGAAAAAGTCCTTCGCCTGGAGTGCCGGACTGGCTACTTCCTGAGTAAGATGCAGAATTTGCTTGGGCTGAACTGCCGGAGTGATAGCCATTACCACTTGGAAAATATCCACCAGTTCCAGGTGAAGGTGGATGAAGATGATCTTTCTTCAGAATGAACGAACCTTCGATAACTTTGGGAGGGAATTTTGTGCCATATTTGTTAACGTCACCTGCACCAACATGGTCTGAAAAACGATTAATGATTATCAATTTGGTTCAGGTCTCATCAATATAGCTCAGCTTAAACATATGGATAGAAAAATAAGAAATTTGAAACAAGAATAGAAAACTAGACTGTGCTGGTCAAAATCCACAACTGACTGAGTGGTCTATTGATTGAACTATTGAACCTTTGTAAAGGAGCAAGTCATTGAGTACTGATGGTTCAGTTAATCCTCTAGATCTCACGTAAGGAAAATTCCTGTGATATTCAAAACCAATGAAGAGTAGGTAGAATCGAGTATTATTTTCAAATTTCCAAAGGTTACAAATACAAGTTTTGGAATACAGCCACCTGTACAGTAAATTCCAAAATATTCATTGCCGTTGATTGAAAGAACATGCCTTGGAAAAGAGATATTCAGCGTATCTCTACCGTGGCAACAAAAAATGAGTGTGAAGACCAAACTTATCGTGTCAATTTCGATGACACTTCTAATGGTAGAAATATTGATAATATTTCAGTGATGTTCCTGAGATTAAGGTTATGTGAGATAGTTCCTAGTACGAAACAAAGTTTGACAAGGCGTCCCTGGTGTCAAACATGATCACATGCCTCAAAAATCAGCAATCTCGCGGAAAGACCCTCACCAATTTCTGTAATATCTTACTGAACTGTTGTAGGGGGCAGTCGTTGTTTTCTGTTGGATATTTTCCTATTGAAAACACAGTTTTCAGGGTCTTTTTCGGAAGACTGGATTACATAATCCATTTTTCAATAATAATATAAAAAGTCTTCCGTCAAGTATTGCCGTTCACAATGGAAATAATTTCGTATCCGTCTTTCCTCATTTCCTCGCCTCATTTATCTAGAGAAGTGATCGATATCTGCATTGATTCATAGGCACATAAGATCAGTTGATATATGGATAACTAATTGGAAATTGAATAAAAATACATGGAAATAAAATGTATCCTTAAGTACCTGTTTGAGCACCAAAACCGGAATGAATCAAAGATCCACCAGAAGCCTCAGCTTCTGATGGAGAACTAAAATCAAAACTTCCGCCTTGTACTGGTATCGTCCCAGCTCCTGATCCAGGCAGTAATCCTGTTTGATAAACTGCTCCTGATGATGATCCGGCACTAGCTACTGCGTTAGATCCAGCTGATGATCCAACTCCTGGAAACCGAAATGGTTAAAGTCAAACTATGATGTATGTTATTCTAGTGAAAATAATTCTCAATACAACTTGTAATTCATATCTGACCATGGTGGTCCGACTTCTTCCCAATTCAGTTTCAGGGATCTGCACCTGGAGTTGGTTAAATTTAAATGGGATGGTGAAATGAAAGAAAGGAGCAACAGTGTCAAAATATCATCTAACCCAAGAGGTGAGGAATAGGGCCAAGGGTTGCATAGCTCATAGGGAGATGTGTAAGGACCGATCCATCGGAGATGCCGTACGACCTACCAAAGATTAATATCCTTACCGTGGAAGGAAGGGGCTCCGCCATGGTGGTCTTCATTTTCCCAATTTTCTGTATATGAATGAAATTGAAGAGAATAACGAACAACTCAACAAGGGAGTGATACTGTCGATCTTTAAAATATTAAAGAAGAAATTGATATCAGAATTATTACTTCACAAAGGGAAAGCGGAATCTCACGACCCCATGAACTAACTGCGGATCTAGGAAGGACACTGGTGAAGTTTCCAAACGTTTCGACTCAGAATAGGATGAGACAATAAAACCAGTGAAACCCCAGAGTCCAAAAAGCAACCTGTGTATCGCAAGAAGCTGAGTGTTCTATTATACAGAGGAAAATTCCAGAGCTGTACTTTCCATCCACATGTGAGGGCAACATCAGTACCACCTGGCTGGAGAAGACATCAAAGCAACTCCAACCTTGTGACGTTTCAACAATTAACCTGAGGACGTGACCTTTCGGTAACGAATATTTCTATGAGTGACTTACAAGATTAGGGAAAATTAACCATAATCTGAATACTCGGTATTGGGTGAAACAGGACCGGGAGAACTTCATGAACGAAGTGTCCATGTCTTATTTAGATTAGCTTGATTTAATTCGGTCGTCATTTTATCTTGAACGGTACACCTCGTGCAAAAAAAGTTGTCTTGGGTAAAAATAAATTTCACACCTCCAGATGGAAGAAACTTAAAACACCCTTTGAAAAAAATGGAAATAATTGGTGGTATTTCAATTAAAATCTGAAAATTCATGTCACTTTCTGTGAAATCGGGAATCATATTGCAGATTGAAGTGTGGGAAATAAAAAAAATCTCTTATACAACAGATAAAAAATTAAAATTTCTATCTATGAAAATAATTGGTAGTCGTAACGTAAAAAACTTCTTTGCCACTCAGTATAGTGTCTGTCGCTTTCTACACAGGAATATAAAGAGAAGGTACAAAACATGTCATTACCAGATGGGGCACTATAACCCGGGTGCGGCACTTTTTCGGCGGGAGTCCCTGAAGGAAATTCCAAATGGTGGCCTTCACCTTCTCCTATTGCTGATCCCAATCCTGATCCTCCAACAAGTGGAGCTTGTCCAGGAAAGCCACTTCCTGGTAGTGATCCGGAATATGTTCCAGATCCTGCTGATCCTGCAGATGATCCTGCAGATGATCCTGCTGTAGATACAACTCCTGCTGATAAACCGCCTCCGGGCGATGATCCAGAATATGGTAGTGCTCCTGATGATGATCCTGAACCGGATATGGATCCTGCACTCGATCCAGATCCTGCAAACCAAACGCAAATGATAATTTGAATACAATATCTTCGATTTCTGAACATAATAAAAAAGAAACTCTTCTGCCAATTTTTTTGTCAAAGAGAATAAGTTTCGATACTAGTGACAAGCGAGTATTCTGAATTATATATCAGCATAATAACTCTAGCACGCGAGCACAGCTTAAAACTTTCCCAGTCTGACACATTATTCCTGGTAGTAGGATATCAGGGGGTTGACCTGGGGCTGAGACGGGTCGCAGAATGGAAATGGATCTTGAATATGGCTCTCATGTGGAAGCCCTTGGAAAGGACCGACTTCGTACTTGAAATGGGCAATACATTGTAATCCGAATAACACAATTCATCGACACATCGAAGAGAGTTATACGAGAACAGATATAATTAAATGAAACCGTAGCACAGGGAAAAATATATAGGGTGTTCGATGTCCGCCGTTGGGATTTCGAAAACTGTAAGAGATGCGAATATACTAAGTTGATGATAATGATGATGGTGATATATACTTTATTGTCATGAAAGGAATACATTCTTATCGACAAAGCGCTTACACTAATCTGAAATTGTATCAATTTATAACACGGTCATGACACTGATAACAAACACAAACAAAGAAATGTATACAAAGTGTTCCAAATTAAGTCGGCACCATTGCCAACTCCGTTATTATTGATGCCACGAATTCGGTTTAATGGGCAAACTAGTAGAATTTTTAATGGCCTTCTCGATGCCGAAAACAAACAAAAAATTTACAGTCGCGTATTCAGAATATTTCATAAAAATATATTTCTTTCAATGGAACACCCTATATTTTTTCGTGCATGTCGATTTATAATAACATTCTCAACAACAAATCTCATTTGACATTGTTTTCATAAAGGTGAAAATAAGACAGTTTTATCAATAGGAAACATTTATAACAAACGGATTTGATAAAGCGCTATAAAAAATCGAGTAAATGATCAAAAACACCGTCTTCTTGTTGAACGCATATTTGGACCCTTCTATTGACACTACGTATGGCATTCAACACAGTTCGGCCATCAATTCTATTAATTATAGTTTCAATATGATTTTTCAGGTCATCTACATTATTATGTTTCATTCTGTATACCTCATTTTTCAGAAATCCCCAAAAATAAAAATCTAGAGGTGTCATGTCTTGTGAACGAGGAGGCCACTCAACAGGACCATTTGTAGCAATCCATCTGTTTCCACAACAGCCTCGCAGCATTCTTTTTGGCTTCTTGCCAATTATTTTGAATAAAAGTAGAAATGGGTATCCCAAAGAACCTCATTTCCAGACATGTAGTAGATGTTTTTATTGTTGTTGTTAGTCTGATTCCACTTCCACCACTATCAAGAACAGTTTTCCCAATTAGTGAATGGTTAACATAACAGATATCTTCATTGAACACTGATGTGATGTTGAAATGGCAACAATTTTCAAACTTACCTGCTAAAGATCCAGATATCAGTCCAGGTACAATTCCTGTTCCTGAAGATGATCCCGATATCGCCGATGCTCCAGACCCTGAGTGCGCCCCAAGCCCAGCGCCAGCCCCTGAAGAAGCACTAGCTCCTGACGTTGCATCAGCATGGGCCTCAGAAGAAGCAAATGATGAACTTCCTGCCAGTCCATTTTTGAGGGGACTGTTTATGCCGCTTAGATCTAACGGGCCATTGGCTGAGAAGGAACCAGAACTACTGAAGGCTGGAAAAATCAAAATTTTGCTGTTTGATTTGCCCCCGAAGAATCTGTATTTCAGTTCAATCAATTGGGTCACTATTCAAAATCGAATTTTACTACTGAAGTTTTTTATTATTTTGTAAAAGAAGATGTTAATAACATATTCTTTTCTCATAGTTTTAGTAGCTCTGAATTTCATAAATCATTTGATGATAATATCAAACTCTCTATTAAGTATATGATATTAGAGACAAAACAATAGATGTTGAACAAAATATGTATAGGAGTCAGGTTGGGGTAATCGTGATTTGTTTTCCATTATGTTACATAATATTATTATGTTGGTAGAACAATTCAAAAATGTTTAAACCACAAGTTGAGTTGCCCTAGAATATGACAAAATGAAAGTCGGACATTACGATATTTTCAATGTATCGCAATTATTAGTAACATTCTTCAATTGACGCAATAAAAAAAGTGTTCTTTGGTAATATTTTGTACTACCGACAACCAACCCAAGTAATTTGAAGTTGTCTGCACTCGACGTAGCAGACCTTACTGAAAACTGTAATAGTTGCATTTTATCTGTATTCAGTTTGAGTCGATTTGTTACGAACCTTCGATACTCTTGATAGTTCACTATCATTTTTGTAAGAGTGAATAAAAATAGTGTCATCGATATGGCTGCATAAAGTAGGCTATCACCATTTACGAAGTGGTCCCAATACTGATCCTTGGGAAACACCACATTCAACAAGTTTCTCGGAATGAGTTATTTTACGTGAGAATAAAAAGACAAATAAGATTCCAAAGGAATATTATCAGCAAGTGAGACAATTCAAACATTTTATTACAAACGAGAACATGTGCTTAATGTTTTTCTTTGAAACCGATAACCTAATGATTTGAATTCGACAACATTGTCCAGCTATTAGATATCTGATATTAACGACGCTGTACATGACATATCTTTAATTACTTAATGAAAAATCCGTTTCCAGCCATATCGAAGTGGTTGTAAATTATTGTTATTGTCATTCAGTACTACCAAATTCATTAATTCTGAATTAACTGAGTTATCATATCAAGTATATATTGGAAGATTTACCAGAATGTGATTTCTCAATCATTGTTTTTTAAACCATCAAATATATGGAAAACACACTGACAGTCGTCAAAGAAATACACTTCAGTGCAAACTTAGGTGTAAAAATTGTCATGGAATAATATAAGCTAAATCTCTAACCTTTATCCATTTTTACAGCATTGAAATATTTCCACTAGTTCTAGTGATATCCTTTGTGGAAATTTAGAGCGAAACTATTCAACTCCATCACCTCGTGCATGGCATCACACGTTAAAAAGTAAAGGCTCCGTCTTACCTAGCTCGCACAAGTCTTTCAAAGACTTCTGAGGGCTGTGCTCATAAGGGTGCATCCGGTTGACGGAAATAACAGAAATAGCAGAAAAACCTTGTATCTCAGCAACGAGGGATTTCTCTAAATACTGAGAAATTGTACTGAATATTCAATACGAAAGCTCATTATTTTATATTTGATGTTAGTATTTTTGATGAATTTGTTGTGAATACTTCCATCGTTTCATATACAGTGTGTTCTATGACGTAAACAACATGTTCAAATAATATCACCGCCAAAAGTCGATTATATTTGACAGGGCCGAAAAAATTGATCGACAGTAAAGAACCCTCCGATCAAATAACACAACCTAGATGAATAACTTGCCGCTCACGTCTTATACTTTGTTTGTAAGGAACATCTTCAATGTCAATGTCATGATTGATTACATTATGAAAAGATGTTGCCTTCAATACTATTTGAGTATTACTCAACTAGGTTGTGTTACTTGATCGGAGAAAGATCCCTCAATTAATCTTGAAATTGTGATAAAATTTCATTAGAAATATTAATGTTCTGGACCACAATTTATAATAAGTCAGTCAGCAAAACTAAGTTGTCTCTTCTCTAGACCTCTGAGGACATTTTCCATGGGAAAATATAGTTAGTATTTCAGATGCAACAAAAAACACTTACATGATGCTGAAGATGAGGCTGAGGAAGAACCTGAAACGGAAAAGAACACAATGAAAATTGAAAAGAAATTTTCATAAAGAATACTAGGTAGAAAGTGTTATTTTGATATTCGCTACAAGTAAACTTTAATCTATTATGAGTTTTTGAGAATTATCCGCAGTAAAATTAAAAAAGGATTATATTGTTCAGATAAAATTATCAAATTATTGTAAAGTTAGTATTACTTGAATACTCTTCGTAACTGGAAAATAAAATTACTTACTGAAACTTTTACTGAAGCTTCCACTACCGCCATATCCTTGTGCTAAAATAAAAGAAAATTATGTATATAAATGATTACAACAAAAAAATCCTCAGTTTCAATGGTGAGGTCAATGAAATATTTCATCTATAATTGGACACAAAAATAATTTTCGAGGTACAAAATGTTTTAAATATAAGTGATGATAAATGACCCGGAAGTCATCAGCAATTATAATATTTTAAAACTCATTCTAAAACTCGCCACGCCTGAGTTAATATAGCGAAGCCAAAATAATGTTTCAATTTCAGCAACAAAATATTTCTGTCTACAACTCTAACAACAACACTGGTACGATGACAAGACCGAATATTTCAATCATTTAGCATTTTTTAAGGGTTGTGTCCCTAAAACCAGAGAAGTTAATTCTTGATGAAACACCTATATTTCTTTCAATACAAGTTCAATGTAATATGCTCCTCAAGTAACTTCGTCATTTCAATTTTTGGTATAGGTATTAAGAGACAATGTGAATATTGTGTTCCTAATATTGAGCAGTACAATATTATTATTATTAATCGGTTTTTAGTCCCAAAAAATACAGAATATATGAGTTATTCTGTATCGAATAACCATATCCAACAACAGATATAACCCAAATGGCCATATAGGTTAGGTTAGGTTAGGTTTGAACGTGAGTGGGCCCATATCAGCCCCTCCACTGCGGCCAATGGCCTATTGTGGCTCACCCTATGGTTATATTTCTCCCAGTATATCCAATCTCTTAACGAAATTGAGGAGTACGTTGGGAGAACAATTTACCAGGTTCTCTGGCCTTACTGTTGTATTGCCAAATGTTGAAAATCTGGTTCTGGCCGCTGCGGGGCATGTACATAAAATGTGCTTAGCCGTTTCATCCTCCTCCATGCATAGGCGGCACTCTGCATCTTGTGCAAGTCCGATTTTATGCATGTGGTGTTTGACTTTGCAGTGGCCAGTGAGCAAACCTACTATAACTCTGAGATGTGCTCTACTGAGTTCTAGCAGTTTGTCAGAGTCCTGTTTTTTCCTTGTGCAAATAACAATAAATGCTTTGGAATGGGCTAGGCCCGGTAGACTACGCCAGTACTCGAGTCTTTTGTTGTCAGCCCAGGATGTTATGACATTCTTGGCAGTGCTATGTGCTATACCGATTACCGGTTCTGGCCCAGTGAACGTTGTTTCGGCCCCCCTTTTGCTAGGGCGTCCGCTATTTCGTTTCCTTCTAAAATGGCCATATAACTTCTAGTCTATACTATAATTGCTAATAATCTGCACGGTTGACTTCAAACACTAAAAAATAAAAAAATATATGCAAATCGTATCCCCTCATGTGAAATAATTATTCATAATTGTATATTGCCTACACGATTTCACATCATATTATTGTTCCACATGTTTGCCAATTAAGAGTTAGCAAGAAAACAAAATTCAGATTCCTTCGTTCGAGTACAGACAACACTGTGCATAAAGTAGCATTATTAATGACTTATGATATCAGCACTCCTAATAAAATGCAAAGACACTGTCGCAATGCATTTACAGAATAAGTAATGAATCGAAAATTATTCCAATGAAATTAGCTTTTTTTATGGAATTGTAACGATAACTTCAAATTATACTGAAATTCAGAAAACACATATTGGATAATCCTCGAAATACATAATTAAGTCAATTAAAAAAAAAGGTTGTATTCGCAGCCCAACTTTATGTGAAAATGGACAAAATTTATATGAATTAAAAATGTTAGACCTCTGCCTATATTCTTCATAAAATCTGTGGCATATATTAACTTTGAACTTCTCCTTTCGTGCACATGAAAAAGTGAAAAATATGAAAAAATCTGGAAGAGGATTCTTCAGAATTCACAAAAATTTTGTTTGAAAAATTTATTTGACAGCTAACCATTCACAAGTTCTTATAAATTATATCTACTATTTTCTAGTATTCTGTGCGCATGCAATGACAAATGGTATTACTTTATCATCGGCTACTTTGGGATGGTGTGAACGGTCCTTTGTTCCATAGGAGATCAAACTCTATAACATACCAAATATTCAGAAAAATTAACAGGTTACTAATTTTCCATAAAGCCACTGTCTGGTGCTTCGGGGTTTGTTCAAATAGCAATCAGAAAATGGTGTTGCTGACAAAACTTCAGTTATTGTAACCATTATGAAAGAGCAGATCATCTGCGGCTACAGTTGAATATCATTCCGTGTTTATTAATTGTTTACATCAAAGAAAACAAAATTTATGTTTTCCCTTCACCACACTAGTAATTTCATTCCTCGATGCGTATTTAGAAGCTAGTGTGGTGGTGGGAAGAAATATTTTTTCTTCTCATTACCCCATTTTCTTTGTTCACATAAAAATTTCCCCAAAATTATACAGATAATTTTTTGAAAAAACTTCATAGGAGAGAAGAGAAACTTATTTACTTGCTAGTCAGAGAAAAACTTCTTAGCACCTCGATGACTAAATTGAGTCAATGAATGAATTTTTGAAATGAATGACTGACTTAGACGGTCCTTTTTCGAATAACATTTTCGTCTGAGATAGTTGAAAGATATGCATTCTGAATTGAAAGGAAAGCAGCAGGTTTGTGACAATACAAAACGTACAAGAAAGAACCCAAATATAAAGAAATAATAATATTCGGTATAATTTTCTCAATAGAAGGCAATGAGTTTTTTCATACCTCTAGTCAATTTTAGAATTAAACGTGATAGTAGAGGGATGAACTCATTACGTTTATCAAGTTCATCTGGTATAAATATTTCAAAGTGAGATTTCAGATAATGCATAATAGAAAGCTTAATAATAGCTATTGAACAAAGGCAAAGCAAATGAAAAGAATTAGGCGGATATTGGCGAATTTCTTTCTATCACCCGGAGATATTATGTTCACATAGTTCTTCTGGTTAACTGACTGTTCTAGTTTTATTCCTGATAGTGAAATTTTATGAGTAATTATCTTAAATTACAAAAATCAGGTACACTCACTACGAACGTGACATTTTTCAGACGAAATTGAGAAATATCATTCACCATCCTTAAAATATCACTAAAAGCTCATTATTTTAAATACCAAGGTCATTTCTGACAACACTCTGAACAAAGTAAATATTTTTGACATATCGTTCACCGCACCTTCAGGATTCAGCTAGCGGCAGTCGTTTATTACTTATTCGTCGAGATCTGTATGAGACTCGTGGATAAATGTTGGATTGTGATAAACGATCAAATATGAACAACTATAGTAACAGTAGTACTGGTAATGGAGAATGTTCGACCTAAATCAAAGTGGAATGATTAATTAATATCCCATGTCATACAGCTTCTTGATGATTACAAGTTGTTGTGCATGGCATCACACGTTGAAAGATAAGGGCTACGTCCTTCCTAGCTCGCACAAGACTTCGGGGGGTTGTATTCGTAACGGTGCAGCCGGTTGACGCAAATAACAATTTTAACAGAAACGAACATTTTCTACTACTTTTACGAATTTTTATTTTCACGAGTTGTAGTAATTTTTTTCGATGCGAATGGGGTCTGGGCTCCCGATTTAAATGTTTCCTTTTTCCCGTATTTTTTCGCTTCCGGAATCATCCGATATAGTTTTACTTATTCCTGCTCATGGGGTATCTAGTCTTCAGTGGGTAGGTGAAGGGATGAGGGAGATAAAATTTCATGAAATTTTGTATTGTCATTGGTCCTCAAAACGTGTGCAATTCCAGCTAGTGGCATGCTTTTTTTGCCAGCCCTTGCCATTTATAAGCTTATCAGTACGTGTGCCACCTTAATGGATAGGATACATACATAAAGGCCAAGCTGCAGAAACTATCAGACAATCCGATTTTTTCAGTCATTTTATGGATTTTTTCGATATTATTTTTGAGAGATTTTTCCTTTTATTTCGAGCATGGTCTGAGCATCCCGGCGATTGACAAGTTATTTTTCGCATCCGAAATCGTCGGAAAATTTTCCGAAATTCTACGTGTTCTCTATCTATCCTTCAAGGGGGCTTAGGGGTCTTAAATTTCAATCCGCATTTGGATTCCAGCAAATGCGCTTGAAAAATGGAATTGAAACCGGGAATGTATAGGTAGTGGAAAATCTACATCGCTCTTCAATGTGATTATTTGCATGGTGTAAATAAAATTTTACAAAAGGTGAGAACTTTGCATTGTGTGAAAACTAACCTATTTTTAGGTGGCCTCTCAAGAAAAGTACCGCCACTGAAAACCTCCAAAAAAATACGGAACATTTTCAATGTTAAACAACTCTAATCGTGGAAGAATTGATATAGGTACGTTGCGTGGATGTACAATGAAAGAATTCGGAAGGAACAATTGTGTTTTTCCAATACATACCTTCACTAAAAACGTAGGCAAACACTCCTATCAATGCCAGCAGGACTGGAGAGTTCAATGCTAGCGTAGGCGAGTTTAATAATCATATACTTGTTTTGTAGACTTGTTCGGCAATAACAAGAATGATTTTTTGTCACCAGAGAATAATTGTCGTTAATCTCTGCAGCCTGTGTTTCTGTGAGCCAATCGATATAAATAATTTTCATTAATGGTTAAGTCATACACGGTGGGTTGCTGTCTTCACAAGATTTATTTATTCATTTATTTTTTCTTGTGTTTATTCACGTAGTTGGAGTTAGTTATTGAATAATTTATTATATTATTTATGTTCATCTACGTATGTTAAATTTTTCATTCACTTATAACACTATCTCAATTGTAATTATAGGGAAAAATTCAAAATCATATTTTATATTCCATATATAATGCACGATTATATGTTGCTGATCACTTTATTTCTGAGGCTGGGGATATCTCCACCAGGTGAACTCAAAAGTGAGACATTATAGAAAAATGTTTTTCTCTATGGCTGTTGAGTAAAGAATCATCTTTATGTAACAGTGTCGTTGAGTAACAGGATGAATCACACACAACAGGCTACCCCATGACAGCTGTTATTGAAAAATGTCATCTTGTTATTCATTCACTTCTTATGCTCTGATATTTTTCAATTACAGCCATTACGGAATTTTAAACATATTGAAATTTTACCAGTAATAATTCAATATTTCCAAAACACTCTGTAGTTCAGATGAAAGGACTAACCCAATATGGAACATGTTTCTTTGCATTCAAAAAAATGCAATAAATAATATAGGTCCGTACATTTGAAAATAAAAGGTCAAGGGTGGCTCAATTTGTACGAACTTTGTATATAATTTTCATTCACATATTTGGATATGCCAAAAAAAGTTGCTATGGCATAGTGCTGAAAGTTTTACGAAATCTTGACAAAATAAAGAGATGTAGTCAAAAAAATAGTCAGAAATTTTTTATTTTTCCTGTATGTAACTCCAGAACTAACGAAGCAAGTTAAGATTTCTCTGTTTGGCATAATTGACTTCTGAAATAAGCTACTTTTTTCCTATTTAACTACTCCCCTCTTCCTTACAATGATCCCAATGCCTATAAGCTCGAATTTGAATTGCCCTGTATATCTTAAGAAGGAATTCAGATAGAATTTAGAATTGTTTGTTACTTGTTAGGTATATTAGGATAAAAATACTTCCAAAGATATAGGGAACACTGTTGCATCTAGAGTGTATCGAAAAACATTATTTCAGTATCAAATAGCAAGTAAACATCAGTAAATTTACCATTATTCTAACAGATTAATTATTAGTTTTCGTTGAAGACATCCTAATTGAGATAAACTTGTGTTCCAAATGGCCCTCTTTCCGTACTTTGTAACATAAACATTTGATGAGATGTTTTTTCCTTATTATTTGAGAAATCGAAAAGTAAGTAAGTAAGTGAAAAGCATTTATTTCCTTTAAAGACAAATGTAAATTTGTCTAAGAATAGTCAATTGATTTAACTTAACCTAACTTAACCTAGAGCTTAAAATATTATACACAGATACACACAGTACTTGAACATTCGTATAGAACTCGGACAGCGAATAAAAACTTTTTTCTAGTAAAAATTCATGCAGTTTTTTTTTGAACTGATGAAAATTACACTCACCATGTTTCATTTCACATGGAAGCCGGTTAAAAATTTGCAGGCTAAGATGTGAAGGAGCGTTTGTTGATATTTTATATTCACAGTAAAGTACATAATAATTAATTTTTTATCTAGTTTCTTTCGAGTGAATGTTTCTAATTTCTGCAAAAGAAATTTTGTTATTGAATACATAGAGGCAAAGTTCCAATATCAGAAGAGACGGCACAGTTATAACACTTAGCTCTCTAAATATTGCACGGCATGTTTCATTTTGTTTCATTCCAGCAATTATTCTTATAATTTTCTTTTGTGCGATAAATAAGTCGTTGGATAACGTAGAGTTACCCCACAAACATATACCGTATCTCAACGTTGATGCTGCCAAGCTGTGATATACAAGAAGTATCTGATCTTGCTGCAGAATTGGCCTCAAGGCCCTAAGCATATAACCCAGAGAATTCGGTTTACTCATGACGACTTGACAATGACTCCTCCAATCAAGGTTTTCATCTATCGTGATACCGAGAAATTTTGTTGTTTTAGAATTTTGTATAGCTGAGCCACTCAATTGGATCTCCATTTGAGAATATGAATTTTGTCGAGTGTGGAAACGGATTAATTGAGTTTTATTTATATTGAAAAAGAGTTAATTTGATCCGCACCACTGGGAAATATTATTCAACACACTGTTACATTTCAAAGTAAGGATATCGTCATTTTTATCGGAAATCAATAGAGAGGTGTCGTCTGCGTAAATGGTAAAAAATGCTTCATCAGTTATCTTGTCAATTTCGTTAATGTACAACATGAACAAAATTGGACCTAGTGCGGATCCTTGAGGTACCCCTGTGACACAGTACGTAGGTTCACATACAGGCTAACATATTGTTGCCAATTTTCTAAGAAGGAAGCCACCCTCTCATAGGCATTTCCACGAATTCCATATCGATAAATTTTTGCCATAAGTTTACTATGATTGACACAGTCGAATGCCCTACTGAGATCGCAAAAAATCCTAGCAGGACACTCGCCTGCGTCGATTATTTCGACTAATTTTCCAATGTATGCTAAAACAGCAGTATTCGTAGATTTTTCTGGACGGAAACCATGTTGACTGTTAGCTAGTATTTTTTCGGTCTCAAGGAAGTGAGACGGTTCAAGAAGCTGATCTCAAAAATGCTTGACAGACTTGAGAGTACTGTCACAGGTCTATAATCATTCTCTATGTTTTGTTTGTCCGATTTTTTGCACAGTGATACTATCCTTTCCATCTTCAGTGATTGCGGAAACTCACCTACTCGAAATGAAAGATTTACTGGGCTCAATAACATATTCAATTGACTTTTTCAATAAAAATGCTGGAATTTCATCAAAACCAGATAATTTTTTTTTTAATTTGGGCTTCAGAAGAGACAGAAGCTCAGTTTCGGAAAAAGGCCTTAAGAATATTGTGTTTGTTTGAAAAATGTCCATTAGTAAGTTGGCAAAAACTGACTTTTCAGAAGATTCAACTGCAGTGACGAATGTTTTGAAAGTGTAAGCTTCAATGATAATCTAAGAAATTCTAAAACGATTCGGGAATGATAGAAATAACTGTTTCAAAGAGAAAGGACGTATTCATTGAGAAATATATGAAAAAAATTGCTAAAATGCAGTACGGATTGACGAATGAGGGTGTAAGGTATATAGCCTTTGGATATGCCTCTGCTAAGGAAAAAGCAGCGCACCTTCTCTCTCCTAGGATACAGAGAAAATTACTGGAAAAGAATGGAAGTGCGATTGCCTTTAAATGCACAATATATTCGAAAACCTGAAGCAACAAGTTATCTACCCACTCATATGTATATAATGTATAAGCAAAGAAATTCATTTCATTTGGAACACCGATTTGGTAAAAGTAAAACTGTATGTATTGTTAATTGATATCACGTCTGTCAGATTATATCATCGGAGTCTGTAATAGATTGAAAGAATTCATGCTATTCTGATTCAAAACAAACATTAAATTGAATTGTTTGGGAAACGCCTTCAGAATCTTAATGAACCTTTAGAGCGGTTCAATTTTCTACCATTCTTTATTCTCCTTCACTTCAGTTTGTCACCCTGCTTTTTTCGTTGGTTATAACAACATCAGAGTACATATCGTACAACAAACACTCAGTACACCATCACAATACTATAATCTAATATTAAATCACTTACACTTTTCCACAACTACTATTAATAACAACAAAGTGCTTGCTAATTTTCGCTTCATGGTCGATGTCTCTCCCAACTCTACCAGTTCTTCACTAGTATCAGATCCCGCAATCAAACTATTTATATTATCTATCACGAACGAGTCGGGCAAGAAGAAAAAAATCACACCTTATGGATGCTAACTTGACTTTGGTTTCTCGGTATACCGGACGAGTTCGGTGAATTTTGCGGGTTTATGCTAATTCATAATTAATTGTACAGTTATCGTCGATCAGCAATGGGAATTTTGGGTTTGATGGACGTGGGGAACACTGAAGAGGATGCAAGGCTTGAGATTTTCAAAACTTTGATTTCCCCTATCGAAATCGTCAACTCATTCATCGACCGTACTTTTGAGTGATGGTTGAGCAAATATTCTGATCAATAAGGTATTTGTTCGTGTACCTACTCAGGATATTCCTACTTAAACTTGAGTTATATCTGCGAGGGAAACAAGAATCAGATATTGTCACTTTTCTTGATGTATTTTGCGATGTCATGTATGTACAATTTGTCTTTATATTTTGTAGGAAAATATTGATCAAATCACAATATGTGGTACATGATAAAATTGCCAATCAACATGACTGAATGACTAAAAAACGTTTTGAAATTGGGTTGGATTTCCAACATTTGAAATCTCAAAATAAGAATGAATACTGTCTACCAATTGAATAGTTATTTTGCTGACAAGTGCGGAAAGAGATACTTTCCCGCACGCGACTGTCGTTGATCCGAACGACGCGAAGCCGAGTTCCGTCAAGCACTCAAGGGCGGAAAAGACACTACGCATGAATTAGGAACATTATTTTATTTACGACCGTATAAAGATTCAATAAGCATTAACACATTATGATTAAATGGAAAAACAATGATAATTTCCATTTCAAAACCTACCAGCGGAAATTTCGTTTCTGTTAGTTCGTCAAGAGCATCTCCGCATTACTCAACAAGTGCTAAGCTTGATTCAGGACGACAGATGGCTCTGATGACTATCTGAACAGGTATAAATAATCTGTTCAGACCCTTCATTTGCCTCTTTTCTCGTGGCAACAGGTCGGGATCACTTCAGCTTGAAAAACTGTTCCCAAAGCGTAGCTTTTTCGTATGTCTCTTACTTCCAGGTGGATTCCTGCAACGAAAGCCTGTTTGTCAGTCAAACGCGAACTCCAGTGTATTTTCTCTCGATTGTTCTCTGTTCGGAATATTGAGAGTATTTCATCGCAGGCTGTCTTGTGCACTTTTCACTTATGTTTACTCAGAGTTCTGCATCCTCAAATGTGCCGCCATTGGCCCCCTGTTGATCCAGATTGAAAGCGGCGATAGCCTCAACAGTTGGGGTCATATCCATTGTGCCCATTATTGCCCAACAGGTCAAACTCTCAACCTACCAAGCTTTCGGCCAAATTTGGGCGTTTACCCCACATTCAAATTGAGGTCAGCTCCATTATAAATTTAGGGGATTTCGAGGATGAATATGAATAATAAGTAAACCTAGGGCTCATATGAATGATACCTGGACAAGACAATTTTCAAAATTCATATTCAGGTGAGTTATTTGCTTCCATAAACATGCATTCTGTATGAGAGAGTTTTCATTTTTATGAGAGAGGGGCCATTTTATTTAGCATCGATATTTTTTCTGATTATTTGCAAATAGAGGGTATATGAATTCTTACGATAATATGTACATTAGGGTGGGTTTCCTTCACAAATTTCCACATTGTACATATTTGTACATATTTTCGTTATTCATTTTCCATCATTCTACTTTAGTAAATGAAGCCGTTTTGTAATACTTTGCTCAATATCATTCACTTTTCAACCCCTTGTCCACGCATTTATGAAGCCGTGGCTAAACCCTCATATCGACTATTAGCCTTCGAGATGATGGTGAAATTACGAGAACCAGTTGAGGTGTGGGTTGAGCATTCTGGCTTTTGTGGCAACAATATAACTTCGTAAACTTCAATTTTATTTCAACATAAAATGTACTTACTAGGGTGGGAGATAGAGGAGCTGTTGTTCGCTTTGGTTTAAGTTTGAAAATGAACCAAATATATCGTCGCCCAACACCCTAGCGATTTAATACAGTATTTCACTTCCTCAATGATAGTTTTATAAACAATCACGTACCACTGTCAAAATATTTATCAGTTTCGGAAATTCTACAACACCAACCTCTGACCAAAACAGCAAATATGCACTATTAATTCGTATCAACAATAATCTGCAAAATGTTCAAGTCTAGATCACCAAACAATTTTGCTTCACTTGGCTTTCCAAGTGCCAATACTATGCCCATGGCATAGCATGCCACCATACCAGTGAGGCGTAGTGATAATCGTTTGGTATGACCAATAAATCATTTTTGGTTTTAGACCCCATGTCTTACCGAAGACTCTTCAGCTTGTCCAGCTTGCCGCAATAGCCTTGGATAGAATGTTGCTGATTTGGCTGTTCTATCTCATTTTCTGGTCGATTATAACGCCCAGGCATTTCACCCCTTTGGACAATGATAGCTGGGTCCCATTCAAGGTTGTTGCTTTCAGTTCATACTTTTGCCTCCTGGTGAATGGGACCAGTACTGTTTTGCTAGGATTGACATTACGCACCATCTTCTGATTATGTTTAGGGCTACTTGCATGCGGTCGGATATTACTCGGTCATGTCTGCCTCTAATGCTGACGATCAGTTCATCGGCGTAACCTTGAGTCGTGAACCCAGATTCTTGTAGTTTCACTAGCAGGTTGTCGACAACCGGTGACCACAGCAAAGGCGATAAGAACTCCCCCTTGAGGGTAACCTTTTTCCGCTGTCATCCTGACTGTCTCTCCCGCCAGGGTCGCTACAATGATTCTATACTTTTCAGCATTGCTTGTATCCATCTGATCAATGGGGCATTGATATTTTTTTCCTCCAGCGATCTGGTAATGGAGGCATGTTAGGTATTATCGAATGCACCCTCTATGTCGATTGAGGCACAAAGAGCCATTTCTTTTGCCACCTTTGTCTCTTCAATGCTTTCAATTCAGGTATTGTAGAGCAATAATCTTGGACATATTTCACTAATCTTCAAACTTCAATTTTTTGCACTTCCGGGACTAAATGTATCTTTTAGTCCCTAGGGATATAAAGTTGCAAAATATCTCTTCAGTTCTGAGCATATACGCTATTTTTTGCACTCATCAATATTTTTTTTTTATTGGCTTTGACATTTCGTCATTCAGCCAGCCACAAGTGGAGTATGGAGTTAATACCTAAACGATTAAAAAAGAAATGAAAAATTGAAATAGAAGACCGTACAACAGGAATAGACAGGTACACACGCTTCACGTCTAGGGGTCCGTCGGGACGACTTTTTCTACGACACACAACAATTAAACCACGGATTGATGGGTATATAACACAAGGATAGGTCTACACACAAAAGCAATTCTAAAAACTACTACAACTTGACATTAGTCTTGATTAGGAATTCTATCAAACAGTCATACAATTTCATGCTGTTCAAGGCTAAGATTGACATGACATTGAAGGGAATCGGCATATTCAAAGCACAAAGTTTGTCATGTAGTTCATTTGACTTATCAGAATACTTGAAGCATGCGAAAAATATATGATCTAGGTCTCCTTCTTCATCACAATGATCACAGTTTTTAGAAGGAAGAATATTTATCCGAAAGAGATGTAATGGGTAACATGCATGACCAAACCTTAGTCTTATCACAGTTGTAATGAATCTTCCAGGTATATTGAGGTACGAAAACCAATGTTGTGAGGTTATACACGGTTGTAATAGTGTGTATCTAGTGGGATTGGTATGACAGTATTCATTCCAGCTGGATGACCATGTTAAACGCTGTTGTATTTTAAAATGAACAAAAAAATCATTTGCACATACATGATGAAAAATGTTTTCACCTCTTTCAACACCTGCTCTGGCCAGTTGATCCACATGTTCATTTCCTTCTAGTCTTGAATGTGCCTTTATCCATAAGAAATGAATTTGTGTTCCACTGAGATTCAAGTTTGCCATCAGTTCTTTTATTTGTAGTATATACGGATTGTACTTGAAAATTGATAACTCAACTCTTTCTAGAGATGTTAGGACAGATAAGGAATCTGAGACAATGACAAAATTTTCATGATTAGAGTATCAATATTATTAATTGTATCAATGTTGAAAGTTATAATACTAGGAAGTTCAAAAAATAGCGTATATGCCTTATTTGAAATGCAACTTTATCTCCCTAGGGACTAAAACATATATTTTAGTGATTATTGGCCCTCGGGCTCTATGAGCCCTTAAGTAATAAACATCACGTGCGGGGTTAAAACATTCACTTTAGTCCCTTGTTATATAATAAATATACTTTTCTACATTCGATTTGATGTTCTGTTCACAAATTTTCTCTTTGTCATAATAACAAAATATTACAGAATTATTTTGCTACTAGTATTCATTTGAGGAATATCAATGATATAAACCTAGAATAGAGCCTTGAAGGACTGACAACTCTTTCTATGTTCTCTGTGCATGGCAGATATGATTCTGTCCATTCAATTGAATAGTAGGTACTCTATGTTTCAAAAATCATAAAAACGGAGCTTTCGCAGAATTCCATGATTTACATAGTCAACGATTTTCATGTAATCACGCAGAGTTGAAGTTACTGTGTACTTCTTGAAGTTATTAGTTTGGTAAGTGCTGCTGTTCGATAACAAGAAAAATCTGCAATCGTGATAACTGCAGAAGTATTCATTGGATGTAATTCAACTTCAGGAAAATTCCACATATTTGCCTACTAGACGATCTTGTTAAATTATTTAATGGGAGGGGAATATATCGACATGATTAAAAAAATTCAATAAAAAAAAAATGAGGTCTTCTTCCGATACAAAGACGAAGAAGGCATTTGTAGAGAATCTGTATTTTGTATCTCTCATGCTACAAGCGATTGACTGGAAACCGACCTGAGATCGATTAACAGAAAATAATTATAATAATAATAATAATATATGCTTTTATTGTACAGCAAAGAGATTATATCCTAACAAAAGACAGGATTCAATTCATGCATCCAACCAATAATCGAACTACCCCGGATCCAGTTGAGAACTTTAGTAAAGGACCACAATACTTGACCGTGGTTGTGCGCGGCTTGAGGCTTGTTCATACCCTCGCAAATTTTGCAATTTTTCTGCGAATAAAATGGCTCCCAGTCATGCCGGACCAATCGTTGATGCAGAACCATGTCGGCAGCCATTTTATTCGCAGGAAAATTTCAAAATTCGCGAGGGTATGAACGAGACTTTAGGCGATCGCTTCTTAATCCAATACATACGTTTAAAAAGGTAAGAGCTGCGTCTTCTCTAGCTCGCTCAAGTCTCTGGGAGACTTCTGAGGGTTGCTCGTAAGGGTGCAGCCGGTTGACGGTTATAACAATCATAATAAAACACATAGTGAAGGTCCCATTATTATGAAATTTCAGATTACTTCATTTTTCAATATTTTCTTTACTAACTGGTCTATCAATTATTGAATTCAAATTTGATGTTGTCATTACCGCAGTCGGTAAATGGCGAGAAATATGTCCTCGTATAGTACGCTGACGCTCCTATAATTCTTCAATAATTTCTCTGTAGATGTTTCAAGTACGTAGGAACGTAAGAGGTGTTCACGGTGATTCATCCATCTTCGGAAAGGTGAGATATTTTTAAATGCACATGAACTGATGTAGTGGTAAAAATATCACCAATAGACCGACCGAAGCGGATCTAGGATGTGGGTACAGTCATTTGTCTTGTTATGTTGATTGTGTTGCTGTACTCATGTGACATTGAAATAACGTTTTGGAATAATTACTTGTGAGTAGTATTTTTCAGGTAAATCTGTATTCTAGAGTCATATTCTAGTCATATTCTAGTTATGTAACGATTTCAACAAAATACTATCTGGTTCCTCCTGATGGAGTGAAAATACCGAAATAGGTAGAAGGTTCAATCTCGATGAGCAATAACCGTGAAAATATCTCTAGTATGTTATTCCAGGGAACAAAGCTTATTTGTGAGAACGAGAGAGGTTCAATATGAGGAGGGTATCATGAGCATTCGATCACTTACTCTTAGAAAAACTGAATGGAATAGAAGAAAGAGGCTTAGCAAATTAATGGATAAGTTCATACTTTGAAATCCGTGAACAGGTCCTCTTCGTAGGAAACAACAAATCAAAAACTCGTAGGATGCCAGTGGAAGTTGCCACAGGATTCCATACTGGGACCCATTCTATTTTCCATTTTCATAAATCATATCATATTATCATGTCCTCGAAAACTTGAGGTTTTATATGCAGGTGACACAACTTTCGTATTATCACACTTCAGCAAAATAATTTGAAAGGCGGATTTTGATATATGAGTATTACAGGAAATACCAGAAAATATATCGCTTTTGTTACAAAAGAAGGGCACTTCGAATTTGTCAAGCCTCCATTTGGATGGAGAATAATACAGGATGTTCTTGAAGACTTAATGAAGGACAAGGTTGTAGCTTATATTAAGTGCGGAGTTTAAACTTTCGAAGAATGCAGATAATTTATAATGATAAAATGAAATATTGGAATCGGCACCTATTACAAATTCAAGAAAATTTTATCACAGGAGTGATGTCTTTCGAAAAGAGGAACTTTGTACTTATTTATTTGATGATTATATATTGAGTTTTATCATGGCAGATATTTATGATGGTTGTATATGTTTTTGCTACGGTAATTGTATGGGATGAAGCAATGAATGTAGAAAAAGATCAAAATAAATTCTTCAATGAAGAATATCACCAAATTTTGATAATTACCTAACAATACAGTCTACTGAAAATGAAAAAATACTGTAATATTTTTTTTTTGATACGTCCTATAGTTTTTGAAATATTTAATTGTTCAGCTAGGTATGCGACGACGACGCGAACTCATCGGCCGCTGTGACGTCACTTTGCAACAGTCATTGGGTACGTTGCTCTCGTACTGTGTGTATGGGGTCTGCGTCGAAAATTGATAAAAACGTCAAATCCAAAACCTATAAAATTATTCATTATACCAGTGTTTGAATACAACTACTAATGCATCCAATAAATAGTTTTTTATTGTTCTTTTCGAACCTTAAAGTTGAAAAAAATGGATACAAATCATGAAAATTCATTCACCCGGAGTCAAAAGTTGTGTCTATTGTTGCCAACATCATTTTGATGTCAGTATATGTTACTGCAGTAAGTAGGTACACGTAATAAACGTAGGGCTATTCAATATTTGACAAATGATTAATTTTTTGTGATTTATGTGGGTCAAAGGTTGTTAACATTTTTTTAAATTGTACTTTCAAGGTTCTTGGGTTTAATAATGGAACTTTTACCTATTCTTATATGTATATATTTTCATTGTTTCAGATTTGAAGTGACATGGAAAACAACGTGATGTATAGATTAGTTGGAGGTGAAATTAAACCTAAAAAAGAGTTGTTCCACATAATTTTGAATGCCAAAAACCAACTAACTTGGAGCAAGTTAGGTTTTTGAGAAACTTTAACACGAAGATAATCCTTCATAATTAGTCATACCCGGAAAATTATTCGTTGCTTGTTTTCAAGAAAATGATTTATAGAAAATGATAACAATAATCGAAGCATGATAACTCTATAAATCACAAAGCTGTAATGGTAAAATTGAAAAATTGAGTTGGCCATTAAGCAACAATCACCAAAGAAAATTATTTCAAGAAGAAAAAGAACAATACAGTCAAAAAGTCAACGAAGCAGTACGTACAAACAGCTGATGAATACAGTTTCAATTTTCATTTCAACCGATTCCTTAAATCACAAATACAAAACATAATATTCATCATCTTCGGAATCAGATGAAACAGACAATGAAAAAGAATTTTTCATAACGTACAATACATGGAAAGATCAGCTCTTATTGCAGATCTAAAGAACCTCAACTATCACTAGTAATACCTCAACGATGTTATTTTTGCATAAATATCTTGTCTGAAACTGCACACTGTACACCGAGAAATATAATGATTGCATAGAAAAAAAAGTACCTTCATCAATGTAATGCTACCCTTGCACTGAATTTTGATTCAATAGTTACAATCATAAGGCGTACTATTCCAGCCATAGCTTCTTCAGTAAAGTAACTCATCCATATCTAATATTATACTTATAATATATCGTTATTGTAACACTGATTCACATAAAAACTTGAGTTGATATCGTTATTATGGTTGAACTCATAGGGAACATCCCATAGCAAAGCAATGAATGAGTGTATGGTGGAAACGTTGCGTTGTAAAATGACGTCACGTGGATATGGCGCGCTCGCCAATATATTTGAAAAAGACGGAAACTAAAATTGTCACAACTTCAACAATACTCGCTTGATTTAAATGAAACAAAATCAAGTGTATTTCTAAATATTCAGGATATACGGTTATTAAATTTCAAATCGCTATACAAACCCAGTGACATCCTTCATTGTGAAGTATATTACAAAACATAATCTCAGTTCATTCACAATTATTTTTCAACGAAAATGTATCATAAAGGAGAAAAAAAGGCTCAAAATATACAACAAATGCCAGTTGATATCGAAGGTCAAAAATCCATTCCAGCAAAAATACTATTGTAAAACACTGAACCAGTGTGCAAACTAGTATTTGCGAATATAATTTTCTTGTCCTTACTAACTGGTCTATAGTGAAGAGAGTAGACAGATCATTATCAATGCCAAGCAGGAACTCGTAAACGGAAATACCTAGCTGTTGTTTTCTTGATATTTTGGACAAACTTTTGCATAATTTCCAAGTGGTTTCGGTCTACCAGTGAGCCTCAAATATAAAAAATGATGACTTCGAAGAACAATAAACAAGGTAATTATCGAAATTAATAAGTTTAACAAACAATAATTTCAGACAGTGCTGATTTTTTACTACTTTGGTATTATAAAAATACTACGGTGATTTTTGGTCGAATTATATGTTATGAGCGTATCATTACGTTTTCCGTCATTTAATAAATAGTTCTCTCAAAAAATTGTTCGTCTCAAATACTTCAATAACAGCAAATTAGTCCACTATTCTAGTTTATTCACCTCGCTGAGTCTTCGAAACCAACATGTCACTTCAATATCATTTATTTATCTGCATTACAAGAGATATGTTTTTTTTCAATTTCCGACAATAAAGCATATTTTGACTTTGACTCTGAAACATGATTCAAATTGTACATATGAGTTTGAGATTTTTTTTTATTCCGTAATGTCACCAACAATATAATAAATTTCGTTCAGAAGTGCGGATGCAAGTTATCCAGACATTGCTGTGTTATATATAATCTCAGAAAAACTGTTTGAACATTTTCCTATTTATTACTATATCTATATTTTCAAACTACACTGTATTATTGCAAAATTTTGAGAGTGACTTTCAAGGGTCCCAGAGACTCATTTATTTCATGAAATCTTTCACTGTAGTCATGTCAGATAATTTATTTTTTATTTTCACTTTGTTTAATTTTGAAAATCTTTAAAATATATACATACCTACATGTAATTCTCACTTTAATTTTCTTGCAACAAGTTTCAAACTTTGCGAGTAATATTGAACTGTTTATTCACTTTTTTTACAAACTGATATACATACTTCTTTTTATGAATTTTGAATAAACTTTTTTTTTGATTTTTTTTTTCTATAAGGAATAAACCAATCAGGCCCTGTCCCCGGAGCTCCGATACTACCGGGGGCGCGCTGTTTTATCATTAACCCCAGCAAACACTCCCCACATCCGAGAATCATGTGCCCTGAGTAAACGGAGTGAACCAAGAATAACGGCCTTCTGCATTCTTCCGGCAAGGTTTTCTGCCGCTTCACGGCATGCCGGTATGGTTTTTAGATTCGAGAGCAGCGTGTCCATCATTCCACCAAGGACCATTATTATCAGAACCACCATCTTGACAGAATGGTTTGGATAAAGCCTGCGGAGTTCAAAGAGTAGATCTCGATATTTAGTCCGTTTTTCCTCCTCTTTTCGGACGATATTCGTTTCGCCAGGAGCTGAAAACTCAATGACGAAAATCATCCTACTTTGGTGGTCGAGAAGAACTACATCAGGCTTATTATCATATTTGCTTCATTAGATCCTATCTAGCTTCAATATGACTTTTATATGTATATGTGAGCTGATCGTTTTTGATGAATATTTTTTTTTAATTTTCTGTTCAAATTCAAATTCAAATTCAAAATATACTTTATTGTCAGAAGTTATAAAAACTTATAGACAAAGCTTTTTGGTTTTGGATTAATATTAAAATTGAATTCAATTAATTAATGATAAAGTATAATGGTGATACTCCCCACTATCTGCATATCATCCCAGATGAAGGAACACCACCACTATATGCGCTCCGGGGCGACTTGAAAATTTGATGGTGCATTTGCTATTTCAACTGCAGGAAAAACCCGGAAAAACCTACAGTACCACCATTTGGTCCTTAGCGAATGTGGGAATGAAACAAAACATAATACATGCTCATCCATCATTACACAAGGACTTCTCCATCTCTGCATCTCTCTGCAACTCCAGCTCGGGATTTCCAGTTTATGAACAAATGGAGAGTATGTACATGAAAGCAGAAAAAAATATTAATCAATTTGTGGATGATATAGAAACAATCAATAGCAAAGGAACAAAAAATAATATCAAATTGTACGCTTACTTACTATGCTCGATTCATGATATAAAAATTATGATTTTTAGATATTATCATCATAAAACTCTTGTAGACTATAATAAGCTTTTTCTGATAATAAATTTTTTACATATTTTCTGAAACGATAAAGTGATGTGATACTTTTGATATTTATTGGAAGGTGATTAAACATCTTACATCCATTATAAAATATCGAGTTTTTGATGAGTGTACTTTTAGGAAGTGGAAGTTTGAAATCATTACTCTGTCTGGTATTATGATCGGAAGAACTGCCAATAGTGAACTTTGATTTATGTTTTTGTATCAAACAAACAGTTTCAAGTATGAAAATTGCAATAACTGTGAGAATTTTATGTTTAAGAAAGAGAGGTCGACATGAATCCCGATATCTCGCTTTGCATAAATATCGCAGAGCACGTTTTTGTAAAATTAGGACTGTTTGTAAACGATGACTACAGCAAACTCCCCAAAATGCAATACCATATCGTAGATGAGATTCAATAAGACAATGATATACTGGCTTAGAAACTGAAAATCCTAATTCATTCGAGACAACTCTCAATGCGTAGCAACTCGAAGAGAGTTTTTTACATAATATTTCAACATGCTCTTCAAATTTCAACGAATTATCCAGATAAACTCCAAGATATTTCAAAGTCGTTTTATTTTCAATGATGTTATTGTCTAACGGAATGTCTTCAAGATGACATCTGAAAGATATCATGTTAGTTTTTCTTATGTTGAATGATAGTAAATTTGAATCACACCAATCCTTCACTTTTTTAAGATCATAACATATTAATTGCTCAAGATCCTGCTTGTTTTTGTGATGCCAAAGTATAGTACTGTCATCAGCAAAGACAGTGAAAGAACCTGAAATCTGGATATTAAATAGGTCATTTATATATAATAAAAATAGAATTGGTCCAAGTATAGAGCCTTGAGGTACTCCACAATTGATATTCTTTGATTTTGAATATCCTGAATATCTTACAATCTGATTTCGTTCGGATAAATAAGATTCAAACCACTTGAGAGTCATATTCCTAAAGCCATAATGATGGAGTTTAAGCAAAAGTATCTCATGATTTACACAATCAAAAGCTTTGGAAAAATCACAAAAAACTGCAGCCGCTACCTCCCCATCATTAATTCGAAAATATACTTCGTGTAAAAGAGACAATATTGCATCTGCTGTATTTTTGTTTTTCTGAAATCCGAATTGAAGATTGTTGATCAAATTATGAGATCTCAAAAAGTCCGTAATTCTCAAATAAATCAGTTTTTCTATAATTTTGGCTAGGATAGGTATAAGTGAAATAGGACGAAAGTTAGATGGATCATCAAAATCACCACCTTTATATATTGGAATAACCAGGGACGTTTTCAGAAAAGATGGAAAGCTGCCATGTTGAAATGAATCATTGATTAAAACAGTAAGAACACTAAGAGCTCTATCAGGAAGATTTTGAAAAATTTTGATAGAAATTTCATCTAGACCACTTGTTCTTTTGTTTTTGATACTGTTAATGGCATCAATTATCTCATAAATATCTGTATCACATAGGATTAGATTTTCCTTGATACTAACATCATGTAGATAACTCAAAGGATCATTCATAGAAACAATAGAACTGGTCAACTTCTCAGCAATGGAACAATAAAAATCGTTCAAAGTATTTGGACTCAATGATGACTCTATATGCTTTCTGCTGTTTTTTCCCCTGAAATTATTAACTATATTCCAACTTTCTTTTGATGAATTTCTAGCTTCAGATATCCTTGTCTTATAATAATTATCTTTTGCAGTTTTGATCAATTTTTTATATATTCTGCGATATTTATTAAAGTAATCGTGAAAAAATTCACTATTAGTAAACTTTCTGATATAATGCAAAGAACGTACATTTTTTGAGGAATTCTTTATTCCTTGAGTTACCCATTGTTTTTTATGTTTAATTTTGATCCTCTGAATTGGAAATGCTTTATTAAACTCATCACAAAGACATTTATAAAACATAAAGAATGGTTCACTGGACATTAAAATACGGTCCCAATTCGTTTCAGAACATCTAGAATTAAACTTGTCATAATTCGATTTGGTATACATTCTTCCATAACGATATTTTTTTTCAACTTCATTTGAGTACATGGTTACTGTACACTTTATAGCTTCATGATCAGATAGACCTGCCGAAATAACTGAACAAGATATATTATTTGAATCCAAGTTACTGCACATATAATCAATAGTAGAACTCGAAAATTGACTAATACGAGTATTTGTCTCAACGTGCATTTTCAAATTGAATGAAATGAAAATATTTGTGAGAAACTGACAGTTATAAGAACTTTCATCAAAATTTATATTTAAATCACCTGTTAGGATGATCGAAGAGTCAAATGGTAATCCAGATAGCAGCATCTCTAAATTTTTAAAAAATAAATGTACATCAGATAAAGGAGATCGATATAAAGAGATTATATACATGTTGCGAGTTTCACAAAAACATATGGAAAATTCAAAAACTTTTTCTATCAGGAGATCACTGAATTTATCAATATTGAGAAATGGTGAATTTTCCATCATCGAATCATTGATAAGAATAATTGTACCACCATGAATCGAGCTCAGCCTACAAAATTTTGAAACCATAGTATATCCTGGAATATATAACGGTTCATCTATTTTCAACCAGTGTTCTGTTAAAGAAACTATATTAGGAAACTCTAAACTCTCCAAAAATATATATAGTTCATCCAACTTATTTCGTACTGACTGAATATTAAGTAACAATAAGGTTATGGATATTTCTTTTTGCTTTTTATTTGACGAAAAAAATTATTTTGATTTCTGTTATTTACGGCTTGATTATATGGAATCTCAAAATTCGAATCATTAATTTCATTTCCTGAACTCTGCAAATTGATCAATTTTTTTGGTTTCATTTGTATATATTTGAGGTTCAATTTTGGGTTAAGGATTTCTGATATGTAATCAGATATTGCATTTATCATGAAAATTTTTGATGTACATCCATGATTATCATTTAAATCCATCCATTTTACATTGTGAGAGGAATATTCATTGAGAAATGCCGAGTATTCTTTCAATCGATAATTGAATTTTTTCATCTGATGTCCATGATTATTGCTATATGTTCCAAAAGGCAATGAAGTTAAGATTATATTTGTATTGCAATATTTAAGAGTGTTATGAATATCTCTAAACTGCGGATATTTATTAGACTTGAAATCATTAGTACCAGCTATTATTATAACAAAATCATCATAATCAAAATGTTTGGTCAAATCAGTCACATTTTCAATAACATTATGATAGGTAGCACCCTGTTTAACAATTGATTCTACTGAAGTATTACACAATCTATCTTTTAATTTTTTTCCAATATTATGTCCATATTCATCACACAGTAATAAAATTTTGGATTTTCTCTTATGAATACTCCCCTCACTCTTACACTTCATCTCATTATTATTGAATGGTACATCATTCAAAATTGTCTTCTTGTCCATAACTTTTGGATCCTTTTTTGTTTTCTTAACTACATTCACTTTTTTCTTTTTCGTGTCTGTTATTTTGATTTTTTCAAATTCTTTTTCAATTTTATCTAGTTCAATTCTATAAAATTTATTTTCTTCAGATAATGTTTCAATAGACGTCAACATATTCTTCAATTGATTTTTTAAATCACAATTCATCTTTTCAAAATTGGACTGATTTTCAATCAGAATCAAATTTTCTTTCAAAATATTAGAATTAACTTCTTCAACAATTTTTATTTGAGAATTCAGGATGTGATTGTAGTTCCTCAATATCATATTTTCATCTTCAAGAGATTTTAGTTCCTCATTTTTTAACAATAACACATTGGACAAATTGTTGGAAACAAGCTGATTTCTTAATTCTGTGTTTTCATTTTTATAGTAACATATAAGTGAATCTCTATGTTTAATAATATTTCTTAGATGTGAATTTTTGTTTATATATGAATTTACACTTTTTGTAGTTGGTTCATAATTCATTTGAATAATTTCCATATCACACTGTAAGAATCCTAATGCAAATGTCAAAAATTATTATGACAAAATAACTTAATGTCAACGGAAAAATTCTTATGGGAATATAAATTAAAATACCTGTTATTTCCTTCAAATTCTTCTTTAAACGTGTAAAATGTCTTCTTAAATTTATGAAATCACAATTGAAACTATTTTCTAATTATTTTTCCTTTACAAATTTGAAAAAATAACTTGTGAAATGACAGCACCGTGTTACAATCAATATATAGAGATCTTTTTTTTCTATAAACCTGAAGAAATAAAGATGATTAATCGAATTAATCATTATTTCAATCAAAAACCGACGTTATACAATACATGGTGAAAATGTATGTGAAAATGATCAGTTAAATAAAAGTCCATGTTTTTTTGCGTAAATGGCAGATAGACTATAAATTTTATTTACAGTTTCCATTTCAAACAGTCGCACTGTCTATAATTTGCTGAATTCAGAGCTTTCCAAATGATGGTACCTACCTGGTTTCCCTTTCTTTTCCATAGGGCCCAAATCAGCTCGAGAACCATAAACCATCGTGATTTCGGAAACACTTCAGCCAAGAATCATGTAGATGGCACTGCATTCATATTACAGTCTTTATCATATGAATTCCCATATCAAGCCAAATATATCTTTCGATGTAATCAGATCTAGCCTCACCTGATGATGGACAGCATGAAACCAGTAATAAGATGTTATCCTGCTTTGACTAGAAGCATAAGTTTGTTTATGAGATTTATAGAGATTTGCAAATAGTTTCCTAATAATCGAACACATAATCATATTCGGTAAATAACATGCTGTATAGGATTATGCGGAAATCCGGATTTTTTAAAATCAATTTGTCATTCGCATTTGACTTATTCATAGCCTTCATTACATGATCGTATAATAATATATCATTACTTCCGTGGAATCATTCGAGAATTTGTTTCCTGTGAATAAGAGAAACTGCGTTACTTCCGAAGAATAACTGCATAAAAAATATATTCAAACATATATACAAAAAATAAATATCTTCAAACATATATACAAAATAAATCACATATCAACTGGAATGTATTCTGGTTTCTTCGTCACTAGCTTCTTTACCCCCATCTGGCGAATCTGATAAAATATTCAATCCAGGGTGAGTTTCGATCATATGCCTCGACTTCAAATGTCTCTCCAGATCTCTTCTTCTCACCAAAATTTTACCGCATAGATCACATCTGAAAATCCAATAAATCGTTAGGAATATTGTGATCATTTATTGTTTTTATCAGACAAGATAAAAATAAATGGGAATAGAGGAACAGAAGAAGAAGAAATGCTGTATCATGAAAGAGGGGCGACACCACTTGACGGAAGACCATAAAACTAATAATGAAATATGGTGGATTTAGTAATCCAATCTTCCGCAATAAAACATATACAATACGTAAAGTCGTCGGCAAGTATTCAACAAAAACAACTACTGCCCCCTAAGACCATTGAATTATATTTGTTTAATACTTGGCAAAGTTTTCTACAAGAATCACTTTGCAGTGCATTTCAAATATCAAAGCTGAAATTATTTTTCGATTTAATTGGGGGAACACCTCCGTACCGGTTTCATGGTCATTGCCAATCATCAGCGAAGGCTAGTTCGACCCAATTGAATCGAAAAATCCTTTCATCCTAATTGGAAATCCCTGAGACAAACACTGAGGTATGAATTCAGCGCCATCTCTGAGTTCCAGTTTAAAATGCACTCCGACTACGTGTCGACTTCAACATGAAGCCAGAAACATCATGAAAGAGGGGCGACACCACTTGACGGAAGACCATAAAACTAATAATGAAATATGGTGGATTTGGTAATCCAATCTTCCGCAATAAAACCTATACAATAGGTAAAGTCGTCGGCAAGTATTCAACAAAAAACAACTACTGCCCCCTACGACCTTTGAATTATATTTGTTTAATACTTGGCAAAGTTTTCTACAAGAATCACTTTGCAATGCATTTCAAATATCAAAGCTGAAATTATTTTTCGATTTAATTGGATTACTAAATCCACCATATTTCATTATTAGTTTTATGGTCTTCCGTCAATTGGTGTCGCCCCTCTTTCATGATGTTTCTGGCTTCATGTTGAAGTCGACACGTAGTCGGAGTGCATTTTAATCTGGAACTCAGAGATGGCGCTGAATTCATACCTCAGTGTTTGTCTCAGGGATTTCCAATTAGGATGAAAGGATTTTTCGTCAATTGGGTCGAACTAGCCTTCGCTGATGATTGGCAATGACCATGAAACCGGTACGGAGGTGTTCCCCCAATTAAATCGAAAAATAATTTCAGCTTTGATATTTGAAATGCATTGCAAAGTGATTCTTGTAGAAAACTTTGCCAAGTATTAAACAAATATAATTCAATGGTCGTAGGGGGCAGTAGTTGTTTTTTGTTGAATACTTGCCGACGACTTTACCTATTGTATAGGTTTTATTGCGGAAGATTGGATTACTAAATCCACCATATTTCATTATTAGAAATGCTGTAGTATTGGGTATACATATATGTGTTATCGATAAGTATTCACGAAATAATTAAGATGATGCGAATTATTGACATATCAATAACATAAAAATCGAAAATAACAGTATTATTTATTTATTCATCGAATGAATAGCTTTTAGGGAGAACAAGTTGTGGTTTGAGAAAGTTGTACTTATAATAAAATGATAAACTTATCAAATCATAATTATATCATAGATTACTCAACAAAGATCAAATTGGTAACAACAGGATATTGATTGTAATGAAATAACGTGCTTTTTAACAGATTTTGACTTTTAAAAAATTTCTGTAATTTTTTATATTATTGGGTGATCGATTGAATCAAGCTAGAGCAGCGTGTGTGCAACTTTTTTGACCAACTGTGGAGGTAGCAGAATCGGGGTGAAAAATATTTTATTGTCTAGTACAAGGACTATGAATTTCAGAGATTCTCATCAAAATGAAATAAGAACAAAATTTTTTATTCATAATATTGACTGAAATGTTTGGGGTATTTATTTTATACAATTCTTCTAAAGAAAAGTTGTATGCAAATTCATTTAGTTTATTAGTTGCTAATATCATATGAAGGGTACAGGGAAAAAAACCAGCTGAGTCCATTTTAAATTGCGGTAGCTTCACTAATTGGTAGAAAATGTTCTAGTTTCTCTGAAGGATCAAGAGGTCAGAAAAATAACATGACAAGTCACAAGTTTTATATTGTCAAATTCCTAACATAGGTTGCTGATTTGGTACAAACTTATAATGAATTTTCACCTAAAATGCAGTAACTCTGACATCATTATTTGTGACTTAGCTTGTTTTTCCCCTGTACCCTTCATATGGTACATGCAGTACTTTCAACGATTGTCTCTATAATGCAGATATTTTGTTGTAAAAGTATTTGGAACAACAGATCCCCAAATGCGATCAAGTATGTGAGAATATGGAATAATTTTTATAATTTTTTTATCAGGCTTAGGAAATATTCCCAAAGCGCCAATGATTGGAGATATCTTTTTCATTAAGGTTCCAAAATGGTTCAAACCACTTCAGTTTATTTCTTCTTCATTTTATCTCAATGTTTCATTTTTGATATCGAGGCTGAGGGAAACTTTCTGTTTGTTTTTTAACTAGAAAATCATGTACTTACTCAATTAAATCGGTATTTATCTATAAAAGGTTAGAATAATTGTTTTCATATAAAAGTACTGTACCTGCTAACCCAATTTTGAATATATTTTGAATTATATAATAAATACAACATGGGACCCTAAACAGATCATTGTCGAACGCCCTTATTCATTGATAGTTTAATCGATTCAGAGTTGTTACAAAAATATTTAAAAATTATCATTTAAACCGTTCAATTTTACAATTGTGTTCATTTCAATCAACTTTGTTTCAAGAGTTTGAAACTTATTTTTCAGAATCAAGTTTCCTTTTAAATGTTCAACCATAAAAATATTTTAAAACATTTTTTTGATGAGAGACCAAATTATTTCAATCAGCCTACCTAATCGTTTTAGATAATAAGTGCATAAACGACATGTTTCAAGATACAGGAAATCACTCCCTAGATGGTATTCAATGCTCATTAGCACTAGCATTATTATCATCAACTAAGAACATTGCATAAATAAATGTCAGATGTAATTCAATGTTTGTAGGGGAAAGTAGTTGTTTTCTGACAGATGTGTCTTAAATGTTCAACTTTATGGGATAAGGTGGAGAGAAGGAGATTTCGACTTCGTTGAAAATATTCGTTTCATATATTTTCAACTCTCCAACACATTTTTCGAACTTTCCACGAATTTAAACTAATATATTTCTAAAAGAATTAGGTAAGGACTAAAAGGAATAAGGAATCTGCACAACATGTAATTTGTAAATAAATTGGTATGTAAGAATGATCTGGCAATAATTTATTTATATAGACTAAAAAGGTCTACTTGTATCATTACTATTCGAATGTAAATTAAAGATGACAGTCAGTTAACTTTTCGTGTTCATTATTTCATTTTTACATCTTCACTACTCACATAATTTTAATGCATATACTTGTATTGTCGCACACGAGTATTTCGAAACCAATAAACATAATTACTATAATAATCATGAAGGTAAATGGAAAATAAAATTATCATTCACATCGTACATATATTTCTATAAGGATAGAATTGACAGTCGGCCATTATTTCACCAATAAATACTTATGTCATACATATGCAAGATATTTTGTCAGTTTCTAAGAAAAGTGGTAAATATTTATGGTTTTGAAATCAACAATTGTGTGATGAAAAATTCTAAAAATACTCCATAACAACAATTCAAAGCTCATCTCTAAAATCAACTTTGAGGACATCTAGTCTCAGTATAATGTACACTCATAAACCGAATCACCTCCATGAATTCGCCGAAATATGATTCGGGGAAGCTGTCGTATCTGTTTTGATATCATTTTGAAGCAGCTTACATTCCAAATAAATTGGGTCAATCTTTCTCTTGATATGAATTTTCAGGACCATTCCAGATACAGAATCGGATTGCAATTATTTTGTTGAAGTAATTATCAATGATTCATTCATATCTACATATTCAGATATTTCACCACATCTTTGCAGTAATGCGAAGAAATTAGTTAAATTCCTTATAATGAGAACCAGTCAAATACAGATCAATGAATTGAAAGATGTAACCGTTACTACGTGCTGGGAGATCATCATGATAATTAAGAATTAAAACTTTCCAATTATTTCATTTCACTTATATTTGTAACACTAACGTTACAGTAGTTGTTATGATAGTCATAATGATTGCAGATAACAGAAAGGCAACCGTAGAGAAAATCAAACAATTAGAAATGGAGCTGGAGATATAAGAAGAAACTGGAAAAATACAAGTGGAAAATACAAATTTTACAAATACGACTGGATTTTTCAACAACACACTTCTAGCCCATATCATCCCCAAGGAAACAGAAAAGCAGAAGCAGCAGTAAAAACAGAAGAGCAATTAATAGAAAAGAGTATCGAGAGTAAGAATGATTTATATGAAATTCTTGTGCTTGAGAGTAATACTCCAAATAAGATCGGGAGTAGTCCAGCGCAGATATTATTTTAGAGTAATTTAAGATGTACTATACCTATCAAGGATACGAAATTGAGCCCAAAAATTATAAGAAAAGTTGATGTATCTATAGAAAATCAGAGGAAGGAATCAAAGTATTATTATGACCGAAAATCAAGGTATTTACCACTCACAATCAATGAGGAAGTAATGTTCAAGAAAAATAAAGATGATAATAAATGGAAGAAGGGAAATATTGAAAATATAACAACTCCTAGATCATTTGAAATCAGAACAGATGATGGAAATATACCTACTTCAAAGAAACTTTGTTCATGTAAGAAGGTTTCCAGCATCAAACACGAGTAGAGACGACATTCAGTCAAGCAGCAATAAAGAAGATATGGAACATGAACCTGGTTCATCCTAAAGATCCAATATGGAAAGACATCTTCTATCTATCAAGACTGTCAGAAAACAATGAAGAAATTAATCGCAGCGCTGGACTATTTCAAGTCTTTCTTTAACTGGCGAAGGTGTGAATTGACAAAATATACACTCACTGCTAAAATCATTGCTATTGAATCGTCTACAGACTTTCATTGGTGTATATCTCAACGGGTTCCTGAGATACCTACTGAATAAAAATCATATTTTTGGGCCCCACTTTCCTACAGGACCTATGTTTGTAGGAACTTCTCACACTTTCGCGTGTAGAATCAGTGGACAAAATTTAATGCACTATCTTGGAAACATCCTGTTTATCCATAATAAGACCAAAGACCTCCTCTGCCAGCTCATCCTCGAAATTGATTATTTTTAGAATGAAATCGTGATAGAACACAGGTCATTATGTGATAGGCATGAATATTTTGGTGGAAAATAATTTTATAAACTCTCTTTGTAAAAATTGTAAGATTTGGTGATGCTAGTTCTACTCGTATTCAATAGATATGCTTTCAGGAGATCAATCACAATGCCTCTAGTTTTCTTGAAACCATATTTTTAATTGACAAAAATAGCTAAATATTTTTTCATACCTTACGATTATTCATAATTACCAGAATTCTAAGGATCACCTCTTTTGTATTCACATAAAGCATAGGTAAACGTTATTCGATACTTTTGATGTTCAAAAGAAGATGAAAATCTATAGTATGTTATAAATGGACCATATTTTTTAAACTTTTACTTCAAAAGCACCAATATGTCAAGTAATATAATCAAAACAATGGCCATAAAATAAATTCATTAAACATGGGCTGCATGAATATCGTGACCTTGTTTTGATATGGTCTCTTCATCACTCATAGAACTTACGTATATAAATGAAGAAAAATATCATTGTGCTCACTTGTAAGGTGTATTTCCTTCTGCATGAAGCCTCACGTGCTTATTCAAATTGCTGGGATCTCCAAAAGGTCGACTGCAGAACTTGCACCTCAACGGCTTATATCCTGTATGCGTTCTTATGTGAATTTTCAGTCCGTATTTTCTCGAATAGCATTTGCCGCAGTAGAGACAAATGTGACCTTGTCTAGATTTCCCCAAGCTGCTCACCAAGGTCTCAATTTGAGCCTCGTCGTTGTAGACTGGCTGCTGAAGATGTAAACAGGGGTCGTAACACACAGGCAAGATCGTTGAAGGAGGAGTAAGTTGCGGTTGGAGGTTCAGGAAGTCTGTCTCTTCTTTCTTGAAGGGTTTGAATGCTGATGGTTCATATGGCCTGTAATAATAATAATAATATCTATCAAACAAATAAGCGACAAAACTTTAAATATATTCATAGTAACGAGTACAAGTACCAGAGTAATAAATGAAGGAGAAATTCGAAAAAAAAACAAGTGCAAAATATGCTCAAAATGTGACAATAATGAGATCAGTCAAAAATCAAAACTGTCCCTAGTTGTGTAACCAATCATGGTTTGTTCCAAAGTAACAAAGTGTGGCGTAACTTTCTAACATTTTGTATATTCAGTGCAATACATGATTTGTCATCTTTGCATCATTTTGACATTGATCTCAACCCAATTAGTTGACTAGTTGAATAAATTTAATAATAATAATAATGAAGTTTATTCAAAATTCAATAAAAAAGCATGTACATAAATTTGGAAAAAGGTGAATGAACGGTTCAATCATACCTGCGAAGTTTAAAACTTGTTTCAAGAAAATCACAGGTAAGAATCACATAGATATAAGTTTTATACATTTTTTAATTCGAACAAAAAATATTATAAATAAGCTGTAGCTAAAGATGTCATGATATGAATTCCTACGAGACTCTTGAATCCATTTTTTGAATTGTTTTTGATGATTTTTATATAATTTGGAATCAAATCATAGTAAAATGGCAATAAATATTTTAAATCTTTCTGAAACTTTGTTGTTTTAACTTTAATTTTGGCTGCAACATTATTTTCATTCCTTATATTATAAATATGATTTCTTTGATTCTTTATAATGAATACCGTAATTTCTCCAACCAACAGGAATGCTATTTTTTGTTTGTCCCATTTTAGATGTTTGTCAAGCATAACCCCTAGGTACTTCTCTATCTCTATCATTTTCTTCAATTATATTATTATCATTAAGTATAAGTGGTCCTAAATTTGATAGAGTATTATTATAAAATGTAAATGGCATATATTTCGTTTATTTTGAATAGGTTATAATCAAACCAATTTTTGATATTTTTAAAATCTAATTTAGTCTCAGTTTGTAATTCAAACAAGTTTTTTCTCCACATAATATTACTGTATGATTTCACCTTATATTATTAATATAAAAAATGTTGTTAAGACAGATAGTAAATAGAAGTGTCCCCAAAACTGTCCACTGTGGCATCAGATTGAAAGATTTTTGTTCACTTCTAGTTTCATCAATTTCAACATATTGAGTTCTATTTTCCGAACAATTTTTGAAAAGATCATGAACTTTGATCAATTATTTTATCATTGACTTTATTAGTAAATTCTGCAAAACTCCATTATATGTAAGATTCTAAAATTTTTTATTCATTATACAATGTGTCTACTTCAGTTGTCAACAAAAACAAATAGAAAACTTCTTCATTACTGATTTTATAAAAATGACAATGTTAATAAAACGTTCTGCTTATTCTAAAACAAGAGCGTTTCAACGAAAATTTCGGGGATGCATGAAGAGGGGCCCCGGCTCTGAAATATCGAAGGCCCATCTACAAGGAGGACCAAAAGCAAATCAGAATAGTTGTAGGGCTACTGACGGGGTGCTGCCATCTAAACAAGTATTAACATTATACGTATCACAGATGATACTGAATCCATTTTTCATTACAAGAATCAAATTGCGAAGTGAAATCTCAGAAACACTTCTCATATCTCCCGTCATTTGTTCAGAACGAATTCAAAGTTGTCGTCCAGCTGTTCTTTCAGAAAATAATAAATGGATTCTTGAAACACCTACAAAAATTTCAAACGACCTTATAGGAATAAGATTATTGGCATAATTACCGACGTTTTCACTGAATATTTATGTGTATATAATTTATGTACGTGTATGATACCATTCAGTTTCCATATTTGATATGTTTTTCTATGTGTTATGCATTTATAGGTATTTCGGAAAAATATGTTATTTCTTATGAGTAATACAATAACTTCGTAAGGTCAAAGAATCAATTTACTTGTTGAAAGCAAATTAATGTTATTTTGAGAGTAACCGTGAATAATTTATTATAACTATTATTGACCCCAAATGTTTTCTCATTAATTTGATTCGTTTGAGTAAGAAATCACATTTCAGTATTAATAATACTATTGTTTGCGTTAACATTTATATAACTAGTACGTATTCCTCTTATATTCATTTTAATTTTAATATCTTTGGAATTCTTTCATTCACCAAACGTTGTTCATGTACGTATTATGTGATAAGTACTCATTGTTATTAAAATGTTGCATAATACTTGGACGCCACAGGTACATGAGTATGAATAAATTTGGTTATTCCGTAAACGTAACACAAAATGTAATAAATGATAAATCACCCAAGTTGTATTAAAGAATATTTAGACTTTCAAACAACATATTAATAATGAAGTGAACATAAAACTTGAAGGGTGATACAAACCGAAAGAATACTCATCATTACCTGTAAAGTTTCTCGGAGAGATTTGGATTCGTAACGGTTAAATCCATGGCAGTCTTTTGCTTGATCATCTCTTGGTCGACAGAGAGCTGGAAATTGAACACCTCCTCTCTGGGTACGTTATACCTGGACTCGTGCATGGCACTGGAAAGTCTCCTCCATAACGTTGAGATGCCCAGTTTTCCGCAACCAAGAGTCATGTGGAGCTTGAGGGGATTGGGTGACTCATAAAGGGCTGAACAGCGGGTGCAGACATATTTTTTTTGACCTTGATATACAGAAAATACGATGTTACATTATTGAATACTATTAATAGTGAAGACTATTATTTTTATTGAGGTTCTTCTCATGCCTGTAAGATACTGTATCTGTTCATATAATTCGGCAGTCGGAATTTCAGAGCATTCCCAGACTATTTTTCAAACGCATAATGTGATATTTGTTAGAAAATCAAAACAACCTTCCAAATGTACCACTCAGGCGAAAGGTAATTCCTTTTATGAATCCGAGGAAGGAACTGATGTACTTCTGATGAGTATGGTGGCTAATAATATCCACTGGAACCGTGAAATTGAAGGAAGGATCAGAGTTCAGTGCAAATGACAGTCAGGATTATATATGGGAGAAGGAAGCCTTGCACATGTGTCAGGTTACAGCTATAGTCGGTCCTGTGGAAATCAGTCTCTGGAACAGTGATGGAAAGAAAGTTTGGTTGATTAAATCGGGAGGGTAAGCATGTCCTGATATTCAGTGGAGTTTATTGACAGATCTTTTTTCTGTGAAACTTTTGCAGTTGAAATCGTAAGGAAGCACTAACAACATTTGCAGAAAAAGCACTGGTTGGCTGTATTTAGAGCATGCAGGCTCTTACGACAAGAGAATTGAAACTCTGGAACGGAGTTTGTAACGCTATAACAATATTGTATATTGCACACTGAGGGCATCTTTTCGGAATGCAAATTGGAAAGTTTGGTGCATATATGTAGGTTTATCACTTATTCTCATATCAATAACATTTTGATATGTGCATCGTATGTTAAAAACCAAGAATTCTTTAAAAAACTTTCACGTAATGGTGTGAATTGGTTACTTATGGATGGGACTTCCATCATTGGATTGTTTTGATCAAATATCTTCGATCGGAAATACTATACGAATTGGTACGCATTCCAAGAAGGGGCATACATCAATAATAACATCTTTAATTGGGACAATGTTCATTCATTCAAATATTGCGACAATATTTGCCGAGAAGTGAACCTAGTGTAGTCCAAAATTCGAATAAAATTGTTTATTTCCTGTCAAAAATTAAAATAAAATTAGGTATGTGAAAAAATCTTGAATGTATGATATATATAATCTTCGTTCTTCCCACTATTAACATATCATTATCAATGTGAAGATTATGTTGATATAATTATTCTCTTCACTTGATGATATAAATCAGGTTATAATTTCGAATGATAATTTGTTTTAATATTTCTTTCTGCCATGTGTTGTTGAAATCAGATTGATTCCTCAAAGTCGGGGAGCAAAATATCTATTCTACTCAAATATTTCAAAACAGGTAAAAAAAACTGAGACAAGCAAACACGAAGTCCAAGAATGTGCTATTTTGTATTCGCTATATATTTTTCTGCAAATTGTTCAGATATTGTTAAAACGTATCAGGATATTGAGCTGTCAAAGATGCTTATAACTGTTATTTCATTTGTTTACAGAATAAAAAAATTAATATTAATAAATATTTTCTAACTCCATCATTTTCGAAATTATCAGGGATGGTTATTGAGATATCATAAGAAAAGTAAATTCTGTCATTTTGATTTTCTTTTTTTCCCACTTTACTTCAAATATTATCAAAAAATGTTACAGGAATTTTTTATCCTACAGCAAATTATCCTCAATTTGACGTAATCAGATTCTGATACGTTCCAGTCAGTTCAAGATGAGTAAGTAGATTTTCCTATCGAAATTTATTGCATGTTGTTAATTAAACTAAAGGTAAATAATACAGATCTGACTAAAAATAATTTGGATAAGTGTCAAAATTACCTGAAAATCAACTTAGAATGACATTGTATGATATATCGTTGAATTTCGTGTTTGAGGTTATTTCGAAAAAAGTCATAAAATATGCAGGTCCGTATTGAAAAGAATGAGGTTGAGGGTGGCCCAGAGAGTACGAAACGTGGGATACAAAATCTGATTACTTCAAATTGAGGATAATTCACTGTCGAATAAAAAATTCCTGTAACATTTTTTGATTATATTTGAAATAAAGTGGGAAAAAAGGAAACATCAAAATGACAGAATTTACTTTTATGATATCTCAATAACCGGCCCTGATAATCTCACTTTGTTTGAACTGCTTGACAATGCTTCTATAAATGCAACTTTTTCTCCATTTGACCGACCTTCTGACTCTTATGGTTTAAAAGTTACCAATACAATCCCATTAAAAAAGTGGCCACTCTGTATACATATAAAGGTTCATCATCAGTTTTCGCAAGATTTCAAGTCAAGCTCAGTCACATTTTAAACCTACCTTGAATGTTAGCAGGAGTCAAAAAAACGATCTGCAACATAGCCAGAATGTCCTCCGAGAACCATAGCAGTAGCTCTTGTCCAGCGTCGATGGGCCTCACAGCCTGTAAAATCAGTTTTGGAATTTGACAGCTTTTGAAGGCGTTGGTGCTCGGCCTTTGGTATGCAGGATGTAGCTTCAATTGGACGTTGTAGGAATGACAGTCGTCAGAGAGTCGAAGAGCTCTGACCCAATGCGTGGTTTCACACCAGACTTGTTGGAATTGTTCCTCAAGGTCGATTATGCCTTTGGAAGATGTTTTAACTGAAATCTGTAAAAAAATATTTAAATTCATAATGTTCACCAAGTTGGTGAGAAAACGAAGTGACTATTTTATAACATCGTTCCTGCTGTTTTGATCCAATGACGGGAATTATTTTCAAAATCCTTTCATTTGTACGAAGGCGTATTGATAAAAAAAATATTTCTGCTGATTCCGAGATATTGAGTCATAATTCCGACTTAGTATCTCAGAATCAGCTAATTCCGAAATTTTAAGTCAGAACTCCGCCATAGTATCTCAGATTCAGCTAATTCCAAGATGTCAAGTTAGAATTCCGACTAAGGGCCAGTTTATTAATGTCGTGTTAGCGTACTCTGACTCCCAGTTAAATTTTACTCGTGGTTAGAATGAATATGACATTTGTTAAATGAAGGAACCGAGTCACATTCTAACCAAGTGTCAAATTTAGCTCGAAGTTAAAGTACATTGAAAAACCGGCCCTTAGTATCTCAGAATTATCTAACTTCAAGATACTAAGTATGAATTCCGACTTAGTATCTCGGAATTAGCTAATTCCGAGATATTAAGTCAGAATTCTAACTAAGTATCTCGGAATTAGCTAATTTTGAGTTACTGAGTCGGAATTTTGACTTGGTATCTTGGAATTAGCTAATTTCGAGATATTAAGTCGGAATTCTGACTTAACATCTCGGAATTAGCTAATTCTAGTCGAAACTGACTAAGTATCTCGGAATTAGCTAATTCTGAGATACCAAGTCGGAATTCTGACTTAATATCTCGGAATTAGCAATTCTGAGTTAATGAGTCGGAATTCTGACTTGGTATTTCAGAATTAGCTCATTCTGAGATACTAAATCGGAATTCTGACTTGGTATCTCAGAATAAGCTCATTCTGAGGTACTAAGTCTCACTTAGTATCTGGGAGTTAGCTAATTCTAACTTAATATTTCGGAATTAGCTAATTCTGACTTGATATCTCGGAATTAGCTAATTCTGCGTTTATCAATCGGAATTCTGACATATTCTCGGAATTAATGAATATAACAACTCCCTTCTACGCCTTCGTACATTTGCAAGATTAATCTCTCGTAAAATCAACAAATCGATTTGAACTCAATTTAAATAGAATACAATACTAATTGGATTACGTCTCAGTTTCATATTTTCCGCAAGATGACGCTTAGATGACTGTGCGAGGAAACAATTTAGGCACCGTACCATAGCCAGTGGTTAACGTAAATTTTTCATTTTCCTGGTCAGATGGCTATGGATCATAAAGGGACACAAAAATATGAGCACTTTGTATATGAACATTAGTCTGTTATCTAACAATGAATTCGAAAATGAAGCGAAGTCATAAAAATTTATAGTGAAATCAAGTAGAGTATCTTCAGTTTCATCCCATAGTTCTGCAGGTGATTGGCAATACCAGGGAATATATATACAGGGTGATTTACGAAGGCCGTTCACCAGAAGTTTTTCAATTTGTAGTCGGATTAGGAACTCGGAATTTTGTATGCAGTAATAATCGATCATGTCCGTTCTGCCTGCAGCTATACAGGGTGTACCAATGGGCGAAAGATGAGTATTTCAGTAAATTTCTACAAGAAATAAAAAAACTTTTTTTTTCGGGAATATTTCAATTGCAAGTTAAGTTTCAGCATCATTCATACGTTCAAAACGAACCACTTTTACTTCAGGATATCAGAAGTAGGGTTGCAAGTTGCATATATAAAACATTGTGAAGGTTATATCTTTGTATGGAGTTTCTATGCCAAATGGAAGAACCACCCTTACCAATTTCCTTCTCTGGGTGCCGGGGCACATCGGAGTGGAGGGCAATGAACAAGCAGATACCCTGGCACGAAAAGGGGTATCAACGCCACTGATTGGGCTAGAAACATTCTGCGAACTTGGAAAATCTTACTTCCAAGAAGAACTCAATGAAACTGAAGAATCAATGAGAGCAACATACTGACAAAGACTTCCAGGGCTAAGTCAGGCCAAAGATCTCCTCGGCAACTTCAACTGAGCAAGATCGAAGACACTGATTCACCTGAGCAAAACTAGTCTAAAGACAATCACGGGATTTCTGACGGGGCACTGCAGACTCAAAGAATACCTAAGGACGCTAGGCTTAGAGGAAGACAGCACCTGCAGATTCTGTGGGGAACATCCAGAAACACCGTACCACTGTGGTGGGAGAAATATCACGACTAGACCCCCTCAATATCATTATGGAATTGGGGCTTGAGGGGCTGCTGTAAACGAGAACACTTCGAAGTAGCAGAAGAAGATGGGGCACAATAGATCTAATTAGGTCGCAGCGCATCAGTCACCATCCATACTTACCATTACCATTACCAAACCAATTTCAGAGTTTCCATACCATCATAATTACAGTGTGCAGCTAATGAATACCAGCTCGGGTATTGTATAGTGTTCCATAGGGCCGTAAATATTGTAACATTAATGCCACTTTTTGGCAATATAGAGTTGAGTAACTACTGATAATAACTGAGAAAAAGCAAATATACTAATGCTCAAATGAATATAAAAACTAAAATTAATTGTATTGTGGAGGAATTTGCTGGTATTGTCTCTGATTTCATATCAATTATTTGTAGAAAAAGAAAATCAATTCATAGCTCTTGATGATGAGAGAGGTAGTATGAAACGCAGACAGAAAATATGGAACACTGAAGCTCAAAGAGAAAGTTATAGAGGAAGACCAAAGAGAACGTATAATAAGCTACCGAAAAAAAAGCGAATGAGACGAAAAATCGTAGCAAGAGGCCAATTAGTTTTCCATTTTCCTCAGATTTGAGAAGTAGTTTGTTTTAGGACGTCCTCACTCTAGCAACCTGATAAGGCAACCGTATTAATAAGAATCCTATGCAAAGAATTAATACTGGGACGTCAGCAAATATAATCATTTCTTCTGTATGCCAGAGGGAGGACAATGTAGGACATTAGGTGTCAAAACTCACGTTGAGTGCGAAACAACCTCCATCACATATTCACGAGGAGATATTTTCAGTGAACTTAGACGGAAAGAACAAATTTACAACAAAGAACAAAAATAAATGCATGTGTCCACTGAAAGAAAATGCATCTTGTTGAAATATCCCATAACGGAAGGGTTGATTAATATTTTCACAAGCCCTCTTAATTTATTGGTTCGTGAAGAATATTCGCTGGAAAATCTGCAGGAGGAATTGCTAATTTTTTATCATAATAACACAAATTTATTCAAACATCTGATTTCAGTGTGAAACTCGCCATTATTATACTCCAGGAAATGAAGGAATGAAGTTTCCTCAGTTCAAAAGGAACCAGGTTGACTATTTTCATTCAGACATTTCTATGAAAGTATTTTGATAAAAGCTCTCTATCAAATATAAATTCCTTGCATACTTTTCAATCAACTCCATACGTACGAAATATGTTTATTTATTCATGTTTCTTTAAGATTTTTCTTTTCCCTTTCATAAACATGTAATGTTTCTTGGGGAAATAAAGTTGATTGAAAATGGAAAAAAAACGTTGATAGCATTCTGAATTTACTTTCGAGATGGAAATATATTTCAATACGTCCAACAAATAAAAATGAGCAAGTAGAACCTAAAAAGTCAAAATTCCCCATAGTTGCAATACAAAAATCTCGAAAGTTTCTACGCTATTATTTCTCAATATAAAATTAAATCATATAGGATCACAAGTCTTGAAATAAAAAAATACTTGTCATTTGGTGAAAAACACGATTTCCATGAAAAATCACAACTGAGTTTTAGTTCCAAAAAACTGTTAAACTGTAGTTTCAGTCTTGCACATTTTTTGTGTAGAAACAAAGCTTACCTGTTGTATGTCAGGTTGCCCCAAGAGCATTGCAGATTCAATAGGCACTGTCATTGAACCTTGAGGAATACTAGCAACTGCTGTCACCCGGCCAGGCACCAAAAGTTCCGCAGAACCTGTCACATAACTAGAAATGTTACCGGACGAAACACTGATACAACCATTAACCTTCGGGTAAAAATTCGCAGGGAACATTTTTCAAAAATGTCTCCTGTTACAGGAAAGTCACAAGTCTGATTTTAATGACGTTTCTATGGCAGTGATTAACGAGTTTATCAGGTGAATCGAATCACAATATCTGCGAAGTTTTTGAAAATTTGTCGACGGTACCACTTTGCGGATTTTATTTGCTCTTGTTCATATCTTTGTGGTTAGGTCAGATGTTGAAATTAAACTAAGAAAAATTTGTGGTTTCGCATCCATTACCACCACCCACCACCCTGCACCCTAGGTGGTTATCAGGATATACCCCGTATATCAACATCATCCCTCTTATGATGGACCGTTTCTGATTTGTAACAGGGGTGTACTCGTCCTTGTTCAAGCTAGGTCCTGGAGGAAATCATAGTAGTCGAGGAACAAAGATAAAACAACTAAGAAGTGGAACATTTTTGTTACTCGAGCGTGAATGGAGCGAAAGAAAAGAAAATGTTCTCTCTTGTAATAACAATTTTCTATCCAGTGATAGAAAAAGTTTCTGTCTAAGAGTAATAAATAAGAGAATGTCAATAATTGAAAACATTTATTTTTTCCGTGTTTGAGCTTTCATCACAGTACTTTGTATTTTAGACAATTTCAAAATTTCTTCTTTTAGACTTATCAAGAAAAGGATGAAATCATAGCTATCGAATATGTTTCAAATTGGGTATTTGCATTCGAGCATTTTGCGAAAAATTAAATATATTCTTCCAATATCTCTGAAACACAGGAGATTTTACTAAAAGTAATAAAACAACAGATGGGAGTGCCTCGCAGGGTTCCATCTTGGGACCAGTTCTTCTGTTTCTTCTGTACATCAATATCATACATAGACAAATCTCAGCTAAAGAAACACAGGTTTCAACTAGTTGAAATATTTCATCCAGCAGAATTTATTTCTCAACTGTAAAAAAATTCAAGCAATGAGTTCCCATAATTACCAGAAGACAACTGATATGGAATATATCAGTTTTCTCAACACGGATCATACCATCATAAGCACCTGGGATAAAGTCAAGTTTATAGGAACTGAGCTTGAAATTCAGTAAAGTTCAAAATCTTAAGAACTGATTTGAACAAAATTTAACTAATGGGCATATATTATGCTCAAGTTGAAGCTAGGTTACGACATAGTGTTTATTTGTAGGACAACTCTGCAATAAGTAAGAGTGTTTTCATTGATCAAAAAACTATTTTATGGTACATACTCAACGTTCAAACAACACCAAACCAGACATATATTTAGTCAAAATGTCTATCGGCCCTAAAACTTTTAATCGTTTACCTGCAATAATTATATTCACCACCAACTTGATGAAATTTAGAAAAATTTTGTAGTAATTTTTGATAGTTCTTATACACTAGCCAATTTTTTTATATGTGAAATATCTCGAGTTGAATGTATTTGTATTTCAGACTTCTTCCTACTTTTATTTATATATTTTATATTGTTTAAACTATTCTTTAGTTCTTGGTATCGTTTGACTATTTCTATTCGAAGGAAATAAGGAATTTGAATTTGATTCTGAATTGAAGATTAAATAGATTTTTCTTAGAATTAGAATGAAAATAGCATTTCTTCTATTCGCAAAGACTTTTTCCGCTACTGGGAATGGCATGTATGAGTATAACAATATGAAAAAAATTTTTTTTAACAATGTCATAAAAGCATTTATTTCGAGAGTAATTTAAGTATCTACCATTAAAATTCAACTAAGGTTTTTTTCATTTTTGGTGAATTCAAATCTATTTCTGCCAAGCTATAATGAGTTTATAACTTGATTTCCAGCCCTAGAATCAAAAATACATGGTGATATTAACTCAGTAACTTGTAAAAATGCTTATAATGTTAGTATGTGTTTCAATCCTATGTTTGAACTGAATGTGAGGTTTGATATTAACGTTTTCCTGTCAAACACAGTATTCTTCACTACTTTCCACATAAAAACGTTCATGTTAATCAATTTTCAAGTGTGGTGAATTCGTTAAATGAAGGGTGAAGGATAAAATTGAGAAACACGTTGTATGATATAGACAAATTCGGTCTCGTTATCTCCCACCTATAGGTCTGTTAAAAACTAGCATAGTCTATCCGTGCACATGCCTTGAAATATCGTAGAACGGTTCAGAACTGGGAATATCCGCCCGGAAATTTTAAAGAACTGGGAAAGTCTATTGCAAGAGGTACCTACAACCCAAAGTAATCCCTGTGTGAATCAGAAATCAATCATTGCTATCTCTTCGTCTCGTCCACATTGCAAGTAAGCAAGAATAATTACTTCGCCATTTCCTTCGGATGTGTCTGACATTCTATTTTTTGCTTCATTCTAATGTGTTCTTATGAGAATTAATTGTATATTTCTGTACGAAGAATGTTGTTGTTTATTTGAATTTTCGTATTATACAGTGTGACCCATTTAAGATGGAAGCACCCTTATAAAACTTACATTTTTCAACCGATTGGAATAATTTTTTTTTTGTTAGGTAGATATTCAAAAAGTCTATTAGGACACCAAATATCATGAATAAATCTCAATTTCCAGGGCCAACTAATCTTATTTTTCAAGGTCAAAAATCTAAAAAAGTTACTAGCGATTTTTTTAGAAAAAATCTGACTACACCACTAGATTCGCGACATTTTCAAATGATTTACATGTAAATTACGTTGGAATGCGTCAATCAATAAAAAAAGTTATAAAGGAATGAAATTTGAAAAATATGCCGTTTAATCAACCCACCAATTCATGTTCAGGAATTTTATGAAAATTCTGTATACTCCGCTGGATTCAGGATGTCTTGAAATATTACTGATCACAGTTTCATCGAAATCTGTTCGGTAATAAACAAGTTATAAAGGAATAAAATTTGAAAAATATGTTGTTCAATGGAATTTTAGCAACGTTCTTACTACACCACTGGATTAGGGGCAATATTCAACAAAATATTATTCAAATAAAATTCATGAAACGTTTATGGGAGAATCAATTTCCTTTCATGTGTATGTCGAACCATATCAACCAATCAGTTTATCACAACAAACTTTAGTGTCAATAATTTCAAATGAATCTACAAAAAAATTACTGTAAGTACATTTTTCTAATTGCTACAAACTAGCGGAAAACAATCTTTTATTCACAATCAATGTAAAAATAGAAACCAAGAAGATACCGAATTGAAAAATAAATGAGTGTGCAATTCATATTCTGGTGGCCTCCGCCAAACTTCCATCCAATTCAATGCATTTATCATATCGCTTACGAATATTTTTTAAAGTATTCCTCAATTGTTGTGGAGTAATTGCATCGCAAGCTTGCTGAATTCTGGTGCACAGTTCCACTCGATTCCTTGGTCGTGATTTGTGAACCTTTTGTGTAACATAACCCCAAAGGAAAAAATCGAGTGAAGTAAGGTCAGGCGATCTTGGTGGCCATCCAATTAATGTACTCCCCCTTCCTATCCAACGATTAGGGTAATTTTGATTCAGCCAATTCTTCACAATTCCCGCATTATGTATGGAACAACCATCTAACTGAAAATATAAATTTCTTGTTTCTGCAAGGGGAAATTCATCTATTGCGTCCGAAAATTCATTCCTTAAAAATTGTAGGAAAATTGCGCCATTCATGTTGCCGTCGAAAAAGAATGGTCCAATTATCCTTTCATTCAGTATTCCACACCAAACGTTAACTTTTTCTGAATAATGCCTTTTACAGTTTATCACCCAGTTAGGATTTTCAGTGGCCCAATAGCGAATATTTTGTGATGAAACCACTCCATTTGTTGTGAAACTAGCTTCATCACTAAATAAAATTTTCTTTAAAAATTGCCTGTCATTAAGATACTCGCCCTGGGCCCATAAGCAGAATTCCAATCGTTTTTCTTGATCACCTAGTTCCAGAGTATGTAAAAACTTTGGTTTAAATGGCCTCAATTTATTTTTCTTCAGACATCGCCTAATATTCTCCCTAGGTGAGTTTAAATCTAAGCTGGCAACCCTCAAACTACTATTTGGATTATTTCTGAAGTAATCTAATATAGTCTGGTTATTTTCGTTCCTTCTTCGTATATTGTTCTTTAAAATATATGTGGTTACTGCTCCAGTCCGATTGAAAACTTGGTTTATTTTATGTACCGTGCTGTTATTTATGGCTGGACGATTTGGGTGTCTTTCATTGAATATTCTAGTTACTTCTCTTTCACTCCGGTAATCATCACCGGAAAGACGTATAATTTCGATTTATTCTTGAATTGACAATTGAGCCATTATCTGTTTTTATTTTGGAACACAAATTATTCAGTTCACTAATGGTGCGTAACAAAATGACAATTCATGCGCAAATAAATAGATGAGAAACTGTAAGTCACAGCTAACTTGTTTATTTCATTAATGCATTCTGAATAACAGGCAGTTAAAATTGCAACTCTCATTTTTTGCTATTCAACAAAAGGAAAAAATCACAGCTGATGTTACCTACTGGAATGATAATAATTATTATCCATTGCATTTTTTTTTCGTTATAATTTCTATTGGGAGTACATTAGACTTGTTTTATATTGTTGAAATTGTTTTCATGAAGATTAACCAGGAGTTCTCTCCTGACTGTACTTGTTTATGTATCCACTCCACTTCGAGAAATACCTATAGACGATTTTTACCATCATGATTTTCAGATGTTATGATTGTACGACATTGCAATAATCACCCCAATAATTTTTTCAATAATCAACAGTGGTGTAGTAAGAACGTTGTTAAAATTTCATTTTACAACATATTTTTCAAATTTCATTCCCTTATAACTTTTTTATTACTGAACAGATTTCGATGAAACTGTGACCAGTGATATTTCAAGACATCCTGAATCCAGTGGTGTATTCAGAATTTTCATAAAATTCATGAATTCGAATTGGTGGATTCATTAAACGGCATATTTTTCAAATTTCATTCCCTTATAACTTTTTTATTGATTGACGCATTCCAACGTAATTTACATGTAAATCATTTGAAAATGTCGCGAATCCAGTGGTGTAGTCAGATTTTTTCTAAAAAAATCGCTAGTAATTTTTTTTAGATTTTTGACCTTGAAAAATAAGATTAGTTGGCCCTGGAAATTGAGATTTATTCATGATATTTGGTGTCCTAATAGACTTTTTGAATATCTACCTAACAAAAAAAAAATCATTCCAATCGGTTGAAAAATGTAAGTTTTATAAGGGTGCTTCCATCTTAAATGGGTCACACTGTATATGAAAATATATTTATACATTATATAATAAAATTTGTCATTATTGGAGCATCAATAGTTTGGATGTAATCAGGTTTCTAACGCGATTATTTCAGAACAAAGCTATTGCGACACTTCTATTTTTTTCCCTTCACCCTTCAAATATGGTATTTCTATCCACATCAGCTATTCAGGCAAATAATCACAAGAATTTTCATAATTTTGTTACTGGAATACATTCTTTCATGTGATTCACGATATTCACGATTTTACATAGATATTTCACTTGACAAAAAACTACTACACACAAAAGTTTTACTTCAGTGTGATATTTTGTTTATCTCTAGGCCACTGTACTGTTTAGATTTCACAGTCCATAATCTTAAGAAGGTTTTTGCATTATCATATGAGAAACACAGTCATAATTGTTGTTCAGGAAAAGCAGACTAGCTATGCAAAGATTAAACCTCTGAAATCTCTCTTATATACCATATTAAAATTGTTTAAAATTGTTTTTTCAACCATATAAACATATAAAATTACTACTAACACCAAAACTATGTTAATTTCAACTGAAATTGGTGGGTTTTGCTGTTTTTTAACTGTATTTATTCTCCCTATGGTGCAATTCACACAGGAGTGACATGAATCCAGTTACTTTTTTCGCAACCCTCACAAAATAAAAATAAAATTAGGTAACTTTTCAACATGCGATCTCAAGTAGGTATTTCACTTCATAATAAAAAATAAATTAACAGGTATTAGGCACCATAATACAAATAAACTCGGTTGTTTTCTAGTTTCCAATATTAGTTTCATTACTCTGAACTCAAGTCAGAATTCCTGGAGACCCGGTCCTGTGTTTTGTGTGCAAGTGTGTGAGTTCTATCAGGTTGCAAAATAAACTTTATTCTTAATTCGCCCCGCCCTATGTTAATGTAGGTTTAATGCCGGCTACATACACTTGTTATACAGAGTATGAAAAGGAGGGTGGGTCGATTGGGGTGGCTTTGTTGATTGAGGATTATATTACAACTTACTCTTACTTTTCATTATTTCATTAACTTCCTGCTTCTCGTTTTACGATGCAACTTAGATTTTTGTCATCACTCTAAGAATGGGCGACTTTACCCAACTATTTGCGAACGACACACATTCATTGAGTATTCAAATTCAAGTTGTTTAATATAAAAAGAAATTAGCAAGATATTGAAAAAGTTTCAAGGTACAATAAGAACATAACGTCCCCCTTATCACGTATGGGCGTAACTGACAGAAAAGTACAAAATTAGTTTATGCCGATTTCATGATTTCTATATTTTTCATATAACATCAGTGTAAAATACATATTTTTTCTGTATTATAGGTAGGATATTAATTTGAAATATTACATATTGAAAACTATAGGTCGCTTAACTTGTCACCCATTTTCATTTTTTAGCTCTCCGGTGAAATATTCAGAAATCAGATATGCCCCTACGTGATAAGGAGGGTGATAAAACGTCGTAAGAAGTATTTTGAAAATAGTTGATTTTTTTTATTTGGTTTTAATTATGATTCAGCAACTTTTCAAAAATTTAAATTTTAATTGAAGTGGATTAAAAGCAACTAAAACACGAACGTAATACAACGTTTTATCTACCATCACAAGCCCAAGTTGGTCAAATTTGATAAAAAAAAATATGTTCAATCTTCAAACCGAATATTCCTCCTAAAACTCGGCAAATCTCAAAAATATATGGCGTGCGCGATGGTTGCTACGACTAGTTGTTAATTATTCTTTTGTTTTTCTCGAAATCCTGGTGACGTATCAATCATCTTTCCATTTTTGTCAAAGTGAAATAAAGTTACTTCAAGTAATTTCACGCTACGTCTTGTCGATATATTAGAGCGTTTTGATATTATTATTGTTGGATTTTTGTTTAGGTTCAGAGTCAATTCATTTGTTTTAAACCATCTACCAGCATTTTACAAAGTTACTTCCGCTGATTTGAATAAAGTCTGTAGGTTTCCATCAGCGTTAATCGGAGTAGTATCATCAGCAAAAAGTACGAAGGTTACATTGATAAAGATCGTTAATATATAATATGAAAAATAATGGCCTCAGAGTTGATCCTTGAGGAATATTCGAGGAATTGGTGAGCCACACGCCTCAGTGAGGTCACACATAGTTACGAATGAGTGTTTTCCCCTCTCAAGGCACTCCAATAAAACAGAGTAGATATAAAAGGTCAAGAAATAGATGATAAGGCAACTTGAATGATAATTTATATGACTGAAGACAAAACAAAAATTTTGATTCAATGGTTTTGTGAATGAAAATCATTTATATGATTGAGAGTAGGTGTTCAAGTGTGGGTATTTGGAATAGATGTGTAATAACATTGTTGTCACTTTTTTATTATTTATACTGTAAATCAAATTATATTATCCTTGCAGGTAAATTACGTGAATTTTATACTAAGTATGTCAACACTGATCATGTTCCTCGGATTACGTAGGTGGTGTGCATTGTTTCAATTAAATAATCATAAGTCGGCAAACCCGTCTAAATTAATTTTCTTAGATTTAGAAATGCTTATTCATTCCATACATGTAAGCGTCTTTATGTATCGAAATTTTACTTTTATTCGATGAAAAAACCTATTGCTATTATTATCATTAAATAATAAGCGTTTATGACTTGATTACATCTCACCATAGTAACTGATGAATTTACAAACAAGATAAATCATACTTTTTTCATAGAAATAATACAGTAATGCATTTGTACGTCCTTTAACGAAATAAAAATCCATCAAGCTAAGGGAATAACGAATATCCCGAACTCTTTCCATTTGTGTTGAACACACGTAAGTCAGATAAATAAAGACACAGAATAAAACACGCATCATCACACAATCCAAAGAGTTTGCCAAAAAGGCATAATAAATAAATTTCGACGTCCTTCTTTTCAACGATTACCACCTCAAATGAAATATGAGTCAAATATCTTTTTTCAGATATTCCAAAAGTCCAATGGTTCCACGTATGGCCCGCTAGATCACCAGTTCTTATACCATTGGTTCTTGCTATCAACCTATTTGAACCGGTCGATTTTCTAGTTTCCAATTCTATAATAACTCTTTCTACCTCCTGAGAGCAAATTGAAGACAAGGACATTGATTTTTGTTAACAGAATGTTCTAGATAATAATGATCGGATGAAAAATCTTCTGATAGTTTCAGAACAACAATCAAAAAGTATCTATTAATAATGTATTCCTCTTTTTTTGTATGCCTGCATCATAATCCTCATAGTCAAGTATATTAAACTATGTGAAATAATCTAATGATATTTTATTTCATTTTCTTGTATGCCTTAACTACCCTGTATCTTTCTTGGTGAAATGTAAATTTACCACTACAGTGTCTCAAAAACATAGTACTTATGAAAAAATTATAAACCTAATCCAAAATATGAACCAGTCAGGATTCAAATCCCGGATCTCTCAATCCACAGTTGGTTGCGTCAGCAGCTGCACCATATCATTTCCCACTTCAGATACTGACGGTTTCCATTTCATATTCAGTTTTCTGGTAGTAGATATGCTAAGATGATTATTTAGATAAGCATGATAGTGGTGAAAACATTCACGCATGCTTGAACCAGACAAGATTTGAATCCATTACATCTCGATTTCAATTCGAAAATGCGCCAGTTTCTGAAATAGATACTGCCAGCCCTACATTCAGGAGTGCGTTCAGATGCTTTGTCCGTTCGAGAAAAAATGCACGATAAGATTTTTCTTGGTCGTAGTCGTTGACACAAGATTCATCTGAACGATATTGGGAGATGTCAAATTTTGAAGTCCCAACTTGAAAACTCCTCACCACCAAATTGTGAGAAGTCGACAAATTATCCATATTTCTGTAATATCTTCAATTCTTAATCAATATAATTCTTTCTGCAGTAGATTAATCTCCAATATCTCATTTGAACCATTTGTACACATAAACATAACCAAACTTCCTGTCATTACATACTGCAATGCGCATGCGGGTCAATTTCTATCAATGCGTCGACTGGAGTAAATGGTTGGACGGATGGTAAAATTTACCGCTAGCATCTGAACGACCCAACTTATTACCAGACGTTTGTATCTGAACGCACAAAACGCGCCCAACGTAGGATTTGATCGCATTACAGTATCAGTTACCTGTACACCTACCACAAAATTGCAGAAATCGTCCTTGCAGGCCATTATGAATTTCCTGGTCTCACACTCCAGCCCACCTCACCTGAGGAGGCAGCACGGATGTAAATGCGCGTGGTGAATATCTAGCGACGACCAGTTCAGAGAATGGATACTGAATCTGGAAACGAAATCAACGTCCGTCAACCGCATCCGACAGACGTTACGTTGGCAACGCTAGCTGTATGAGGTGACATAACGAATTGGAGGGTATCGGAAGACATAATGATGTCAGACCAACGAATGATAAGGTTTAATGTCTATAAACTGAAGCAGAGGATGTTCCATAACGCCAAAACCCTAGGGCATCCAACTGGGACACCTTCCTAGAAGGTATCTCAGGACACATGAGGGTTCAGGCGGAGATTCTCTTGGAGGAACAACTCGATCAGGAGGAAGAAAAACTAGAAGACAAAATGACCAAGGCATTTGAAGAGGCATGTCCTTTGAGAGTGGCCCCAAAACGCCGGGTTCGCTGGTGGAACCAGTCGTTGAAGGGGCAGTGACCAGCAAGGCCCACAACAAAGTCATCAAGGAGGGCAACGAGGAAACGTGAGAAAACTACGGAACCGCGAGAAGGGAGTTCGAAAAGAGGCTAAGGAAAAGTTAAAGGAAAAGCTGGAAGTCTTACTGCGAGGATATCAACTCCCTAACGGAATCAATCCACCAGACTCATGAGATTCCATAACAACTTCGAAGAAACCAGATGGGACATGGAAAACATCCTTCAAAGATTCGATGCTGGAGGTACACTTCCCGAAGACGACCTACGAGCTTCGCCAACACAGCAAATCCCCACCAACCCAGAGATTATGCCCTGGCTGAACACGGTTGTCGTAAGACTAAAGATCCAATATGGGCCAGCCGTGAGGTGGCCAGGCACACGGAATACTTAGCGTGTTCCAGAGGTTGGCCTGTTTGGTAATAACGGGTGCAACGAGAACGAGTCCAACCGCAGTGTTGGAGGTATTGGTTAGGCTGCCATCGCTTCCGGTCTGGATCAAGGAGGCAATGGCAGCTCACTTGAGGATGCGAAGTGGGCGGAACAGGAGATTCCTACTACCTAATTATAAGTCGAAACTTCAGAAACTAACAGATCCACAGTGGTTTCAGTTATCTTGACCTTTTCCCACCGTTACAATAATCAGTGAGGTCACAAAACATCATAACAAAAAATTTACATTTGTTCAGATAGTCAGGCAGCGCTCAGAGCTATATGTCTTCCCAAACCAAGCTCAGCACTTGTACAGGAATGTGGAGATGCTCTCGAAATCTAGCTGAAATGAAGGAAGTCTAGCTGGTATGGGTCCCGGGTCACGGGACAGTTCACGGAAACGAAGTGTCAGACGAACTTGCTAGAACCGATTTCGTGACGCCATTTTGTGGTCCGGAACCTGTACTAGGCAGCCCTTAACGAATGGGCAGAAGAACAGCTGAACAAACTATGGAGGGATGATACCGGCTGCAGGCAGTCGAAAAGATTTGTTGTCGGCTCCAGCAAGATAAGGGCGGTAAGGCACTTTGGCAGAAACCGCCACGCACTACACGCCTCTTTATAGGAATACTAACAGGTCAACAAGTTGAAGACACCTATCACTAATATATATATATATAGATGACAACCTCGCTAGCTGTAAATGCGAAGAAGACCTGGAGTGGACGAACATACTTACCTTCATCAGGAGGTCACGAAGATTTAAAAATGAAGACTAGGAGGTGAAATTGTGAACATGTGGATATGTGGAAATCAGGGGATGGCAAAAAGATTCCATGTGGACCTACTTGCCTAGCTGAGGCAGCGGCCTTCCCAAATCACTGATACTACTACCTGAGGAGGACGAAAGTCAGATTCAGGGTCTTCGACATTGATGGCGCCATCTCGTCCAATGTTTGTCGAAGCTCTTTTCACATATATTACAAAATGCACGATTGGTTAGTATTTAATACTTTGTTAAAATACATTGCATGAAGATTCAAGTTTGTGATATTTCCAAAAGACTCAACTAATAAAATTTCAGTAGTGATTTTTCAAGCCCGGATGGACCTTTTTTCATTGAGTTTAAATTATCATCTGCTGAAATAATGCCAGTTATACTCTCAAAACTCTGTATATCTCAGATATCAAATTGAAAAATGCATCGTCTTTTTCGAAAGTCAAACTAATTATCATGAATCACATTAATTGTTTTGAAAAATGGCCAAAGCCATGATTTTATGACTATAGATATCTACAAATAGAATTTTCTATTCTGCTTCAAGTCCCATGCGAAAGTTCAAACCAATTTATGTTTTAGTATTATTGTGAACATCTTCATCATTTGAAATCATTAGTCACTCGTGCAAACCAATTGCAATATCCCTCATTTGAACCAACAACGCCATCTCATCTCGCAACATATGCCTTTTTCCATGGAGGCACCGCTCCAAATTTGGCATAATAGCTTTCGAAAAGTTACAATTAGCAACACTTATGGCCCAAACGATGCGACACTTGTTCGGCACCTTGCAGTGTTCAGATCACGTGCGGATTTTCCCTGGCACGTGCCGGTTCCCAGACCACTTGCTCAAAGGGCACTTTTAGCCGGCGGGCGGCATCACCAGATTCGGAGGGTGATAATCGCAGATATATCACCGGTGCAGAGAGTGGTAGGTCGCGGTATTGAGTTTATACAAGATGGTCGAGATCAGATGAATCACTGCATAACCAAAAATTATTTCATTAAAATACCCTTTCAATACCTCTTTTTTGAACGTACCTAAAAGAGTAAAATAATTTCTTCTCGTTCCATAAAGATTTCTAGATTCTCTTTAACCATATTTACAGATTGTTCTGAAAATGCATGTTGATGACCGTTAAAATACTACTACTAGAAGGTAGTGTATTTTCTCAAGAGCTATGACCTTGAATATATCTTTACTATATATTATCTTCACTATCTTTACTATATATTATCTTCACTATCTTTACTATATATTATCTTCACTATCTTTACTATATCTTTAACCGGTATGGACGCGTGCCACGTCGATCTTTACCACACGCTCGTAGGTCTCGAAAGCGGATGATTTTTCAACGTTCAGTAGACGACTTCCGAAACGTAAATTTGTTCTCTGCGACGGTATGAGTCTTTGCTCTTTTCGAAAATCCACTACCTCTGATAATTTTATTGTACTACAGATAGTAGTATAAAGACTTGTATGAACTTCCTAAACGTTAGCAAATCCCTTTACACTCATTATCTATTGTATGCGCCCCACATTTTTATCTTTGATAACCACTGAAAATTCACATTCACAAATATTCAGAAAACCTTTATACAGGCCGTTTCTTTTATCATGTGGTATCATTGCTATATTCTAAACCGTAATAGATACAAAGACGATTAAATGGGAAAAAATGTAACTATTGTGGTGAGCAGTACATTGGTCAGGGAAAACCTACGGGGACTCTTGCCCTTCCCGACTTATACAGGGAAAACTATAAAAATGCTGTTTTCGGTTTTGTACGAATAGAATGGTTATTTCAGAAAATATAAAAAAATGAGAGAGGAAAGTTTTATTGTATTCAAAATGTACTAGAACTACGTAATGATAAATTTTTAATCAAACGTTTCGTGTCAACACGGCCACTATCAACTATTTTTTTCAAATACGGACCTTTCTATTTCATCACAAATATTGATAAAGCGATGAAATCACAATTCAGTGGTATATCACACTTGACATTTTTATAGCGTTTCATATAAAATAAATGGCATCATTAGTGAAAACAATTTTTAATTACGGTCCTGTCGTTAGTTCTTTTGTAAATTGTTTTGATTTCTTCAGAATTCATTCATTTATTAGGATACTTCAGTCATTACCCAATACTTTCGATAGGAAGATACCCCAATACAACGAACATTCGTAATTTTCCTTTTTGGGGATTTTTGTATTACAGTAATCCTTGATTCAAGGCTGATTTCTCCTGTATCAATTTTTACACGTACTATTTTCATAATTCTCAATCCTGGAAGTAATGAAAATATCAGTTTTTGATCAAAATACAAGTGTTGACTAATTTGTTACAATTAAATAGCATCTCACTTCTTTTACCATATTTAAACACGTAGGCATTGCTTGATTTCTATGGCAGGAAAAATAAATGAGTTGTTGATATCTGTTAAGAACTGTCAAACATTTAAGCACTCTGTTACATATTAAAGATGTATTCGAATGACGAAAGGACTGATATGCTATTTACTTAAGCAAAATCAAAAAGATATCCTCTTTTGGCAAGAAATATGTATGGTGAGCTATACCCGAATCGTCGCAGTCCAATCATTCAAATGTTTAGACGATTAGAAAGAAATTTGAGAGACTGTGATGCATTTGACAGAAATAAAACTAGAAAATGTGTTGTTACTGGAAGTATAAGGAACCAAATAAATGTTTTGGGAACCAAATATTACCTTATAAAGACTAAAAAGTGAAAAATATAATCTTTTTTTTTAAATCTAGGATTGGTCAGTTACAAAAATGTTTCTAATCAAGATTGTTCTTTACGAGAAATTGCCCACGAACTTGGGATATCTGTAAAATCTACCAGAAATATTTTGAAAAAGAACAAATACAAATGCTACAGGTAACGCAAAGTTCATTACCTTAATGAAAGGGATTACGATTTGCGAAATGGTTAAGACGTAGAAATAGGGAAGTTCGAAATATTTGTAAAAAAATAATATGGACGGACGAATCAAAATTCACCAACAATGGTTGGTTTAACAGAAACATCCATTATAGGTGGAATAATACGAATGCACATTTACATAGAGAAACCAATTTCCAGGAGAGGTTCGGAATAAATGTTTGGTTGGGAATTTTGGGAACAAACATACTAGGTCCTTTCTTTTACGATGAGCATTTGAATGGTGAAATGTATTTAAATTTTTTATCCAATGAGTTTGATGGCTACTTAGATGAATTGCCATCAAGCACCCGCCGTGAGGTGCCGGTAGGTGCCCCTCCCCATAATGCAGCAATAGTAAGGGAACATTTAGATGTAATATTCCCAAGTGGATTGGAAACAATGGACCAATTGCCTGGCCAGCTCGATCCCCAGACCTTAGTCCTTTGGATTTTTTTGTCTGGGGATACATAAAGGATAAAGTTTTTTTGACACCTAGTACCGATATCGACCATCTCAAACAGAAAATAAGAGATGCATGTAATAGCATTACAACCATCATGCTAGAAATTTGCCACAGAAATTGTATGGACAGACAACTTATGTGCATTCAACAAAGAGGTCGTCAATTCGAGCATTTAATGTAGAATTCTTTTTCTGTATTGGTTTTATTCTCTTCCACAACTTTATAATTTCAAATATTATAAGTGACAAATTTTGGGAAAAGAGATGTCCTGTTGAAAATCCCGAAAACCGTCAATATTTTCGAAAAAAAAAACAACTTTTTATTTCTCATGTAGAAACCGAAAACCCAATAAAAAATACAGGTTGCTATTTATAAAAACAAAGTTAGAACTCGACCAGAAAAAACGGAATTCCTTGTGTTTTCTAGAGCTCAGAAAATATTATCATTTTGCTGATAAAAATATCCATCTATCTATTACCATAATGGCCACGCCCTTGTCGCAGGACCCTGTATAGATAGAACTTGAATACTATAGTCAATATCTTCAGCTTGATGTGATTTAGAGGAAATTATTTTGAAGTAGTTCGTTTTAAGAAATATAGTCAATAATCAGTTGTTTGAATTCATAGAGTTTATTATTTTTCATACTTATTGAAAGAATATTTTATATTTTTGGATCCATAGTACCATTTATTTCTTTGACTCTTATTGAAACCAGAAATATTCAATGTGAAGTAAGATGTGGTCCTTGTTTCCCTGCTTCATATTTGATTTTTATGTTCGAAATCCGAATTAGTATTTATAGATATTAATTTTGTTAAAATTGTTTTTTTGTTAAAATTGTTATATCCGTCAACTGGTTGCACCCCTACGTGCAACCCTCAGAAGTCAGAGACTTGTGCGAGCTAGGCGAAGACCGTTGGCAATGCTGAGATTCGAACTCACGCTCTTTGGCTCATGAGGCGAGAACTCAACCCGCACACCACCGCGGTCCTATAAATATTAATTAAATATCCCTGCACTCGAAATCTGTACTTATGGATATGAATGTTTGGTGAAGAAACTTTTTATTTTTACATAATCTTCTGTGTAATAATGTCCTCCTGTAGGAACATTACACAAGTAAGTAAGTAATTCAGTGTTCGTAAGGAAAAGTTGTTGTTTTCTGACAGATATTTGCCTCAAATTTTCCACTTCGTAAGATAGTGTGGTTTCGTTATTTATTTCTATTTCGAATTCACCTGATAGATGCATCTATGCCAACTCTTCATTGCTACCACAAGTGCTCCGAGTTTTATACCAATCTTCCCTGATGAAAAGACATGTGCACATGTTGTCAAACCACGCGATATGTTTGTCCCCTATTTACGTTTCGGGCTATTATGTACCGACGCAGGCGACTCACATCTGCATAACTAATTCGATTTTTTTAATCAAAACTCGCAATCTAAAACCCAAACAAGCGCACAATAAAACCCTCGACAATGCCATCCAATTAATCTGATCCGAATGAATCTCGAGCGGTCAGCAAGGCATAAAAATATCCTTCGGATAGGTTTGATAACGTGCACCTGTACTTTCCGGGTTCTTGCTCGTATTGGAAACAACAGATCCCTCGGCAATCTAGGAAGTCCCCCTAGCTGGAAGAAATATTGTATGTGGCATCTGCAGCATTATTATTCGGTATATACTTCGAACAATTATAGCATTTAGATATATGTATTTGAATAAAAAAATACTAATAACTAATGAATGAGAGAAATGAAAACTTTCTCCAAGAAAATAGAAAGGGTAATAATTTGACAAAAACATTTCTCTAGCGTATTCTTACACAAATATGAGACATAGATAAACTAGACAATTTACTTTAAGACATAAATACTAGGAGGAAAAACAGTACAGCTAAGGAGCAGGAAAAAAGAAGATGACATAGGGACAGAATGGAACACTACTGAAGAAAGAATAAAAGAAACACGTAGGACTGGTGCAAAACAAACCTAGACAGCAATGGTACAATGATAAAAAAATTACAGAAAATGAAATGAGGGCGAGGGATTAATTACTAAGGACCAATAAAACCAAAGACAAAGAAGAATTGTTTTTTTTTTCTATTAACCAGCTGTCGTCCTCCTACGACCGACAGCCCTCAGAAGTCGAAACTTGTGCGACCCAAGGATTAACGAGGTCTCCCTTTTAACGAGCAATTCCAGCACTTTCTCAGGCCATCAGAAAATCACTGGTATTGAACCAGTGATCAGTAAAACCAGAATGATTAAAAGCATTGACTCTAACCACTTGGCTACCTGACCTTCTGAATTGAACTGAATTGAAAAAGCGAAGAACATAATTCGTCAAGGTAAAAGAGACATGGATAAGAAAGTTCACGATAGTGAACAAAAAAGTAAAAATAAAAAAACAAAAATGTTTCTACAGAAGAGTTAGATAACCAAGTAACAAATGCCAAAGTAAATCTAATTGAATAAAGAAAGGATCAGTGGTACTATAAGACAAACAATACAATCAAGTTTGGACCGAATACTAGAAAAAAATGTATTATTAGATGAATACGTAAAGGATAAGCAGATAGTGATAAAAGAAGAAGACGAAGAAGAAAATAGTGAAGAAGAAGGGAATATATTGAATGTGCTCACCAGAGAGGAGTTAGAAAGAGTCATAGCAAAATGTATAAATGGTAAATTGCCAGGAAAAGATGCAATTATCAATGTCATGTTTATGCAGTTCGGAGGATACGAGTTGAAAGAGAGAACACTAAGGAGAAAATATGAACTAATTAATGAAAAAATAGTATAAAAAAGGTTAGCATATATTACAAAAAAAACCATAGCATCATATCAAAGCGGATTCACACAAGGAAAATCAACCATAGACGTAATTCATATTCTGAAACAAGTAATGGAAGAAGCCTATTAACATGAGATAGATCTCGAAATAATGCTCGTTGTAGATTTCCAACAAGACTTTTCCAACTTATGATAACATTAATATTAATGTAGATGGAAACATCTAAAATCACGATGCGAACACAAAGAGGAGAAACAGAGGAATTAATGAAGGAGTAGAACTAACAGGGAGAAACTCACTATCAACGACGTACGTAATAATACAATAATAATAATACAATAACTAGGCAAATGATGCAAAATGGGGCAGAGACGATGACAATGATAAAAAAGTATGGGGAAGACTAGTGCGCATCTATTGCACTTATTGTATTCTATTGGTAAACTGTTGTAGAGTTTTGTATTCCATTGGGAATCTGGTGCGTCTGGTTTTGAACTCAGTGCAATAATTTTAGAACTTTGAGGTCGTGCGAAGTCAGTGCATTTGTAATCAGCTGTCATCCCCCAACGAACGACAGCCCTCAGAAGTAGAAACTTGTGCGAGCTTAAGATTAACGAGGTCTTACCTTTTAACGTGCGATTCCTAGCATATTGTTTATTGCTTAAAATTGTTCTTTCCGTTAACCAGCTAGGGATATTCCTGAATGCAATTGAACATCCACGTAGTCGAACAGAAATTTGCTAAAATTCAATTCTTCTTTGAGAAAAGAGCAGGTTACTAAAACTGTATGATAGATTTTTCAGCCCTTTCCACTTTGTAAATTACATGAAGACGGTCGCAGAAACTATTGTTGGACAAAACAATAAATATCAAATGAATTGATGGATGTTTGGCCGTGATAGCGCGCGGGCGAGGCATTCGCTTTTTGATCCAATCATCCGTAGGTGCATGGGTTCGAATGCCAGCGCCCTCACTGGCTACATGCAGGGCATCACACGTTGAAGGGAAATACTACGCCTTTCCTAGCTCGAACAAGTCTCTCAAAGACTTCTGAAAGAGATTATCATGAAGAAATTAGAAATAAAACTTTCTGTTAATCCAAGCATTACCAAATATAAGTTCGTAAAATGATCTCTTTCATTTATTTGGTCGGAAATGCCATATTTTCAGATAACAAGATTATCGAAGAAGTATATTCAGATATTCTCCTAGAGCGCGTCATATTTCGTTCCCTTCACTTTACGTTAGGTTGTTAAACTTCTTCTATAATCCTTCACGTAAATAGTTCCTAATCTTGAATTGTAATCTATAATTTTTTGGATGTTTTTCACTTTCATTTTACTGTTTGAAGAATACAATTCGCAGATTTTGCAATAGTTGAAGCATTGTTTAATGTTTACACAACATATCGCACACTGTCTTCAATAACATCACCACTCAAAAACAAAAATTATTCAGAAAGAGCAAAAACAAATCTCGTACAATTGTGAAAATTACTAAAAGTTGGAGTTGACCGGTGAAATACATGAAACGTCAAGTATTATCATGTTTATATTTCTCTCCAAGGTACATGTAGCTAATAATGATATGGTGTCAGGTACGGTTTTATCTCATAATCGGTTGATTTTGAGTTGTGACGTATTTGAGGACAGTGTGCAGTCAGTTGTTGTTGAGTTTTATAACTGAAGTATTGTTGTAAATTTGAGGTTGTGGGGCTGATTTTTGGACTGAACGAATGAAAAGAGTTAGCCAACGGTATTCAAGAATTCAGGAACGTAATGATGGTATTTAGTAGGAAGGGTAGCCTAGGGTGTTGGCTTCACAGAAGATGTAGATCTCGGACTTTGTTTATCTTTATTGGGGTTTCACCAGCAATAAAAATTTCCAAAATGACAATATAAACTACATTGCTTCCATAATATGAAGCTCACAGGGAAAAGTGAAATAAAATCAGACAAAATGAAAAGATCAGAAACTGCTAATAGTTGTCGATAGACACCTTAGCATATTTTGAATAAATAAATTATAAATAACAATAATAATAATAATATTCCCTCATAAACACTCGTTGAGTGTACCCAAAGGCATAGCCTGTGCGGGTAGAGGACGGCTATTATTATTATTTGCCGTGGCGAAGCAACTCAATAGAATCATTATTATTGCCATTTTCCTCATCGGCAAACAGGTGTGCTTCCGTTTTAATTTTTATCTTTCAACCTTGAATTTTTTCCAAGCTGATTTCTTTCAAGTTATCATGTACTCCACCAGCAGTTAATTAATTCAAGATGGGTGGAACTTTGTGTTTAAAATGGTTTTTGAGTCAAACTTTTTCCTCTAGTTCCGTGTAATGAGTCTAGCTTGTTGCGAATATGTTTTTTAGTTATATATACTTACATTAGATATTAATTGTGATGAGTAGGATCTACTGAATCAGGATAAAAAATAAGAGAATTGTATCAAGAAAATATCAGAGTCCTATTCAAAATATTTCGTAATTGTCTGGAATTTAATTCTAATTATCATCTGTACATGTTTTTTGTTGTTGGTTGTTTTTTACGATTGTATCACCGCCTGGCGTGCTGCTTGCTATCTTTGGCTAGTATGTAGGCTTAGGTTTTTAGAGTGGACTCGACTATCGGGTGTTTGCTTCCACGTAGCATTGCTGGATACAAAATAGCAGAATCACTTGTGCCTTGTCTTGATAAACCGGAGCTCTGCCTTAATGAATCTCTTTTTTCCAGCTACCCGTGGGACTTCATATGAAATTAACAATAATTTTAATTTCTCTGATAGGAAATGGAAGTCGATTTTGACTCCAGCTTAACTTCCTATAATATCGAAGAGATTTCTCAGAGTTACATATATTAATACTCCGGCTGGAAACAAATCCTAGAGCTACGTGAGCAAAAACAGCCGCAAGAAAGGATGCCTACTCCTTGTGAGTTAGCTGTAACTAGCAAGGGGATCCGTTCAAATGATGATTCACCCAAGTCAGTAGTGGCGTAAAAGCCCTGTACAATCGAATTCAAATCTTCGTTAGGTGGAACCAATGAACAGCAACCCTTTTACTTTTTTTATTTGCTGTTGGCGTCAAGTGGGAATTCTTCATCAAGACTACTCTGTTACCTCTTTAAAGGCCCATCATCTGAGATCTCTTCAACACGCCATTTCATCTGTTCTTAAGATGGAAAATAAGTGATGGGAAACAAATGAGATTTCGGGGTTGCGCATTGCCACCTTATTGGTTGCTGATTACATAAGATGGTGGGGCGCTTCTTGGCTGTGAGGCATAATTAATACAATTAATACTCTCCTGCGATGGGAGGGGGCTTTTCTGAAATGAGTCAGGTGATTGGTTCGTGTATGAACGGAAAGGTAGGATCAAAAACAGAACACAGACAAAAATAACATCAATAAGTGATATATTCAAGACATCAACAAATTCTGAGGAGTTTCCACACAGTTCAAACACAACCTGTAAAAGAACTCATTCATCAACGTTATTTTGCATATCTTGTCATATTTGTTGGCTCAAAAAGCGATATCAACATACATCTTTTTCAGTATGCCATCCACCCTATGTATACCTGTCAAATACTCGGTGAAAAATGAAATAAACCGGGGCAAAGAATCTAAGTCGTGATTCAACATTCTAATTCGTATTAATGAAGATGTTATGTAAATGGCGCCATAAGCTGCAAGCTTTTGGAAAAATCCAAACGCCAAACAAACCAATAATCCTCCGACACACTGCAATACCCGAACTACCCGGAGTAGGTACACGCAGCACGCGCCAAACAGCTTGCAGGCGGTGTTATAAATAAATCGTATTAAGATTGAAATTAGGAATCAATTGAGCCTGAACTAGTTACTGGGGTGGGGTGGTTTGGGGTTGAAGCGGTGCAGTCGCGGATGCGGATGAATGATGGATGTGGTGGAGACAGATCATAGGCGTACAACGACAAACTGAGGAAGTATAATTTGAGAGATTCATCTATTTGATTTCAGATTAGAATATATGTTTATCCGTCCTCAATTCCTTTCGCAAAACTGTATATTGGTTATTTCTCTGATTAATTATTTCAGATTTGGTACATCGATTCAACTATTTATCCGTATTTAGTTTTGCTCTTGTTCTTCATTACATTTTATGTAATTATGCCTTATAATGTGATAACTGTCTACATTCAATTGTGTACATACTTCAATGTTTTACTCATTTACTAATTTACCTGCTGTGATCTACCTTCTACCCACTTTGTTTTGAATTCAATGAGAACATTCTTGAAAATTAATAACTAATGATTTCTTTGTGAAGATGAGAAGCCTTTACTGTACTATGAATTCGAACAAGGGGCTGTATGGTAGGTACTGGGCCCGTATCTTTTTTCATTTTGCAATTACCAGACTATCGCATGAATCATGAAGTCTATTGTCATGAAACTGTCTGATCCATTTCACACATATTGAGCGACACTCGATTTTTCTGGTCTCTAAAAACGGGTTTGAGCAGTGTGCTCTTTAAACCATACTTTCATGTCCCTTCTAGTTTGACCCACATACTTTTTCTCGCAGTCCTTGCAGCTAATATCATGGGTTACCTGTCTGTCTACCTTCCTAGTCAATTTTTTCATGAGAAGGATTCAGATGAAAGCAAATTTCTTGGTGAATCGACACTTGTTGTTCCCACTCAACAAGGGGGGATTCAACACTGGAAAAATTATTAAAAGGGAGGAAATAGAACTGAACGGTTATTCTTTGTTAAACTGAATAGTGAACATAAATTCAAGAAAACCCTCTCTAATTGTAAAATGAAGTGAGTAATTAAAGTAGATACAATTCAATGTAGACAGGTATAATGTAGCTAAAAGGATAATGAGTGCTAGCCACTCTCAGATAAGTAGTATAAAAAGGATTAGAATATCCTTCTTGAGGAACCAAACTTTGTTGGCGAAACGCGCGTCGAGTGAAACAGACGTTGTTTTGGATAGTTTATATTTTTGATTGAGAGCAAATGTAGATTTGTTCATAAACAAAACAGTAATTCCAATTGTCAATTCACAAATTTCGATAATTTTTTTTATGAAATTTTTTTTTCTGATTTTTTCATCTCTCAATCTAATAGGGGAAACACGTACGTACCGGTTTCATGGTTCTTACAATCATTAGCAAAAGCTAGTTCAAGATGGTATTTCCAGTTTTTAATTGGGGCCTTTTTCCTGTATGTGTGAGAATATATGCTGTATGTTCTCTTTTCCCATGACTTTGATGTCTGTAGCAATGGGCTATTCACAGCCTGCGGATTGTGCCGTTACTCCTTTGCCTATCTTTGCTCCATTTTAGGCTTCCACAAAAGTAAGCCATATGAGATTATGTGTCTTATGATCGCGGTGTTTAACCAATGCATTATTTTTTTTTCTTTCCCCATGCTTCACCAAAAGCGTACCTCATGAACGATGATATGCTTCTTTTGATTACGTTTTGTAGGCGCAGATCTTCTAAGAACACCTCCAAGTATTTTCCATGAAGAATTCGAATAGTTTTATGATTTCCAGAATTGTTTTGCGTGTGTAGGGAATGAGTAGGTGTAGATTTGACCGTGTACCTTTCCTATCACAACATTCCTCTACGGTCCTCAGTGCATTTTACGTCACCTGATAGATTATTTTGGGCATATGAGTGGTACGATCTCGTCCGCGTATCCTTGTGAGTAGTGTGATTATGTGAAGAAACCAACAGTTCGTCCACTATCATATACAGTGGCGTTCCTCTTACAATTTTCAACTACGTGGAGTCTTCAAACATGGTCTAGAACTGCCGTCTTTAAAGCATTAAGAGAATCCATCTGCAGGTGATTTCACCGATGATTCTCATCTTGGCCTCTGAGACCATGTTTTCAAAGGATATAATGTCAAAGACTCCTTCGATACCTAGGAATGTGCATAGTGCAATTTCTTCGTTCGTCAGAATCCTCCAGCTTTGAAACCAATGAATGGTGCAAGGCAGTTTCGGGTGATTTTGCTGCAAGGTAGGCATGCTGGTTTGAGTTTATAGGACGCTCTAAAAAAGCTGCCTACCGTAGGTTTCTGTCGATCAGTTCATTTACCCACTTCAACACTTAAAAACCAAACCCTCAAAGATGTTGAATGATGATAGATAGATGAATAAACTTTATTATCTAAATGAAAACATTTGCAGACAAAGTCAGAGTTATCACAGGGTTTAATGTTTAAATGTTGGAATATATTCTAGTATCACAGTATAAAGTATAGAATATTGAATATATTTCTAAAATATCTCATATCGCAAATATACCTGACGTGATTTGGTAAATAATTGTAAAGGCCATTTCGTGATAGTTAGGGTGGGAAGTGGGAGTGTAAGTTTTAAATTTTTTTCCTGACGTGTAAATCGATATATACTTGAGTTGATGAATTTCTGCCTGTATTTGTGCATCAAGCAAGCTCTCGTAGTGTTTCTAAGCAACACAGTTTTCGTGACAGCAAGGTGACAGTATTTTTTGAAAATTCAGCATTTTGTCGGGATATTACTACTGACAATTTCCCTCATATTATATAAACCAATCAAATGCCATAATTTTCTCACTTCAAACCAATGAGAACTGGACTTTTTGAAAACACTTTCTCTAGCCCGTGGTATTTTCAAAACGGTGTTTCGCTTCTAGCTTCTGTATAGATTTCCATAGGTATGACAATCACGGTAAATATAGAAACGTCAGTTTGACGGTTCAACTCTTCAACTGACATTGATTACACAAGATGAACCGTTCTTGCAATACGCATTTATTCCATAATATAATGTATCCGTGAAATTTTCCTGATCGAATATCCCTTCAAAATGCAGAATTTCCAAAATACTTTCACCTTGCCAGGCACTCAAACTGTGTTGCTGTACAAAACACCACTCGAGCAAGCTCTCGTGGAGTTTCTAAGCGACACAGTTTTCGTGACAGCAAGGTGAAAGTATTTTTTGAAAATTCAGCATTTTGTCGGGATATTACTACTGACAATTTCTCTCATATTATGTAAACCAATCAAATGCTATTATTTTCTCATTTCGAACCAATGAGAACTGGACTTTTTGAAAACACTTCCTCCAGCCCGTGGTATTTTGTCGGGATATTACTACTGACAACGTAGCAATCAGAGGATAACTTATTTTTAGGGTCATTATATATGACTCGAACTTCAGATTGTTGTAAATGTGTACGCCAAGGATTTTGTTTCAGACTCACTTTTAATTAGTTGAGAACCTAAAGGTATTTGTTCTAGGTTCATCTTGAAAGTGACCAAATTAGTTTTTGTAAAATTCAATGTCAGCATGTTATCCTCACACCACATTTAATTTTTTATACATCAAAAGGACTAGCTGGAACCAAAGCATCATGATCTTCATTGTGCCAGTTAAATATGGTATCGTCAGCAAACCATTTAAGTTGTCCAGAAATATCTAGATAGGTTATATTGTTGATATAGAGCAGAAATATAATCGGATCCAACAATTAGTTCTGGAGGACACCACCTACAGTTTTTTCCCTGTCAGACTGGCATTGCTTAGTGCAATCCTTTGATTTCGATCACTAGGTAAGATCTGATCTTGGCTTGAGATGTACTCGTACTCTTTTTGTTTTGGAAACCGAAATGTTCAGCCGCCAATATATTATAAGTCTCTCATTCTATGTTTCACTAGTTTTTCAATGATTTGAACGACTCGTATGTGTTTTCATAGAGGAGGCCGAATGCTAGAAGTCGATGGAAAATTGCGCAGTTTCAGAAATAAGAATGATAAAGCATTGTTTATCGTTTGGAGTGTAGAAGTAATTGTTTCGAATGTCAGTGTAGTACAGTGTTGTCAAACTAAATATTTGGCCTGAACTATCAAAGGCAGTTATCCAGCACAAGTGAAGCTCACTCCAAAATGATAATTATAATAACAACTTTAAAACCAAATCCTCTACTAAAGTTTTTTCAGATATTTTCTCAATTATCACCATAATGATACTTCTTTACTGTTTCCTATTAATTTGATCATGCAACATCGGAGAGGTTTGTTCTAGTATCGGTACCAATAGACGCCATACCTTGTTGAAAAGCAAGTGTATGGTGGATTTCCTAGATGTAATCTAGTCCCAGAACTCCACGGCTATGCCTTAAGTGCCAGGACAAAGACAAGCGAAAAGACTAGTGTGTCTATCGCCAAAGAAAACTAAACAGCTTCTCGAGTTGGGCAAGAAAGACTTGAAGATGGTAACGGGACTTCTCACTGGACACCGCCCTCTGGGGTACCACCTCAAAAAGATGGGTGAATCAGAGAGTGATAGTTGCCGCTACTGCGAGAACTTCGCGGAAACTGCAGAACATTATTGCTGTGCGAATGCCCAGCGCTTTTCTGCAAGAGGCTTAAGTTCTTGGAAGGGGTATTCTTAACGCCCTCCGACATCAGGAACTTAGCCCCCAGGAAACTGATAAACTTCGCAAGAAGTCTCGGAATCCCGGGCCTCGAATAGATCAAGGGTCACGCACAAAAGAACTTATAGGTCGAAGTGCTTGTGAGGTTGCACAGCCTGTACGACCCCCTTGCAATCTACAATCTACCCTCTACAAGTTTTAATGAGAACTATAATATTTTTTTATTTCCAAATGTAATATTGTTTCCTTTTCAATTTTTCGAACTTCTTGGACTTTCCTAGGTTCTAGTTTATAGTAATTCATGAGTCAAGTACTGAGTATACTCAAAAGTTTTATAGAAATGTTCCCTCTTTCAAAGTAGCATTCACTCTCCGCCCTTGCAGAAATCGCGCACCGGTGTAAGTGTGACTAAATGAACATTCGATGTGGGGTGCCTTCACAAAAGACGTGGCTATAATACGCTGGCACAAAAGGCTTCTATTAAATAATAAACCATTGTTGAGTGAAAGTTTATGGTTCTGATATCGCTTTTTAATTTGGGGTTTTTGTATCTGAGGACACACTACGGACAATTGATTTCAGCTATCGAATAGGAAGAGTCGGAAAGATAATGCGATTCGTTCTTGAGGAGGGCTGTTTGAATGGTGAAAGATGTAGTCGCTATCATAAATATTCAATCAAGGGCAGATTCACTCATTCCTGACAATATGAAATATGTGATAAAACGTTCGGCATACGCAAGACGATCCATATACCCACTATTTCTGAATCATCAGATAAATTCAAATGGTGTAAGGTATAAAGGGAATATGAAATGATCAATCTGTGCGCACCTATCCATATAATCGAAGAAACAAACTTTGTATTTCGTAACAAAACGATTTCGACTGTTTAGTTATCATCAGTGCGTACCTCCGTCCCACTGAGCAAGGTAATATACAGTGTCACACATAATTGTAATAATGGAAATTTGATTTCGCAGTTAGTTTCTGCTTGAAAAATGAGTGAAAGGCCTTTTTTCTTTTGTCATATGCTACTCATATAAACCTGTCGATTTTGAAATTTTTTTCGAAAATCCTCAAAAAATTTGTTTATTTGTAAATTTAGAAAAAGTTGCTTAGTATCTAATTTCATACCTTTCTGTAAAATGTTCACTCTCTACTGTCACTTCGACTTTTTCCAAATTCATTCATTCTCATTACAGTCGTATATTTTTTAACAGATTTGTATACCATTAGCTGCAATGTGACTCTTGTATGTAAACTATTCGATGTAGTTTCGCAACGTTTCTTGAATAAATTTCATGAATCTCATTTTCTCCATTTTCACCATCAGATCTATAACCAAATTCACCACAAAACATCGTAACATTCATTGATTTATCTCAATAATCTTATAAAAAAACGAATTTATCATTCAGTCTATTGTCTTTCTCGTTCTATACAAATAATAGTCCTTTCGTTCACAGGCATTGTGGCTTTTTAATGAAAAGGGGATTTATGTTATCACAACACTTCAGAATTGTAGAAGTTCTTTGTTTGAAATTGGTCTGTGCTTACACACTTTTTGTTTCAGATAACCTCATAGAAAAAAGTTCATCGGAGATGAATCCGGTGATCTTAGTGGCCAATAATCTTCCTAATTTAGTCCTATCACTTTGCCCCTAAACATCTGACTGAGATTCAGGCCACTGTGGTTTTTTTCTTTGGTATTTTTCTAAAAAAAACTGATTCTTTGAGGATTTTCTGAAAAATATCAAATATGACAGGTTTAGACTAGCACAAATGGAAATAAGCCTTCTTTCATTCATATTTCAAGCACAAACTAACAGAAGTAAAATTTTCATTATATCATTTAATAAAAAAGCTTTCATATATTGCAAACTCTATGGACGACACTGTATACATATCTTACACATACACCTGAAATAATACAATATTACCCAACCATTTAATTTTTGACTCATTCTTTATAATTATAACCCAATTTATTTATTTTATAACCAAATTCTCTATGTTGATATCACACTTGAAACAGTTCTACTGTTTATCATCACTCTATTCTATCTTTCCAACTCTGAGAACATATAGTCAATTTTCACAAAAAATTATTTTATTAGCAAATATCACTATGCAGCCGTTGTTAGCATATTGGCCAATGGATTGGATTGGAATACGAGGATAGTAACACCTGAAATACCTACTACAGAATGTATGAAATGCATTTGAGCGCAGAGTGTATCATTTATTTATTTCCATTACGGGGATACCAGATCACACAATAATCATTTCAAAGGCCTGGATTGTTTCATGTTTGAAAAGGGACAAATGCATTTTCCAAAGTTGGTGCTTATCTATTGCTACTTGAATAGATTCCATACAGTTTGTATTAAAGAGGTTATTTCGATGATGAAGTCTTTCTGTATAACAAATATTCATATTCAATAAGTTCCTTAAACATTTTGAATACGAATATAATTTTGGATATATTTCTTCTTAGTTCTAATTTATCAATTTTCCGCTCTTAACGAATAGGCTGATAGAGGACTCGAAAGAAGGGATGACTTCTTGTTTCTTTTGAAAGACATATTTTATGAATTTACTATTACGATCTCTATATATTTTTACCCAAACACGCATATTCAAGGCGAGATTTCACCAGTGTATTGTATAGAAAATGTATACTGTCAATGTGTCAATTGCATCTACTTGCTGCAAATATTGTTGATATGCTCGTGAAAAGAAAATTGCTCTGGGAATGTACTGAAAATACAGTATTGCAGTCATTTATTCTTTAAGTGAAATGGTTCTGATTAAAAGAATCGTGATAAGATGATAACATTACAATTATTACCAAATATTTATTCGTATGAAAGTTATTTATGATAGTGGGCCAGCAAGATCTGATCCATGTAGTACCCCACTTTTATTTTTATTTGTAAATCGAACCTAATTTATCTGCATTCGAAAGCAATAGCTCAATTTTTATTGAAAGCCCATTGTTCGGCAAAAAAATTGTCTTTTTTTTGTCAGTCTACTTTGTACTTCATCCGAATTGAATCCAAATATAACCACCAGTTTGGAGATATTATTGAGCCATCTGGTATAATTTGGAATATGTTTCACCATATACCTGTGAATGTGTTTGTACTAGACTCGCCATTTAAACTCTGTTGCAAGCAAAAGTCCCGGTATGACTGAAGTTCGCATGATGATGAAAATCTATGACTTGTGAAATGATCTCGCTATTGTCATCAAATCTTTTCTACGGTAAAATAAACGGTTCCGCAATTAGTGTTTAGAACACATAACGACGTATACAGTCACGAAATATGACAACTTTTTATAATAGTTCGGTAGGAGCCCGGAAAATTAATAAATTCGATTTCGTGCATACCAATTTGTAGAACGGAAATGTTGACATAGTTTCACCTATTTCCAGAAGGTGCGTATAACGGAGTGAAAGAGAAAAACATGGAGGGAGAAATAAAATTATAATAAGCAGGAATTTATTTAATGAAACATATGGCTCATAAGAAATAGTTTTTTTATATACTACTAGCCGTGTTGAATAATAAGATTGATCTGAAAGTAAGAAAAATGTAAATTCAAGGAAATATATCATGGAAGTGTTCAAAAAATTATTTGATTTTGTCAGTAGTAGTATTCTGAATTCGCCTATCTGAAAAAATAATTTCAAATATCTAAAAAATACTTCTTTTTTCCCTTGAAAACGAGCTTCACAAATCCGTAACGTATAGAATTACTAATTTGCTCTTCTGAAAAAAAAAAACAAATAACCAAATTGTTCATTAGTTTTTCGAAAAAAGGTGATGTTTTAGAGACAATGGAAAGAGTTCAACAAATCCGCTATGTGTTTTCAAGAAAAATAGTAATATGAATGCAACATAAAAGTTTCTAAATATCCAGGCTGTGGATGGGTAAAATATCAAAAAAAAACTCTTTCAGGAAACGAATTTCTGGATAGAATTTAGGAACAACTTAGTCGAATCTTCGATGGGCTCACCTGCGGATATAGAAAGCATCCAGACTCGACCGTCAGAGTCGTTTTGCGTAATTATTATATGAAGGATTTTTTTTAATGTATGATTCATCTTCTTAGAAATTAATATGGCTTTGTGCTCCTTTTATAATGTAATATCAACCACGTAGATCTCAGTGACCTACCCTATTAGATAATTTTTGTTTGCTTCGATTCAGGATTACTACATTATTTCCAGTTGCTTTCAGAAAGCGTCAACTTCATTTCAAAAAGCGTCAATTGATTTTCAGAATAGTGAGTTGAATTTCAGAAAGTGTTAGTTGAATTTCTGAAAAGTCGATTTCAGAAATCATGGATTGTATTTGAGAATAATCAAATTGAGTTCAGAAACCATCAACTGAATTTCAGAATAGTCAATTGTATTTCAGAAATTATCATGTATTTCGGAATTCATCAATTTCTATACTTTTTGCGGAATTTGAATAATTTTTTCTGAAATAATTCTTACTTTTTCTGAAATCATTGAAAATTATTTGTTGAAGATCAGTACTACCATCAACTGAAGTTGTATTACTTATTACACAATAACAACAAAATAATTACGATTAGATATAGACACAGCGAGCGAATTCATCGCCCAACCTGGCATAGCTATTACAGCCTCATAGTTGAATGTTGTACAATTCCTTCCAATACCAAATCGAGCCACACAAATTGAACTTTGTGATTTAAGCATTGCAAACCATGCTTTCTGAAATTATTTTCACGTTGTCTGAAAAACAAATGACATTTTCAGAAATGCATATGGTACTTTCTGAAATACAATTGACTATTATAAAATTCAAATGATTGTTTCTGGAATCAAGTTGATTATTCTTAAATACAATTGATGCTATCTGAAATAAAATTGACTTTTCTGAAATTCAATTGATGCTATCTGAAATCCAACTCACTATTCTGAAAAACTGATGCTTTCCGAAAATCAACTCGCCAATCTGAAATACAATTGAAACTTTCCGAAATATAAGTGGCTATAGTGAAATACTACTGGAAAAGGTGTAGTGTTGTTCTGTAAACAGGACTTCACTATTCGATAAGTATAAAGCAATTGAGAATTTGTATTTTTAAGACTTCGCAGGTTGAAAGAAGTAATCTACTTTTGGTCAAGATAACTTATTTTCTATCAGTTAAGCATGAATTACATTTTTTATGGAATATTGAGAAGGCTTCGATTTTTACATATTTTTCTTTGATTGATTTTCTGTCTAATTAAGTTTCATTTGTTGTCGAGATATATTCGCAGAAATAAATACTATTAACAACTGAGGAGAAACTTAACCAATACCAATATGAAATTCAGGATGTCAAAATTATTTATTACATCGAACAGAATAGTTTGTAATAATATATAAAAAACACATATCACCTTGAAGTTGGTTAAGTTGTTTTCTGTCTACTGAGAATCTCTTCATCGTACAATTGCAGGAATACCTTGTATGATATCATTTCGAATGTAAACAAATCACCATATTATACGTATATCATAATACTCGAGCTCATGTACCAATAGGATGTTGTTTATTATATAGATAAGGGTTGTGTTGGCTGGCATTTTATGAATTTTTCTCTATTTATTCTGTTTTTATTGGTCTGCTGAATTCCTTTCCAGTGATCAAAGTCAAAGTCAAAATATACTTTATTTTCTGAAGTTTTTAGAAAACTTATAGACAAAGCTTGATTACTTTCAAGATAATGTTCAAATTGAACTAAATTAATGATAATAGAGTACAATGAAGCAGACTGAATATTTGCCTTTGAATTTGTACAGTATACAGTGGATTGGAAGGACTGTTCCACAAAAAAACTAAAGTTTCTATTGAAAAAAATCATTACTTGGTGATCCTCTGTACGAAATTAGTGATATCTATACTCATAAATGGACGTAAATCAAATGTCTAGAGTAACTAAACAATTTTGTATATTCTTCTCAGAAGAGGACTTTACATTTGACTGCTTTTATGCTTGTTCTGTCTCTTTAATATCATGTTATATTTTAATACTAATGATTTATATTTAAACTATTTACATGTAATGCTGACGTACCTACACAAATCGCTTGTGATACTGTATAATCTCTTTACATGCTTTCATGTACCGATTATGTATCTAAAGGAGAATAAAGATCTTATCTTATCTTATCTTATCTTATCTTATCTTATCTTATCTTATCTTATCTTATCTTATCTTATCTTATCTTATCTTATCTTATCTTATCTTATCTTATCTTATCTTATCTTATCTTATCTTATCTTATCTTATCTTATCTTATCTTATCTTATCTTATCTTATCTTATCTTATCTTATCTTATCTTATCTTATCTTATCTTATCTTATCTTATCTTATCTTATCTTATCTTATCTTATCTTATCTTATCTTATCTTATCTTATCTTATCTTATCTTATCTTATCTTATCTTATCTTATCTTATCTTATCTTATCTTATCTTATCTTATCTTATCTTATCTTATCTTATCTTATCTTATCTTATCTTATCTTATCTTATCTTATCTTATCTTATCTTATCTTATCTTATCTTATCTTATCTTATCTTATCTTATCTTATCTTATCTTATCTTATCTTATCTTATCTTATCTTATCTTATCTTATCTTATCTTATCTTATCTTATCTTATCTTATCTTATCTTATCTTATCTTATCTTATCTTATCTTATCTTATCTTATCTTATCTTATCTTATCTTATCTTATCTTATCTTATCTTATCTTATCTTATCTTATCTTATCTTATCTTATCTTATCTTATCTTATCTTATCTTATCTTATCTTATCTTATCTTATCTTATCTTATCTTATCTTATCTTATCTTATCTTATCTTATCTTATCTTATCTTATCTTATCTTATCTTATCTTATCTTATCTTATCTTATCTTATCTTATCTTATCTTATCTTATCTTATCTTATCTTATCTTATCTTATCTTATCTTATCTTATCTTATCTTATCTTATCTTATCTTATCTTATCTTATCTTATCTTATCTTATCTTATCTTATCTTATCTTATCTTATCTTATCTTATCTTATCTTATCTTATCTTATCTTATCATCTTATCTTATCTTATCTTATCTTATCATCTTATCTTATCTTATCTTATCTTATCTTATCTTATCTTATCTTATCTTATCTTATCTTATCTTATCTTATCTTATCTTATCTTATCTTATCTTATCTTATCTTATCTTATCTTATCTTATCTTATCTTATCTTATCTTATCTTATCTTATCTTATCTTATCTTATCTTATCTTATCTTATCTTATCTTATCTTATCTTATCTTATCTTATCTTATCTTATCTTATCTTATCTTATCTTATCTTATCTTATCTTATCTTATCTTATCTTATCTTATCTTATCTTATCTTATCTTATCTTATCTTATCTTATCTTATCTTATCTTATCTTATCTTATCTTATCTTATCTTATCTTATCTTATCTTATCTTATCTTATCTTATCTTATCTTATCTTATCTTATCTTATCTTATCTTATCTTATCTTATCTTATCTTATCTTATCTTATCTTATCTTATCTTATCTTATCTTATCTTATCTTATCTTATCTTATCTTATCTTATCTTATCTTATCTTATCTTATCTTATCTTATCTTATCTTATCTTATCTTATCTTATCTTATCTTATCTTATCTTATCTTATCTTATCTTATCTTATCTTATCTTATCTTATCTTATCTTATCTTATCTTATCTTATCTTATCTTATCTTATCTTATCTTATCTTATCTTATCTTATCTTATCTTATCTTATCTTATCTTATCTTATCTTATCTTATCTTATCTTATCTTATCTTATCTTATCTTATCTTATCTTATCTTATCTTATCTTATCTTATCTTATCTTATCTTATCTTATCTTATCTTATCTTATCTTATCTTATCTTATCTTATCTTATCTTATCTTATCTTATCTTATCTTATCTTATCTTATCTTATCTTATCTTATCTTATCTTATCTTATCTTATCTTATCTTATCTTATCTTATCTTATCTTATCTTATCTTATCTTATCTTATCTTATCTTATCTTATCTTATCTTATCTTATCTTATCTTATCTTATCTTATCTTATCTTATCTTATCTTATCTTATCTTATCTTATCTTATCTTATCTTATCTTATCTTATCTTATCTTATCTTATCTTATCTTATCTTATCTTATCTTATCTTATCTTATCTTATCTTATCTTATCTTATCTTATCTTATCTTATCTTATCTTATCTTATCTTATCTTATCTTATCTTATCTTATAATGTACTCCTTACCATCTGCATATCATCCCAGATGAGAGGGAAACACCACTATGCGTTCCGGGCCGACTTGACAATATATAGGTTTCAACGTGAATGGGCCCATACCAGGCCCTCCACTGCGGCCAATGGCCTATTGTGGCTCACCCTATGGTTATATTTCCCCCAGTATATATCCAATCTCTTGACGAAATTAAGGAGTGTATTGGGAGAACAATTTACCAGGTTCTCTGGCGTTACTGTTGTATTGTTGAGAATCTGGTTCTGGCCGCTGCGGGGCATGTACATAAAATGTGTTGTTTGTGGTGTTTGAGTTTGCAGTGGCCAGTAAGCAAACCTACTTTAACTCTGAGAAGTGCTCTGCTGAGTTCTAGCAGTTTGTCGGAGTCCTGTTTTTTCCTTGTGCAAGCAATAAATGCTTTGGAATGGGCTAGGCCCGGTAGACTACGCCAATACTCGAGTCTTTTATTGTCTGCCCAGGATGTTATAATATTCTTGACAGAGCTATGTGCTATACCGATTACCGGTTCTGGCTCAGTGAACGTTATTTCGGCTTCCCCTTCTGCTAGGGCGTCCACTATTTCTTTCCCTTCTAGGCCCGTGTGACCTGGTATCCAGACTAGGTTAACATTGTTGCGTTGTGCCAGTCGGTTTAAGGTTTCTCTGCAGTTCCATACTGCTCTGGATTTAAAGCAGTTGGATTAAAGCGCGTTCAGTGCTGCTTGACTATCTGAAAATATGTTTATTGTTTTTCGTATGTGGTGTCGATTTTCCAGCTCCCTTGCACACATTTCAATGGCATATACCTCTGCCTGGAATACCATTGTTAATTTACCCATACTGAATGAGCGTTTCACTACTGGGTTCATCCCGTATACTCCGGCTCCGACGCCTTCCAAAGTTTTAAAACCATCGGTAAACCAACGTTCATTTGTCCTACATAAGTCAGTTCCATTCCGAACCCAGTCTTCTGTTTCAGGGAAGACCACACTGTAGGGCGTGTGAAGGTTGATAGTTTTGGGCATGATGTCTGAGGGCATTCCTAGAATGTTGTGAGCTATTATGCCCTCCAGCATGCTACTGCTTCTCATAACCACTGCCTGCGGTAGACTAATGGCCGCTTGGTGGAGTCTGTATGTTGCCCATCTTGCCTCTCTCTCCAGAAATATGTGAAGAGGAAGTAATCCAGGAAGGGCTTCCATTGCTGCCGTTGGCGTGGAGCGAATTGCAATACGAGCTTGTTTCTGTAGTCCGTTCAGTTTAGCCTGAGCCATTCTTGTTGGCCCTTGCTCCACCAGACTACAGAGCCATACGTGATTATTGGTCGTATGACGATCACGTACAGCCAGTACACTTGTTTTGGTGACATGCCCCATGTTTTGCCACATATTCTGCGGCATGTCCATAATGATATGCTAGCCTTACGGATAGTCTTTTCCAGATACGAGTTCCAATTTAGCTTTTAATCTAGGGTTTTTGCCAGATATTTTGTTTCACTCGCAAAAGGAATTGTTACACCATTGATGGAAGGAGGTGGACATGTTCCAGCTTTCTTTTTCTGGTGAACGGTACTATGACCATTTTGTGATGGACATTTCCTCCCTCTCACATCATTTATATATGGTATCCAATATATCCTGAAGGGCGTAGGAGATATAGGATATAGGAATATAGGTGGCTCATTTGCTATTTCAACTGTTGGAAAACCCGGGAAAAACCTACGTTACATACTTTCTCTAATCTTTGAGTTGTTCCGAGTCCAAGTTCTTCTCAAAAAGCTGGTTCGACGATCAGGATTAGGTGGTGCCGTTGTTCCTGCAAATCCTGTAATTCTGGCCGATATAGAGAATCCGTATATTCGGTATATACATCTCAAGAAGCTCACGAAAAATACTTTCTTCTGGGCGACAGTGGAGGCGAAGCTTTTTTGCCAAGTGTATATGGTGATCAAGAACGGCGGAATACACCCTGCCATATATGTGTTGCTTCAAATAAGTAACGGTCCAAATACAGTAAAATTTTTGAGATGCTGTAGAAACTTTTGGGCAGATATCTCAAACCAAATTATATATCCTGCGATTTCGAACAGGCCGGGTTTGTTGCAATGAAAATTTTGTTTCCCGAAGTGCGGGACAAGGGTGTTTCTTCGATTTCAATCAATATATGAGAAAACATCTAGGAACCTTGGGACTACAACAGCGATGCGACACTGATGCCGATTTTGCTATCAAAGCCAAAATGGCATTGCATTTGTGCCGCCGAGTCCGTGGAATCTGTCCTCAATTCACTCAGTGAAGAGCTTCCTGTAGAGCTTCAACCTCTTCTCGATTAAAAATAAGCAAATATAAACAAATTAGAGAAAGCAACCAAGAGTAACCCAGACTATGGGCTATCATAATTTTTCAGTGGTCCTTCTTGTGCTACATGCATTTTTCAGAAATATTCCGTAATATCCGGAATGTCTGAGATTTCCGCTTTCTGCTATTTGGCCTGTTCGAACTCATCGATCATTCTGTAAATCACGAAGAATAGCAGAAGTATTGCGTACCCTTATCTAATCCGATCCATTCACCGAATTCGCAATAGGCTCATTAAAACATGCCGCAATACCGTACTGAGTCTTTTCGACGGATCCTCTCATAGGCGATTACCAGAGTGTGACTTCAGTTAACAAAGTGATTCTTCGTTAGAAACTTTCAGTGTTTTACTCTCTCTTATTGTTACGAGGAATTGTTTATGCTAGCATTCGGTGCATACAATTACCTAAACTTTCTTGTAAGTTATCCGGTGTTTTTTTGCGTTCCTAAAATGGAAGTACTCAACTATTCAGTACTTTATTTTGGCACTGGCTGATCAGTATTGACGAGAGACATGTGAAGGAAAGTAAACTGATATTATGTGTGAGTTCAACAGTTAGTTATTAATATCTTCATCATCACAGGTACAACGTGCAAAATATTCGGACAATATTTGAAAAACTTCAAATATACTAGTCGACGGAAAGTTTCCTTACATTAACATTTAGGAGAGCAGTGTGAACCGAATTATAAAAAAGTGGGTGAGCAAGAATAAAATAATAGAAAATAATCAACCCTTTGAAATTATTATAAATAATCATTTGACTAAATCACAATTGATAGAGGATAAATTCTGTAAATATTATGCCAAGTCAAATCAAAATTACAAAAAATTACAAACCCGAGGAGAGCAATGTGAATAATCTGCAGAAGAATTCGTTCTTTTTCACGGCTACAAAACCTATAGAAGAATTTGAAAAATTCCGATAGACTGTATTTCTACAAAAATAATAAAATCTTTGATGGGATGTTACATTTCAGAACCTCTTACATATATAATAAATTCTTCTCTCGAACAAGGGTGATTTCCTTAGAATTTGAAAATTGGAACGGTCGTGCCAATCTCTAAAAAAAAAATACTCCCAGCTACTGGAAAATCAAAGACCCATTACTATCTAAGATTATACGTAAAGTAGTATAGGAATCATTATACAGTGTCTTTCAAAAGTATCGGAACGGTCTCATATTTCAGAAACGGCCCAGAGAAAATTTATGAAAATTTCGACAGGGTGGTTTTTGATGATGCCCGGTTCAGTGGTGATATCGGCAATGTTTCCCGTGAAATGTCATTTTGTGACAGCATTTGCGCTCTAGAGCGAAAATATTTCGAAAACGCTAGCTTCTCCAACGTATTTCTGCATGATGATTGATGATAGTGACAGTGAATCATCAAACACTCCTCCTTATGTAGCTGAAAGTGCAAAAATTGGTTCTTTGAATCTCCTACCAGAGAAATCAAGGAAGAAATATGAATTACAATACGGTAAATTCATGACGTGATTTCCATTATTCGGGGGAATTAATGTTAGATGGATCTGCTGATCGTCCATCAGGTTCAGGTTCGGAGTGTCACAATTTTCTAATGGCTACGAGCTATCAACATAATTTGGCCTCCTGAACAAAAAATCCAAATGAAATTTTTGGCTGTCTCAACTAATTTCGGAGATATAGGCCTATTTTTGAGTGATGAATGGCATTTAATAGGACACATTTCTACCGCGGAAAAACACTCAAAATACTTCCTTTTTTAAACTGACACAATGTACACACCTTAATACAGCCGTTTTACTCAATTTTTTATTAAAAACGGCAATGTTTATCCAAAAATTCAAACTTCTTTGAAAAACATCAAACAACACGTTTATGTAAAATGTTCAGTGAATTTATTCATGCCAAGTTGGTAACTTTGAACTTTGCATATTTGCACAGCCAACTTTCCTATGCATTTAATTTCAACATGAAAAGGAAAATATTCCCTCACTTTTTTTCCAGATACCAACTTTACATGAACAAAATTCACTAACCATTTTGCCTAGATTTGTAGGTTATGTGATCATAAAAGAAGGATGAGATTTTTTCCTAAAAAGTAGCGTTTTCAATAAAGAAAGAGTGTGAAACAGGTCAATTAGGGTGGGTACATTGTGTTAGTTTAAAGAAGGAAGAATTTTGAGTGTTTTTCCGCAGTAGAAATGTGTCCTAAAAATGCCATTCATCACTCAAAATAGGCCCATATCTCCGAAATTTGTTGAGACTGCCAAAAATTTCATTTGGATTTTTTGTTTATGTTGATAGCTCGTGGCTATTAGTTAACGGAATTTCACCCAATTTTAGTATAGTCAATGATAAATTAAATTAATATTAATCAGGAACTGTTTTCGATATTCGAGTTAAAATGAAAATTTGATATAATGTGATGTACTTCTGTTGAATAAAGCACCTATGGTGTTTCTTTTTCTAAAAACTGCGTTTGTAGAAAAAATCTTGTGTGTATTTCGAGCACAAAGTGTCATTGTCGCTCTCCAAAGATTACCGCGCGACAATATTATCTCTTTGCGCTCTTAATACACAAATAGCTATTGTGTCCTTCATCCACCAATAAGTAGGCAACATTAACGTGTTACTGAAGTTAGATTGGATAGGTTGGAAGGTGGCAGTTGATACTTGACCTAACAACCGTCAAGTCAAATCGTAAATCAGAGGATAAAGACTAGGGGCTAGGACAAAATAAACTCTTACAATGTTCTGTGGTGGGTTAGAGTAATAGGAGACAAGACAATTCAATGTGATGATCCATTGAATATAGATGATTGATAATGTATCCTTTCCCCTATTCTCTTTGTCTGGTTCATGATTTAACTTGACAGCTGACATTTCAAATATCAATTATCACCTTCCAACCGAATTTGGTACCATGTGAATACAGGGTCCTGCAACAAGGGCGCTCTTCCTTATGGTAATAGATAGATGGATGATTTTGTCAGCAAAGTGATACTACCTTGTGAGTACAAAATCAAAATGATGGCACTTACACAGGGTGTTCAGTGTCTTCTGGATGGGTCCCATCTTTGTTCTTTTAATTGGCAACCTGTATAATACTGACGGTTTTCGAGATTTTTAGCATGACAGCTTTTTTACCCAAAATTCGTCACTCATAATATTTGAAATCATAAGTTGTGCAAAGTCCTATTAAAATTAATTTTTGGTCAAGTGTTGTACGTTGGTGACTCTAACAAAAGATATATCTGAAATTGACTTGTGATGTACGGGATGCGAAAATCAACTTGCTTATAAATAAAAATGTGCAAAATCTTCATCATTTTAAATGAAACACCCCGTAGGTATATTACCGATTCATGAGAAGCGCCAACAAAGGCTCTACAGATTTCATTGATCATTTGCTATGGTTTAAATCAATAGTTTTCTGAAAAAATATATATTTATTTTTTAAATGGAAATTCATCCTATTTCTTCGTCTAATTATTGGTGGATGAAGAACAATGGGCCCTAACCCCTAATAACACAAAAAATGTGTCCTCAAGGGATCATAAATATTTTCTCATTTGGTTTAAGCGTTCAATTTTAAAAATTATACCTATTTAGTCGTTATAACATATAATAATAGAGTGTTGTGTGATGTGGAGATACTATTCCTCACATTATTGAAAACACCAAAGGTTCCAACATTTATAACTTATTCTTACTTGTAGTAACTATCCAAGATGATATTTTGTGTTCGTTGAAGAAGTGAAGAATCGTTCTGTATTTCTTCGAATGAATAAGGATAACGGGTGTTGATGGAAGGAAATAATTATTAAAAGTAGCTGTCAACTGAATCTTGTTGAGATACAGGTGACTGCTCGCTTAACGATTCTCATACTTATTTATTATAAAATTCGTGAAAAATTATTTAAAAAAAATATTATAACCTTCGAAAAGCAGCTTCTACAATGAGCTAAGCACTTCTAACAACTAATTTGTTGAATTCAGTCATAGATTATTCAGCCAATACTATTCATTGTACTTATTTGAAAACGTTTTAATCATATTTTTTTAGGTTCTTCTTTCTTATCAAACTTGTAATATGAAAAATGTTTCACGCTCTATAGAGTCCTAAAATATTATGTTTTAACTCAATCTTTATTAATTAGTTGTATTTTCCAGGTGGATACTTTTTCACATGAAGAAAGAAACCATGTCAAATAAAACTCCATACCTGGATTCCATTTTGACCGACCCTTTTGCCTGGTAGAGATTCTCCACTGCCGTCGAAAATGAAATATACAAAATGATCAGTTGGAAAATATTTATTATAATTTTTATGCTCTCAACTAAATTCGCTGAATTCAAGGCACAAGAAAGGAAATGTCCACCCTCGGAGGTTATATTGCCTTGTCGATGCTTGGTTAAGGACCAAGAATTTCAAATATGGTGAGTTGGTAAAAAAATTTGACACAGAACATGGAGTCAATATTTTTCATTGTCGATAGGTTTTGAGAACGTGGACTAGAAAATACCTGTTTCTAATTGTTTTAAGATTATCGTGTAAGGGTTTCGATATATGATCAGATTACCAACGAGTTATGATTATTGACAAATCTACCCAAGATGTGAATCCCAAGCAGTACCAAGATGTACCAATTCACAGAAAACCTCGCACTTCCTGAGAAAATATTACACTTTAAATCTGTTTAGTTTAGAAGAAAAATAATTAGATCGTAAAGGATCCCGTACTTCGCTAAAAAAATCGAGTTTTGAAATTTTGACACATTATTTGAAATTTTGCCATATTCTCTACAATTTTTTAAAATTAAAGTTCTCGATCTCCTGAATAAGAGTATCTATAAATTGCGCAACCCAATGTCACGTCCCAAATACAGGATTTTGAGGTTGAAAAATGTAGGAGAATTGAGCCGGTTTTGGGCCTTTCCCCACCACTTCAACATCATCAGCGACTTCAAAGGTCTCTCTGATACATAGGTGTCATTATGACCTTGGAAGCTCGTCTTGGTTATATTCATCATTTTTGTTTAATCTTCAGATGTTATTGGCATCATAGGGGCAATATTGCAAATATTGTACTAAAGATTTTTTTTTAGTTCTTTGCATGTGTAACCTTCATATGGACTCTTAGCAAACTCAGTATCTTGTTTGTACACGGAAAAACAACTGGAGTAAATGTGTGACTTCCATGTATCCTTATGTCCAAGGTGTTACGATATGATGTTTGAAATAATAGAGATATACACTTGGTTTATTGAGATGATTATTTCAGTTATTCGCTGCATTATATACATAAATTCATATAATTTTTCCACGTGATAATTTGGATGAAGGATAATGAGCATCAATGAAAGTATTTTGATATTATCGTTGTTAAGATTTCACTTTTATTTATATTTATAGGCGCAATTATTCAGGATGAGAAATACTCTTAGGACAATAAGAAACTTCATTAGCTCTACAAAAATTAATTCAAAATGCATAGTGTGATGACAAAAATTGGTTTCAGGTCCTTATATAGCTCACCAGCAAATAATCATTATGCAAAGAAAATAATTTGAAAGTAGATTAATCAACATAAAGTATAACAGGTCGCTGATTTAATTATTTTTGCTCTAAACTATCACTGCCTATTCTCCAATGACATGAAGAATAAAAAACAAATGCTACCTTTGAAGCTTCTAATCATGATAAATTGAAAAATGTTGAATCTGGAAGAAATTTCCACTTGTCAAAAAGGATAGCACTTGATTAATTCACATTTATATAGTTAAAATGTTTCGTTGATTTCAAGCACTCACTGGGAATATCAATGAAAACAGTGAAATTTATTGGTTTAGAAGTACTCAAGGGCACGAAATACTGAAAAATCACATGTACCTATACAAAATGATTGTTTCTATTATACGTTATTTTGATCATTCACCATAGTTTTAATATTTCATTATTTTTATTTGTTTCATTGATTCCAGTATTCCTTGTTTTTATACAGACCTCATAGGTTGTAAGATGTTTATTAATTGAAATGAATAATATATAATCAATTTAATACATTATAATATGGCATTGTAATTATTATTATCGGCAGACGAAAAAATCCGTATGAACATGGTAAAGAGATTATTTAAAATTATTGAATTTTCAAAAAAAAAAACACAAATCGGTGTACTTGATTCACTACAATTTATCAAAGATAAGTAAACACTACAAATATGACAATGATAATAAAAGTTTGTGATAAATAGATAAAAATGCCACACTTTCAACCTATTTCCAACTATACTAGTCCATATTCGATGCACAAAGTTTGATAAGACTGACTTCATTTTTCAGGTGCTCTCACAGCAGTTTACCAAACGTACTGGACGGTCTCAAATCCATAGCCCGGTACATATCAGATCCTATAGACGAAGTTATCTTAGAGGACAACTTCTTACCCTCGCTGCCAGGGAGGTCATTCTTCCCGCTGAAAGTCCTCAGATTGATGCTGCGCCACAACAGCCTCGAAAGAGTATCTACCGATTGGCTAGCAGATCTAGAATCGAGCCTGTTGGAAATTTTCATCGTAGAACCTCAACTGACCAGTCTTCCAGAATCTTCCATGTCCCAAATGAAGAATATACGAGCCGTCACAATTCAGTCCAAATCCATTAAACGTTTACCAATACTTTCCGGGCTACCAAAATTGAAATATGTCCACATTGAATCGAACTCACTTCAGGAGTTGTCGTCGGCCAACTTCAAAAATAATCCTTCGCTGGAAAAACTGCACATTCAATCTAGTCCCAGGCTGACTAGGCTTGAAGCTAATCTGTTCGAGGATCTTCCAAACCTTGAACTCATCAATATAACCAACTGTGGGCTCAACTGGGTGCATCCTAGGGTGATGGGGAGACTTCCTAATTTGAAAGAGTTGTCTTTGGTTGGCAATAAGTTCACGGATGCTGGGATAGTAGGTAGGGCTAGTAGAGATCTGCCCCAACTTGAAATAATCAGGTTAGATTTTTATTCCGTCTATATATTTTTTTTGTCCTTGGTCATACCCAAGGACCAAAAATTAAAATACAAGTCAGTCGAGAAATATTCAGGAAAATCACCTCTTTACATATACAGGTTGTTTCCTAACTGCAGGGGGTGATTTGTTAGGTCATTTCAAGAAGAAAAGTTCCCAAGAACATATGTCTGGAGTTCCATTTCTGAGATAAAGGGCGTTGAAATTTAAAAAAAAAACGGTACCTTATTATAAAATATCATGTTTATCCTAGAGCCGATTTGGTTGAAATTTGGTATATTTATTTGAACTTGTATTATCATGAAATTGTCCTTTTATCCCTGTATATGAACAAGGGACTTTGAAAAGAAGAGTCCTTGGATGTCAGATAAAAAAAAGTTGTTAAAAGTAAAATACAGTTTTGTATCATTCGAGTAATTGCTTTTCAAATTTAATCGAACCCTGCTCTGCAAGTATAACGTTTAAAGTATAAAACAGAACTAATAAGGCGCTCATTTAACCTCATGTTTAGAAAAAAATCAATGCAGGCTGGTCTCCAATGCAGGTGTTCATGATATGCAATAGAGTGGTTTTCATTTATTTTTTTCAAAAACGAAGCTAGATATGAAGAAAATATAAGGAACCAAAATTGTATTTAGAATTTCTCAATTTAAAAAATACAAATTTGCGAAAAAAGTCAGTGGCGTACTTTTTAAAAATATTTTTGGCTGTGGTGCCCACTGAGACACCACCGGCCCTAATAATTTCAATCTAGTTAGGGCTAAATGAGCGCCTTATTAGTTTGAATAAATGTACAAAATTTCAAACAATTTTTTATAATCATTATCTATCGTTTTTTTAATTTCATTGCTCTGTATCTCAGAAACGGAGCAACTCCAGACAGATATTCATAGGAACTTTCCTTCTTGAAATGACCTAATGCATTATCCTCTGCAGTAACGAACCGTAGTTAGAACACCCCGTATGTTTCAGCTACGAATATAATCCCCACTTAGTAAACTGCATTACATATACACTGAGTTCTTGCATAAATGAAAAGATTTATTCTGTGGTGTGAAAAAAAAGCAAAATTGAAAGTTTTTTTTTGGGAAAGAAACAAATCAAACAGACTTGGAGAATCCTTGAATTACCTACTAGTGAGTTCCAGAGAATGCTGTGAAGATACAAATGAAAAATATGGCCGCCAATTGTTCCGTATCACCTCCTATCCAGTTCGGATTCAAAAGAATATATAGCTGCACAACGGCTTTCCTCCTCATGGTATACGACATACTCAAGGATGCTGTTGACCTTACGGAAAACCGAATATGACGATATTTTCATCAATACTATGTCGATCTAATCGGGTTCCTTTGTGCAGCCTTTCACACCGGTACCGAATCACAAACAAGTGTTGTTTTTTGATGAGTTGTATCTCTTCACACGTTGTCTTTTCTATTAAACTCGTTCATCCACGCTTTCTTGCAGGTTAGACCACAATCAAGTAGAGAGGCTTGCCGAGGCAACATTTGTAGATCTTCCCTCGCTCAAGAAGATATATATGTCGGACAACGTTGTAACAGAAATACAACACGGTGCTTTTCACAGACTACCAGCTCTACGCAGTATGGATTTGAACAGAAATATGTTGAGACGTGTCCACCCCAGAAGCTTCCTTCACCCTTCAGAAAGCGCCTTAGAGGAGCTTCTCATCATGTACAACGACATTAGTAATGTCATGGAGCTTCGATCGCTTCTAGATGCCATGCCAAGGCTTGTGTTTCTGGACATGACCTACAACAGGCTGAGATCAATTCCCTTTGGTACCTTAAGAGGTCACCCTACTCTGGAGCAAATAAATTTGGGATACAACTTACTCCACAACATTGACAAAGAAGCATTTATAGCCATGCCAGCTCTCAGAGAACTAGGCCTCAAGAATAACTCACTCACTAATGTTTTAGAAACACCATTTTGGAACCTCCCCGCTTTGAAAGGCTTGGACCTCAGTAAAAACAGTCTGAGGAAATTGCAGCCCAGATTCTTAGCCAATGTGGGTTCTTTAAGGCGGATAGATTTAAGCAGCAATGAGCTGAGCTTCTTGCATCCAGAGGTGTTCGTACATACACCGTTTCTGGAGCACATTAACGGTTCTTATAACAACCTGAAGATCGTACATCCCGTAACTTTCAGACACCTCACTCAGCTCTACGAGCTAGATATGAGTCACAATTATCTGAAGCTGTTGGTAGAGGGATTGCCAAGAAATATCGAGCATTTGCTTCTACATCACAATGATATATCGAAGATTTCGATCCAGGATTTGGTTTTGCCTTCCTTGCGGTTGCTAGATTTATCGTTCAACAGGATCCAGAGTATTCCAAGGGGGTCGTTGAAAGGTTTGGTGCATCTGAGGCGTCTTTACTTGAGTGAGTATTGTAGTAACCTATTTCGATAACTGTAGAAATTTTTCCATTTATAATACATGATATATGAACAAAAATCTCCTAATTATTTTGTTAGGATTCGACCACAGCAACGGATTTTAAGGAAAATTCACTCAAACGAAATGAAGTAGAAAACAAATATTTAAAGATTTTATTTAAAACGAAGTCATGGGAAAAAAGTTGTCATCATCTGATTATTAGCGAAAATATTATCCATGTCTCTCAGCACATTGATGATAGTACTTTATTAAGCAAGTATTATAAGGTCCTTTCAGTAACGAGTATTCAATGAACAAGTGTCTAGAGGAATTTATAGAAGCGGTGCATACCGTACTCTTTCTAAGAACCTACAACAAGATTATTTATTTTTAATGTTGATTTTTCTTGGATTATCTTGACAATTCCAACTGATAGACCAAGACCAACTCTGCCAGGAGGGATTTCAACCACTGAGATCATACTGATGTATTTAAAGAATGGAGTTTCAATGGTACTGTTTTTAAAAATATTTTTTACACACATATTGTGAATCTGTGATTATTCGATCATTCATCGAGGTTCTTACGATGATTGTTATTTCAGTGATTTTCGACAATTTGTACTTTTTTATATTCACATTTACAACTTTCTGTATTATTTAATCAATTTAACTTTTTGTAAAATTTGACTTCCATCTATAATGCTTTGTCAACAAGGAGGTGTTCTTCGGACAACAAAGTTTATTTGATTTGAGTGGAAAAATAAAAATACGGAAAAGTACTATCCTACATGAATCGATGAGATTATTTTCTACGCTATACTGCCCATACATAGAGATTTTGCGAATTCTTGGCCAATTCCTTCTGAAACCTGCTCTAGATTAAACTTTTCTTGTCGAATGATTCTGTGAATATTTTTGGGGTTTAAATAGTTGTTTTTTGTTGTACTTTTTGACAAAATTACCAATTATACAGGTTTATGCAGGAATCTCGTCAGATCCGAAAGATTTTCATAAGTTAATGATCTTCCGTCAAGTATTTTGCAGTACGAAATCAGCTCATGATGTTAAAAATGACTTTGAAGATTCCAAAAAGACGAAAATATACAATGCAAACTACCATCATTCACCGAAAATTAAATGAAGTACTACTGGTCTGTCATGTGCGAACGCATCTCTAGAATTTTAGAGCTACCCGTGATGATTCAAACAATTTTTTATACGACAACTTCCATTGAAGCTCCTCTGAATTATGGGGGTTGTGTAAACACAGCTTTGCTTTCGAGTTTATGTGCTCCTACAGAGTTGTTGCATGTTACGAACGCAAAGTGTGGGCAAAGATTAATAGAGGAATGCTTTTAATAACTTGGTTTTGTTATTTTTAAGAAGCCAGGACACAACATATAATGTTCTGTAATATAATATGAAAGAACTGGCAATGCCAATGGTACTTTCATAAAACTGACATTTCAAAGCTAAAGTTAACTTGGGTGTTAAAATGGAAGTTCTTCAGAAAATGTTTATAAAACCGGCCCTAAGAGAGACAAACATACATATTTCAGGTGTATTGGTGTGGAACAGTAGATCGATTTCGTGTACGTACAAACTCGATGATGGGGTCCCATTATTTAACTGTCGCCAATATTGTGATAGATTATAGATTTGAACTTTTTTTTTATATTTCATAATTGAAATTACCCTGCTCTATTTTATCATTATTTTGTATAAGCTATGTACTCAATCATAACCATATGAAGTTTCCACCAATTATTATGCAAAGTTTTAATTTTTTTCATAATGAAATTGATTAACGGTTAATACCAATATTTATTCCAAGATAAATTAATTATGTGCTCATAGTTCAAAATCACAATCTGATCATATTCGTCGACTGATTATTCAACTCCATTACATTTTGACAGGTTCAAATCTATTGCAAACCCTTGACGAATTATCACTGGATGGTTTGAACCAACTGGAAACTTTAGATCTAAGCAAAAATAGACTAGTCCAGATCCATCCTGCCTCAATGAAGTCATTGGTAGCGCTGAAAAATGTTAATATAGCCGACAATGAAGTAAACCTTCTGGGACACAATGTACTCATCAGCAGCACCAACATTCAAAAAATAAATATGAGCAGAAATAAGCTATCAGAAATTTTTGCGGGAACATTTGAAAACAGTGAAAATCTTGAGGTCTTCGACAGCTCTCATAATCTCTTAGTCCAGTTTCCACAAGCCTTATATGGGCGTCAACATTTAGAGAAATTAGATCTGTCAAGTAATCGCATCAAAAGTATAAACTCCACTATTCTCAGTAGCCTGACAAGCTTGAGGGAGCTCAAGCTGAGCAGAAATTTCATCAAGCTTCTCGAGGGACATGCTTTCACCAATTTGAAACAATTGAAAAATATTCATCTAGATGATAATGAACTTGAGTACGTCGAACCAAATTCCTTGAAGATGTTACCAGTGTTGAAGTCGATCAAACTTGACAGGAATAGGATCGCGAAGTTACCCAATATGGCATTCAACGACCTCCCACTGTTGCAAAAAATCGAGTTACAGCATAACAAACTAAATCATATCGAACCAAAAGCCTTCAATTTTGTTCCTTACCTGCTCTTGCTGAATTTGAGCCACAATGAGCTGAGAAACTTCGAGAATGTCGGTTTGCAGGGGCTCAATTCTGTAGAGCTGTTGGACTTGAGTTTCAATAGAATCACGAGGCTTAAAAAGGCGAATTTGAGGAGGTTAGAGTGGCTTGTTGAGTTGAGAATGGACAACAATGAACTCTGCGAAGTAGAAGACGGAGTGTTTGATAACATGTTGCGACTCAAAGCTCTAAGTTTGGAAAATAACAGAATTGTATACATACCAGAAATGGCTGCCGAAAGACTCCGGAGTAACGTTGCAAGTATTGATATTAAGGGTAAGTTTTCTTGTACCAGGTGAGTGAAATTCGACTTGATGCATGAGTATTACTAAAGAGAGCAGAATCTTCAACACAATGCCAAAAAATAAGAGTCTTTTGTTGTTCGGGGTAGTATAACCGTATAATGGACGATTTGGGATATAAGATCCTATGAAGATATGGATACTGAGAACAGTATTCAGACTATTTTCAATTCCTTTATTCAACTATACAAGATGTGATGGTATTTTTTCAAGACCAAATATCATGAGTTGTGAAAATGTGAAAAATTGGGTCATATAGATATTGCAAAAAATTCACGTCCTTCATTCAAGTACTTGTTTACAGGAAACCCTCTCTTATGTTCCTGCAACATGCTTTGGCTGCAAGCTTGGCTGAAAGAGTCTTCTCAAGAAGGACCCGAGTGCTCCGATGGAACACCTCTTCGAGAAATGCGACTCGCCACCCGTGATTGTCTCGATACGGAGAGATCGAAAAAAATCCGAACTACTTGTGGCGCAGAATCACCAAGCGGCGCAGCTTTCCCCGAAAGTTCAAGTTTCTTCGCCACCTCCCAGGTCCTGTCCAACTCCAAGTACAGCTTGAAGAACTCCTCCATGAACGCTGTGGGGAGCAGCTCCAAAGGCAATTCAGGAAAAAATAATCATTTGGCACCGTCTCCAGAAGAGTCTGATTATTTTTATGACGACTACATCGACTATCCCTTCAATGAGACTACTTCTGATCAATGGAATGGAAAAGATAAAGAGGAAACTACTGGGAATGTCCTGGAGAAATTCCAGATGGCTACGAGGTATCCGAATGATAACACAACAGGTATGAAATAATATATTAATTAATAATAGGTATAAACATATAAACTGGCTTCTTGGAGATTCGGGGCTAGAAAAAATAGATCTTGGGTACGGTCTATCAGTCGTAAAAGGAAGCTAATAGACCACACCTACAAGGAAAATCGAAGCTGCGACCTTTGGAACCCAGTAAAGAGGAGCCAAGCCATCCATCCCGAGAGCACTGAACAGAGGTGCCCCAAGAGCAAGGCAAGCACCCAGAAAAAGGAAACCAGTGGAAACGAAGGTATAGCCGACACAGAAGTTAGCATGGAAACCGCCCGAGAGGCACCCGTTTCCACCTACAAGGAAAAACGAAGCAGAGACCTCTGAAAATCAATCGAGAGGAGCCAAGCCCGACGGCGTAAGGGTGCCTAAGGGTTGCCACTGAGGTACAACCTAAGGTGTGGGGCAGAAATTGAACCAGAAGAACCGAAGGTACGCCTATAACAAGGAGAACCTTCGAAGGGACCCTGAAATCACCTCCCTGGGAACCTATTCAGGAATAGTCTGACTAAAAGACTACACCTACAAGGATAATCGAATCAGGGATTTGTGGAATACATTCGAGGGGAACCAAGCAGATCGTTCCGAGAACTCCGACCGGAACAGGGGTCCTCGAATCCACGGTTGGAGGAGCCTTCACAGGTACCCCCGATTGCAAAATATGTGGGTACACAAAGGGTCCGAACTGAGAGGCCTAGAGGAAGAACAGGCAAACTAGTATTATAACGTCCAAGGAAAGCAATTCCAAAATACGATGGCATTCAAACCCGTTAAGGAATTAAAATTTCGGCGGAGAAATCCTTAACCAATTCATCATATAAACTAGTTTTTGGAAGAATTGTTTTTGCTCGCAGTTCTCCATTTAGATATGAAACGTATTAATCGGGCAAAAAAGGAAAACTTTAAAATTACCATACTTTACCTTCAAAACTGAGTCAGTCGTGTATGGAAAAAACTCCTCTGTCACAGCTTAAGTAGAAAATGGGGTATTGGACGCCTGTGGTGTCACTTAGTGAGAACTTAAATAGTTTTCCTTCAACTTCATTACTAAACTTAGTTTAGTAATCATACTACCTGCTAGTGTGGTGAAGGGGAAAACTATTTTTTGTCCTCAATGATAGGTTCAACCACATAGAATTCACTTTTCCAGTATACCAAAATTCACAATAAGAATTGAAACGGAAAACATTTATCATTATTAATTTTCATATATGATGAAAGGAGAGACAGTTAGTTCACAATGAATTACACCAAACAGGTATTTGGCATTCCTGTCAAAGGAGGGTGAATTGTGATGCTGACACACCCTGAGAACGAAAGACTCGTAAACTGGAAACAGGGCGGTGGGTGAAAGTTCAATGGCAGAACACCATGACAACTTCACAATGAAGTCCCATCAACCAGATCCGAACTATTTTGATTAATGAAATAGATACACCACTTCAACATACAATTAACCTCATACTTCATAATTCACCTATCTGTTCCTTCTCTTTGTGTTTGCAGGAAGTGTTTTCTTGTCCTCTTTCTGTCACCAGTCTAGGACTTGCCATAGATCTTCAAATCACAAGTCTTCCTTCCATAGTCTATAACCCTTTCCAGTTTGATCCTTTTCCATTATTACTCCCGATAATCACTCAGCATGTAAGATTTTTGTTCAAATCAAACCTGTACTGTGAATATAAAATAATGGATCAAATATTTCACAGGTAACACACCAACATTGTACGCTGCATCTAAAAACTCCAAGCCCAGCATCCCTCCAAAGGTCAGCTATTCTCCTAGTACAAGCGGCTTTACATTTTTCGGCCTTCCTATCCCCAGCTTCAATATGAGCAATATATTCCGAGGAAAGAAAACATCAATGCCTCGTTCCTCCCCTAAAATGGAAAGAAAATCAGCCATTGTCAATAATCCCACCAAAGAAAAAAGGAAATCCGTTCACCAAATTGACCACGCACACTCACCAATGTTGCCAGAGCTACAGAGCGGTTTCCTGCCAATGTTGCCAGGTTACGGGGGATTCAAGCCAATTCCTGATCCGAGTTTGACGACGCCAAAGCCCACACTAGTAAGTGGAATCAGAAAAGTTAACATAGAAAGGTCGGAAGTGGTTTCAAACAATAGAACTGTACTCCACTTCACGAACAACATGACTTCTAGTAACAGAAACAAGAAGAGTCAGCTGGTTCCCGATCATCTGAACAAAGCTGCTCTTCAGTTGCAAAGTATAGCGAATGTTAAAATGTCCAGTCACACTGAAAGGCACACTGTCATTGAACGCCCTGTCAATAGAACAGAGAAGAATGTTATAGCGGAGCAAAGTGTACAGAAACCTGTATTTTCTAAATCTTCACCTCCAGTTGTAGAAGATACCACAACGACAAGGGTGCCAAGTACTCCATCTGAGGTTGAGATGGAAAAATACGAGACGACAACGATCATTTCAGTTTCCAATGAACCCGAAGTGGTTACAATTGATACAGAGCCAGTAGAGGAAAATTCAAAAACTCCAAAGAAGATATTCGATGACCCTATAACAAAACCAAATGTGTCATTGGTTATCAGTAGCAACAATACGATTACTAAGAGCGACGTTGCAATTACCAACAGCTACGTTGCAATTACCAAAAGCGACGTTACAACTGAAGCTATTCCAAAATATAATTCAACTGGATCAATCCTGTCTGCTCTATTAGTACCTGGAGGGCAGCAGCTTCACATGAAGCCTTCTGCAAAGTCCACAATCACTAAAGTTGCTTCTCCCCATAACTCTGCCAGTGCTCCACTGCTCTCCAATTTGGAGGTAGCAGATGGGTTGCGTCTACCATCAGATTCAGTAGTCAAAGAAGACGGTGAAGATGCATTGATTATTTCAGAGCAAGACGATGTTGGAAGAGGCGTCGATGACTGGTACTTCCAGAATTATAATAGGCATAATGTAGAACCATTTGTAGCAAAAATAGTTAATACCAGCAGCGGTAGTTGTAGATATGTATATGGATTTTGGCTTATGGTGGTTGTTGCCAGTTACATTGTTGTAAACTAGCTTGTTTGTTTTATTTGTGGAAGTTTCTTGGGCCGAAGTCCGTGTTGTAAAACATTTTTGATTTTGAGAATTAGTTTCTGGGAGGGCACTCAAAAATGGGCGAACCAAGAAGTTTCAAGGTAGATTTATCTGGTGCAAAATCATAAGACCCAAACCTAAAAATATTTGACCATTCATATATTTCACCGCTACATTATATAACTATTACGTGGAAACAAACATTTTTGACCAAATAAATCTGTAATAGTTGAAGAAAAAGGTTCCGTAATGTTATCAATCAAAAAAGAAAAATTATAATAATTATCATAATTTTTACCAAATTTTGATGTTTTTAAAATTAAGGAGAAATGAAAAACTGATAGGTCATAGTGAAATGAATACGAAGTAACCTTCTCTTCAAGCGTTTCCACCAAGTGGAAGAAAAAAGGCAAACATTTGTCAAAATCAAGTACTCTCCTGGCTAATACCACGACGGACATTGAAATTTCGAACTTGTTCGAAATATGATAGGTCATAATCATAATCGAAAATGCTTTGAAATTATTCATTGTCGCCAAGTTTCACACCTCATGGACAGAGCTCAACTAGACATGAATATTGATTGAAATTACAAAAAAAAACTATAATGATGGAAGTCCCTTACCTATTTCTTTAATTAATATATGACGAACCAGTAGCAGCTATATATTTGAATTTTCAATCATGTGGGTTTTTGTTATAACATAATCGAAATTATTTCAATTTCAGTAGAATGTTTGAATTTTGTGATACATGCTAATGATCAGGTTTTTCAAACAGGACCTCTTGTTTTTTGTATGTTTAATTCAAAGCGAAGTAGTCGTGGTGTTAGAGCGTTAGCAACGGAGCTAAAGTGGTTCAGAATCCACTTTAACGTAAACCGCAGGTACCGTATCTCCCTTGCTCACATCAGCTCTGTTTTTGCGAGGGCTTTCTCAAAAAACCTGGGAGATTCGTTAAATACAAACCTCAACAAGAGCAAATTTTAACAAAATTTGCTCGTTTGTATATGCTTTATTGTCTGAAGTCCAAAGATGAGAAGTGAGACAGTGGATGTAATGTTTGTATCAGAGCTGTCAAATTAACGTCCTTGTAATAGTTATTATCCTAACAAGTACGGAAAGAGTTCTATTTCCGCATGAGACTGCCGTTACCCGAACGACGCAAACCGGAGTTCGGGTAAGCAGTCGAGTGCGGGATAGTACCTTTCCGTATGAGTATGGATCAAGATTTTTTCTACAAGAGCATTGAAACATCTTATGTGATGCTCTTGAACAAACTTTCACGTGCGGGAAAAATTATTACCGCACTAGTGCGGGAAAAAATCACTTGAAGTGACATTAGCGTGCGGGAAAATTTTTCCCGCACTAGTGCGGGAATATGACACCTCTCAAACTAAATTGCGTGCGGGAATAGGGCGAACACGCACGCTTGTAGAAAAAAGTTATTATTCTAACAAAGAGTACCATTCCCGCATGTGACTGCCATTACCCGAACGACGTAAGGCGGAGTTCGGATAAGCAGTCGAGTGCGGAAGAGTACCTTCCGTATGAGTAAGGATCAAGATTTTTTATACATCTTATGTAGCGCTCTTGAACAAACTTTCGCGTGCGGGAAAAATTATTCCCGCACTAGTGCGGAAAAAACTCACTTGAAGTGACATTAGCGTGCGGTAAAATTTTTTCCGCACTAGTACGCGAAAATGACACCTCCCAAACTAAATTGCGTGCGGAAATAGGGCGGAACGCGCAAGCTTGTAGGAAAAAATACTTTCAATCGCTACAACAAGCAAACGACAAGTGTATATCATCCTAATCAAATTACAGGTTTTTAGCTTCAATTGAAATTCAACATGAAAAAATTTGTTTCAAAATAATATCAAGACAGTTAATAAAGTTTTATTGGTGAAACTGAGCTAATTCAACAGGAAAATCCAGAGGGTTTGTAGTTACACTCGCTTTTGTGTCGACCGCCCTCGATGTCAATGCCAGACCATATCCAATCGAAGCAACCGTCTTTAGCACAGAAAATCTTAACTGGTAGGGCCTTTTTGCCCTTTATAGTCCCAGTAACGTTGGTTAGAGTTAAGGCAGTAATAGGAATGTTATTATTGAGCACTCCTGTGCCACTTCCATTCACGTAATCTTGCTGAATATTGACTACAGAGTTGGTAATCCCTGAAAATGGAGATTGATTTAGAAGGGCTGGAAAAGCAGTAATTGTGTCGAACTTTTACCCAATAGGAATCAGATGAAGTGGTAAAATTAGAATATATGTTTGAATAAAAAACCTTCTCCCATTGTTTTTATATAACATTTGTTATTGAAACTAGGTGGTAGATGGAAATTTGATAATATACAGGGTGTCCCTAAACTATGGTGCCAAATTGAAACAGAAGATTCCCCTTGAAAAATAAATGGGACTTTCCTTATATTTCTTTTCTCAAATGTCGTTCGTTGCAAAGATACAGGGTGTTCCTCACTTTCTAAAATTTTTCAATAAAATTTGACAGAATGTTTGTGTTCAACAGGTACTTCATTTTGAAAACAGAAACGCATTTTCAGTTGTTACCAGTGGCGTACCTTTTCTCCCCTATTTTTTACGCCACTGGTAAAATCAGAAAAATTATGCATTTTTTGCATTCCTCATTCAATTTTCAGTAAAAAATGTATACTTGTTCGAATCCGGAAAAACTAATCGTTTTCAAGATAGTTGCGCTTTTATGAATACAAACATACTAGTAATGAAAAATTTGTTCCGCAGAAATTAATTTTACAATCCCAATTACTGGTCTAAATAACATCTTGATATTCAACCAAAAAAAATGACACTTTCAAATTTAATTGTTTTTTACTACTATGAAAGTGGCGAAAAAATGCCTTTTTATTTTTCAGTTTCAACACCCTGTACCTCTGCAAGAGAAATGCATGTTGAAATGTCATTGATTTTTTTTGGTAAAATATCCAGTTTTAGGTTTAACCAGTAATTAGGATTGTAAAATTCACTTCAGCCGAACATTTTTTTCATTACTATAGTTATGTGTGTATTCATAAAAGCGCAATTATCTTGAAAACGGTTGATTTTTCTGGAATCCAACTAGTATAAATTTATTACTCAAAATTGAAAGAGGAATGCAAAAAATTATTAAATTTTCTGATTTCACCAGTGGCGTAAAAAATAGGGGAGAAAAGGGACCATGTCTTGTACGCCACTGGTAACAACTGAAAATGTGGTTTCATTTTCAAAATGAAGCACCTATTGAACACAAACATTACTTCAATTTTTTTTGAAAAATTTTCTCAACTGTGGAAGTTATGAATAAAAATTACTTCTGCGAACGACATTTGAGAAAAAAAATATTGGGAAAGTCATATTTATTTTTCGAGGGGAATCTTCTGTTTCAATTTGGCACCATAGTTTCGGGACACCCTGTATATTGAAAAAAGTATACTCTTCGAAAATAAACATATCGGTAGGTATTTTGAATAAGTTTTTATGTAATTTAATTATTTTCATTTTCAGCAACTTTCAATACCCTATACTTGATTTTGGGGTGCTATATCCAATAAAAAAAAATAAATGATGTTTTAATCTATCATGCGGATACAGAGACTATTACAATTTCAGAGCAATCCGTGATGATTAATTTGCCACTGAAACAAACACAGCTTTCCATCAATGACCCCCCGAATCCTCCGAGTGCAAAAATCGATTATTATCGATGTTCAATTATATACAATTTCTCGTGATTTTATTCACATTATAATCGTGCACTTAGGCTGTAATTTTTTAGTCATTCTAGTATTTACTGAGGCATTGTTTCGACATATTTTCGTTTATCGATCATTCATGACGCATTTCCCTAGGGCTCGAATATTATTCGTGCTGAAAAGGACGTGCGTACCCTCAAAAATCATTCGACCCCAACATTCGAACATTTCGAACTTCATCATGAATCACCAGCTTCAGTCTTACGTTTGGTGTAGGGACAGGGATTCTGGATTTCCACGTATTTTCATTTCATTTCACTTACTATTCCTCAAATATAGAAGAAAATGTGGATGTGGCATCATAAATATTAGGAAACGCAAAGTTTCCATGAAAAATAACACAATAAATAGTTTGTGCTAGAAAATTACTGAAAAGACCCGATACAATAGATGGAGGGCTATACTTTATATTGGGTATTTCTACATACCAAGTTATCGTGCTCTTTGGAAATGTTTATATATTTTTCAAAATCCCCGGTGTATGAAATTTTATTATCCATATTAAAAAAAAGTAGTTCTGAAAATAGAACTACAGAGGGTTCTCCGGACAAATACTAAACCAACATATTGAAACAGTGAAGCTAATAACAAAATAACCATATATAGACGGTAAACGGAAAAAATACGCCCGGGAAAAAAAAAGGAAGAAAAAGCCGGAAAAAATACCCCACGGAAAAAAAAAACCGGAAAGAAAACCCCTGGAAAAAAAAACGGAAAAATACCCCTATATGCGATAACAATGGCCAGTACACAAAACGTAATGAAATTTCAACTGTCATGTTAAAGAAACTAGACCATATTTGATTCATTTTACAATACAGAGGGGTGGAACAACACATTTTCCAGCCTTGCAAAAAGGCGAATCAGGTTAGTTCGTTCAGGAACAAGCGAGTCATAAAAATATAAAAAATAGTCTTTTTTGGTCGTCGACGATGAACATTCCACAGGATTTAATTTATTCACTTTATTGATCCTAAGAAACATTTCTGTTTATAGAGGGATAAAAATAATAATAATACATACACTGATTAATGGCAATAAATACATAAAAAGGAAGAATCAAACAATTGATGGAATTGAACAAGTATCACAAGTTTATAAAAACTAAAAAAATGGGGGAATCAGAAAATATTCACCTGTTTTCAACTCAACCGATCATGTTTTTTTTTTTTAACTTTTATTGGTATTGTAAAATGAATCAAATATAGACTAGTTTATTTAACATGACAGTTGAAATTTCATTACTTTTTGGCCTCGATTGTTATCGCATATAGGGGTATTTTTTTAGGTTGCTTTTTCGGGAGTTTTCTTTCCGGGTTTTTTTTCCGTGGGGTATTTTTTCCGGGGTTTTTTTCGGGGGGGTTTTTTCCGTTTTATTTTTTCCAGGGGAATTTTTTCAGATTTTTTTTTCAGGGTTTTTTTCCCTAGATTCATACAGACAATACTCGGATAAGATATTGGTACAATGTTCCTCAAGAACTCTATTTTGTTTGATTCGAATAGAGTGACTACCTGGGGTGAATACTTCACTTACCAGACATGTGAATATTTTCATACGTCACGTTTCGGATTTCCCCAAGACCACCATCGGCATGTGTCTTCACGTGAATTCCGGAACCCGACTTGACGACAACAGAGTCTCTGAAGGTGACATTGGTAACTCTGTTGTGCGAGAAAGATTCCTTGCTGAAACCAACAGATAAACTGAGACCGTGCGATCCAGAGCAGTGCAAATTTGAGATAAGCATGTTTGAACCGCGATTGATTGCCACGCAGTCGTCTTGATTCTTAACCGTGGAGTTGGTGATGATTACGTTTTGGCCATTGATGATGTCGAAGCCATCGGTGTTGTGCCCCAACGCATTCTGTAAAAAGCTTGGTTTGATTAGTTTTATGCTAAATAATGAAAAATGGATGATATAATCCAATTTTCTGCTTCAACCTATACAATCCGTCGGAAGATTCCAACAAAAAACAACTACTGCCCGCTACAACGATTGAGTTATATCTGATTGATTCTCCCATTTTCCCTTTCTTGTTGGTTTCTTCATTCAAAATAATGATAATATAATCTTCTCGAATGACATACTCTGAAAGCAAAAGCAAAAACGATATTCGTAAATAAATATTGCAACATTAAAAAAAAATAAGGATCCGAGTCGAAACTTTACTGATCCCCTAACATCACCATGAAAAAAGTCAATATCGTTACTGAGAATCCTTATAAACAATCTAAATTCCTATTATTCAGTTGAAAAAAATTGATTTTAATTTCATGGTGTATTTGCATTATTAGACTTTCTGTTACATTAATTTTGTTTTCTCTAGCAGATATTTAGACTTTGCAATTTTTAAATACAAGTCTATAGAATGGATAACGTGTAGAAAGAGGCATTTATAGAAAACCCACCAGTAATAATAGATTCATACCAGCAGATTCAAACCACCAGAATCAGCATAAAATGGCTGGTTTCCGATTTTCCACTGAGTAAAGAACGTTTTCAGAAGAAAATATATATCATTCAACATTTGAATAATGAAAAGTCATTGAGATAAACAACCGCCTTTGAATGACCTATCGATAACAAACATTCCATTCCATCACCAGCTCATGAAGGGCCATAATGATATTTTCCGAGATACCAATCTCCAGATTTTATGTAAAGCAGTAAAAAAGATATTCCAATTCTAGATGTGGAATCAACTAAATCAGCTGTGATACAGTCTTATGATAAAGTCTTGAGATAAAGTCTATCATTCATCATATCATTGTTTCTTTGTTATGAGCCTTCCATGTAAAATATGTAGAAAAGTAAAGTTGTTCAATCAGTACATCAACAGACTTTTGCTTCATTCGTCATGTTTTTTCATTACTCACTTCCAATCTGATAGTGTCACGTAATGAATATTTATCGTCCTCATTTGAAATAACTTATCAATAAATCAATCAATCGATTATCAGTACGATAATCGAAAGATATCATTTGCAATAAACAATTTTATATTATCGGAATATTTTTACAAAATAGCAGGCTTTAAAAGCAAAACAAACGGCTTTTCAATTTGTTAGGACCGATTGGAAAAAACTTTCCAAGGCAAAGACCGTTTGCAATGAAATTCTATAAATATTTCGTCAGTACAATTTGAATCTTCATTATACAGTACAGAAAACACTTTTGCTTCATGTTCTCATGGTCGCATATTTAATAAATTACTATTTCTGGGATAATAGTTTCTTTATAGACGCTCATGCATCTACCCTTAGCCACTTATTATATTCTGTCACAGATTGAGTAATGTTTTTTGTTTGGGTTCACAGTCCTTTTTTAAATTCCGAGTGTCCTAATTTCAGAGTTTTATTATTATTAGTAAGTAGGTACTTACTTCATCACCGGCAGAAACATCTATGGTCCATCCGGTCAAAATTATGTCAGAACTTGCAATTATAACACAATGATGTGGACAATTCAGGAGGAAAATATCTTTGAATAATGATCCACCAGATACATCTATTTCGAAGAAATACGGCTTGCCTGCAATTTGACCTCCTTTTCCGTCCCACCAGAGGGCGCCTTGACCATCAAGTATAGAACCTGTAAAAAAATTTATTGTAGGACCTATGTTTATTTAATCGTGTCGGTTTTATTGGTGATAAAAGTAGCAGTCAGGTAGAAGATAAAATGTTTTTTCATGTCAGAAGTTTCACAACTCATGTACAAAGTTTCCTTAACCAAATAATGATATTTTTGAATAATTACGTTATGAATTATGAACCATAATAGTGATAGGATTTGGATGATGGCCACAGAAGTCGATCATACACACTGAATTTGAAAAAAAATAATGATAGACTCCTTCATCTACATATCAGCCACATAAAAAAAAATACCCCATATATGTGCACTCCGAGACGACTAAACAAACTAATCCATTTCTAACAGTGTTTTTGAAGTCACAATGCTTTCGCCTTCGCCTTCGCCTTCGCCTTCGCCTTCGCCTTCGCCTTCGCCTTCGCCTTCGCCTTCGCCTTCGCCTTCGCCTTCGCCTTCGCCTTCGCCTTCGCCTTCGCCTTCGCCTTCGCCTTCGCTTTTTCAGGCTCGACAGTAGTATATTCGTGGTGAGTAGTTATTAAATTGATTTATTTGGCTCATAGACATAGACTTTCTGCTCATTTTTGAAATGATACTCAGGTCTAGCTCAGCACCAGAGACAGTATACCAAAGATCTGGAAGCCTCCGACATCATCATTAAAATTTAAATTGAATCACACCGAAAATAATGAATTTACCTGTTGCTCCTTGTACTGTCACTCTCTCCCCTCGAACTCTGACCAGAGGACCAACCCAAAGAGCATGTTCAAACTTAATCGTCCCCTCGAATGTAAGAACTGTTCCAGTCTGCAAATCCAAATCCAGAATTTCTCCACCAGGTACGGTCAGATTCGAAACTACGATATCTGTGCATTTATTGATAACCGACGATACATCAGAAAACTTAGAAATCATGCAACTGGATTTTGAAGAATCGCTATGCGTTGCAGAGACGCACGCAAAAATCACTAGTATTCTAGAAAATATAGACGTGTAACGCATGGTGAGGTATAGGTACTATTGAGTTGATGCTGAAGTACTGTGGTTACTTGTTATAGTTCAGGTCCTATCTGATTAATGAACTGATCGAAGATATTGTTGTGTACCGGGTGCAACCGAGTAAATCGTCGATTTATAGCTGAACAGGGCACCAACAGAGACCAAGATGAATATCTCCTGAAGCAATCAATCCTAGCATATTAGGTGAAGAATATAGCTAAAGGGTAGAGAGGAATAATTTAAGCGTGTTCAATTCCAAATGATTTTTACAACGTGAATGATATTTTCACCGGGTACGTAGACAAAAACTTCAAGTATTCCGATTAATCATGACTCAACAACTGATACGATTTTTTCATGTTCTGGTTCAAACGAATTGAATGGAAAATGCTGTTATGTTCAGAGAACATCGTGTGAGACTGAGGGATGAGAAAAAGTAGGTAAAGATTGATGTTCTTTAATTTTTGCACGCCGGAAACCCCTTCCGAGGCAAAGAGTTCCGTACTTTTACCGTTCGTGGTGTAATTCTTTTCTTTTCCACTTATATGTGTGTCTCTCATGTATGAAAGACGCAGCTCTACAAAAAATAAACAGGTCTTTCAAATACTAACAACGTACTTTTTCAGTATAGGTACTTGCGGTAACTTTTTTCTTGTCCGACTGATGACTACATCTGCCGAAATTTATATGCGAATCATGATTTTCTTAAAGCACATAATGTAGTGAAGGAATTTCAACATGGTTTCCTCAAAGGCAGAAGTACAGAAAGAATTTTATTTGATTTTGTTGAACGAGTTTATATACAACTTAGTCGAAGTAGACTCTCACGCTTGCAGTGTTTTATCAAGTCTCAATAAAGCTATCAACTGCGTAGATAATTCTATTTTACCTAAAAAATTTATTAATTATGGAATCAATGGATAGGTTCCAAATCTCCTGAAATCACATTCAAGCAATAGAAAACAAAAAGTATGCATGAGAGAACAAAATGAGGAAATTTTATTAGATTTCGTTGAAATAAAACGAGGTATACCACAAGGGAGTGTATTAGGTCCGTTACTATTTATAATTAATATAAATGATCTTTCAGAAATATTATAGGACTCAAACACAACAGTTGTTAGTTATGCGGACGATTCAAACCTCATCCTACCAGTTGATAATTACATTCATTTGGAAAATATGATAAAAAAATATTTCTTCAGTATCCTCATATTTCAATGAAAATGAGTTACTTCTGAAAGTCGCAAAAACGGATTGCATTGTTTTCAAAACAAACCGCAAAGTATTACCATTCCGGAGTCTATTAATCTATGGAAGGGATAAGAATTATACTTATCTACCAATACAAAAATATTGGGCCTTATATATAGACAAACTAAATTTTGAAAAGCATATTGACTATCTGGCAAAAAAAGCATCCAAATGTTTTGCAATAAGTTTTGAAAAGAAATCTCAAAACTACATAGAAGGTAGAAGGTAGAAGGTAATATTTTCGGATTCCTTATACACAAAATTGCTCATTGTATCATCAAATCACTTGCATACCTAATCAACTTGTCGCTACAGGTAGGAATATTCCCAACTAGAATGAAAACAGCTCTAGTTTCTCCCATTTTAAAAAAAGGAAACTCTGAAAACCTAGAGAACTACCGTCCCATAACAATCCCATCCGTTAAGTCAAAAATTTTGGAGTATGAACTTTTGGATCAATTATTGAAATTTTTGGATAGGAATTCTCTAATACTGAACAATCAGCATGGTTTCCGCTCTGGTCGTTCCACAGTAACCGCAATTCATGATTTCTATGAAAAAATATTGGATTCTTTGGAAGCAGGTGAGAGCTCGGTTGGAATATTTTGTGATATGAGTCGGGCTTTTGACTGTGTCCAGCATGAACTCTTGATGGATAAACTTTATCAGTATGGAATTCGCGGAACACTTTATGAATGGTTTTTCTCATATCTGAACAGACGGTCTCAGCAGGTCAAAATAAATCATAAGGAGGATAATGTGAAAGCAGAACACATTTCTAGCCCACTTCCAAGTAGAATAGGGGTCCCTCAAGGGTCTGCGCTGGGTCCCATATTACTTATCATTTATATAAATGAATTACCCCTAGTACTCCACGATGCGTCTACTTTGTCTCTATACGGACGACTCCACGCTCTTATTCACAGACAAATCCCCATCTCAAATTCTAAATAAAATCAATACCAGTTGCGAATCACTCTGCAAGTGGTCTTACGCACACTCATTGTTCCTAAATGTTTCCAAACCTGGCATATGAACTTCCACACCAGGCAAAATAATAACATTACAAATTTAGATATAAAACTAAATAACGAAACCATAGATAGACAAAAATGTATTACTTTTTTAGGCGTCAAATTGGACCAACATTTGTAGGATTACCTATGGAATAATAATTTGGGGAAACTCGTGTAACGTCCAGACTATTTTTGTTGCCCAAAAGAGAATTGTGCGGTGTTTAGCAAATGGAACCTCATGCAGAGAATTATTAAAACGTTATAGAATACTCCCTTTTTATGGATTATATATATGAACTCTTGATGTACATTCACGGACAGCGTGGAAAATTAACTACGAATGAATCGATTCATAACATGACACTAGACAAAGAAATAATTTCCGTATTCCAAACGTCCACCTCACATTATCACAAAAATCACTAGATATTTTCGGACTTCGACTTTATAATGTTCTCCCAGAAGAAATAAAAAAGATTGATAGCATGATACTATAAAAAATAAAATAAAAACACTTCTTCTCGACCTCTGTCCCTACAGCTTAAAGGAGTATTTCGACAATTTTATACTGTGTTAGTATTTTTATTTAATATGTTCATGTGACTATTTGCTGTGTTGTCAATTTTCTGTATTTTTTTAACTTAATGTTATCTGTAAAACCTGACTTGTCCCATCTACTCAGCTCGTTGGATTAAAAATAAATTGATTGATTGATTGAAGGTTTACAGGGGTCTATTATTGGTTTTGCATCCCAAATGTACCGAATGTCTCCCTTTCGAATGACAAATTTCGAGTTGAGTAAAACTTGAGAACTATTACCCCAAAAGCATATTCTCAATTAAGAAACAATCAAAACAAGATGAAATTCAGTTTTCTCTCAAAATCACCCTACTTGCAAAGCATCCTGAAGCCAGATTTTTGCATAAACCAAGATATAAGTAGTGAAGAAGAGATCCTCTTTCACAGAGTCCAAGAAATTTTGTCGCTGATTCATTAGCTATTGGTGAAATACCTTTAAAAAAATTCATTGAGCCAGTATTTGAAAGTGGTGTCTTCCAAAAATTAAGAGATAATTTATTCACATCACACCATTTATAAACTTCGGCCCCAACGAAATCATTAAGTTCATTATTGTTTTTATTATGCCATACTATTGTGGTATCATCTGCAAATAGGATGAGTTTTCCTTAGACATGAGTTGAGGGCAGATGGTTGATATATAGGAGGAACAAAAGTAGACCCAGCACCGATCCTTGTGTTACCCCACAAGAAATTACTTGAGATTATTAAGACATCTCACCAAGTGAAACTCTTTGGGTGTGCTCAGATAAATATGAGTGAAGCCATCTCATTGAAACGTCTCGAAAGTCATACTTTTCTAACTAATGCAGGAGTATTCTGTGGTCCACACAGTAGAGGCTTTTGTAAGATCACGAAATACAGCTGGAGCTGACTCAACCTTCCAAATATAATACAAAGAGTTTTCAACAAGTTTTGAAGGCAAAGACACTTAATAGTCTCAAAATATGAACGTTTTTTTGAAAAAGATTAGTAGAATTTATTTACTTCAAACTTATTTTTCCAGATAGACAATTTCAGCAAACGATCATTTAAGAAAAATTACTGAAAAATTTATTAATTTTTCTAAGACAACAGTTTGTAAGCACAGTAACTTATCAGAGCCAATGTGTTAATCAAAAATTCAAATTTCCTGTTCAAATTTGTTATCTCCGTCAACCGGCGACTATGGTGGACAAGGGAATGGTGACAGTGCTGGGATTTGAAACCACATACTTAAGCCGTGAAGCAAACTCTCTACCATCACCACGGTCCCATTGATTCTTTTACCCTTCTACACTTGTATAGATTTCCTTGATAAAACATTTTTTCATTTTTAGACTAAAATGTTAAAATCAAAAGAAAATCGTATCAAAAACTAATTTCCTTAACAAAATCAAACACAATCAATAAGACTGATGTAGTTTTGAATCCATTTAAACTTATCTTTTTTTGGTGTTCCTTTATTTACAGTCATATGAAATACTTCATTCAATCATATCTATTGTTTTATTTATTGCATTTATTATATGTAAATTAGGATTTCACTGTTCAATAAACTCTAGTAACTTTTTTCATCATTTCAATTCTCTTTTCTTAACATTACAAATGTACAACCTAACTTCTCTCCAAACCCTATTTGAAATACTATGTATCTGATAATGCAATGTGAATAATGAATTGATACTCAAAGAAACTATTTTTAATAACAAAAATAAAAATGTCCTTCTGATATTCAACTGGCCGGCCAATTGCCACGGCTAACTGAGCAAAGCGAATCGTTCGTTCATGGACAAAGTAGTTGTCACCGGCCTAACAGCCGTGGGCACCAATATCAGCCCCCCTTGGAACGCCATCTGGATCCTTTTGATTTCCAACTGAATCGTTCCGTCCAACACCTGTTTGAATCTATGGAAACCTTGTACAAAATGCTGTTTATCTAAAAACGTGTTGTTTCTGACTTGCACTTTGAAATTTTTTGGGGTGCTGGACAAAGTGTTGGGCAATAATCTTCTCAATCTGAACTTTTTAGGAGCATTTGGTGATATTGTAGCGTCCTGGTGTCTTGCTCTAATGAGGTTGAGGCGATGCTGAGCAGAGAAATTTCGGGATTTCCTCTTGTTTATCTGATTGTTAGCTGTGCCACCGATCAGCCTGAAACAAAAGAAGTTCAGTCTACACTATTTCATAGAACAATAAAAAAGAATATCTTAGCAAATAATTTGAATTGAGTAAATGACAAAATAAACATCAAGTGTGACACAGGAAAATCTGGATCCTTAGTAAATGACTAGCATTATTTCTTTTCACTGGTGATACAAGACTATCAAGTCTTTAGATTGCAGTGGCTCGGATAACACAATTTATACATTAGGTGGATACAAATGGATTTCATAATTTTTTTTCACAAAATTCCCTTGTACCCAAACAAACATTAACTACATACTGTGATTATAACAGGTAAAATTAAACATCCAAGCAGTAGTAAATGCCAAAAAATATTCCCCTTTTCAAAAACCACTCAATTGTAAAGGGATATAAAAAGCTGTAATTTGTTAATTCTATTCAAAAAATAATATTGAAACAATAAGATTCAAACAGGGTGACTGATTTAAATTGTCTTGGCCAGCTTGGTGCAAAATAGAAAACCAAAAGATCAAACTGACTTGAAAACTTTCCAATTCAGTGACCCAAATTAATATGCAGGGTAAAATAAAAATTGGTAGTCCAGAGGATCCCACTTTTGCAAAAATGTCTCCCCGTGTTGCTGCACCCCCATATAAAAAACTAAGATTGAGGAAAAAACTTTTGTTCACAATAAATTCTTAATAATTATTGAAATAGTTTTCATCGATTTTGAGGTTAATGGTTTTGCCAACTCAATATACATGAAATGATCTCAAAAGCAGGTCAGTATACTGTCATATTATAAATATTTACGGGGGTCAGATTTAAGTATGAGCAAAGTCTTTGAACAAACACTTTGAACATCATTGGGCATAAGTCAAATGATGATCAAAATAACTTTATCAATTTACCTTCGTAGTCTGCGCTTGGGTGGAATTACAGCTGTGTTTGTGCCAGTAAAAGGCATTCGACGTCCTAACCGTTGTTTAACTGGTTTCTTGTCCAAATCCCTAGTCAGAGGACTTGCACCCATCAGATCTGCATGAGTTTCATAATACATCTCCTGAGCCCTTTTCTTCTTTTCTACATTTTGTATCAATGGCTTCAAATTTTTTTTAATAACAGATTCTGCAACAAGGAACATAGTTATTACATGCCTACAAAATGTAAGAATTCTATTCATATAGATGGACTTATAAATAATAACCAAAAACACAGGGTTTGGAATACAAAGGACAGCTCAAGACCCCATAAAAAGGGTAAATACCAACAGTTCTCAAATTTTCCTCAATTTACTTACCATTTGGCTTTGCGTCATCATGAGGTTGAAAAGGCTGAAGTCTTCTCAGTCTAAACTTTCTAGGAGCTGAAAAAGAAGTCAACTATTAAGCATTCCCTTTCTAGGAGATTGATATAAAAAAGTAATACCTTGATTTTCCATCTTGATGAAATGTGCAGAAGGTATATCAAATCATAAAAAATACTAAATATTCCCAGCAAAAGTGAAATTCTTATAATAGAGTTTGTATTCAAACTTCATACACTATACTATTCCAAACGTTTTCCAATATTTTCTTTTGCTAAAATTTCTAAAACAACCAAACCTGAATCCACAGAACTAACTTCATAACAGAACAACAGAAATCCCAGAATATAGTGACAAGTGACAGTAGTGGCACATAGTCAAAGACAAAGTCAAAATAGAATCCACTCATAAAACGCAAAGGGCATACCAGACTTGCCAATTATTTCATTACCTGTGTGAAAAGCCCACGATTTTACTGCTTGAATCAATAGAGCTTTTCGGAAATTTACTCTGGGTAGTCTGGGGTGGTATTCCGTGTACCATAGAATTCCATAGTCGACAGTTTTGTCTCTTTCTCTCCTATCAGGAATTCAACCATATTGTCATCTCAATTATTCTGTCGACTATAGAATTCTATGGTACACGGCTGGGTTACTAACCCGATCCAAAGAATATCTACATAGTTAATGTAGATATTCTTTGCCCGATCCAAAGAGATCACGTGACTGATCACACAGAACACCAACCCGGGTTCTTAGTTTACGAACGGGTCAGATACGTACCTTTCTGCGTTGGGTATGTTGTGAAGTAATTTGGAACATGTTGTATAATCGAATTTAGGCGGATAACCACAATTCTTTGGTATTTACCGCAAATATACTTCTTTCATGATAAATGACAAACGTGACGTCAACGTTTGCTTTCGCCTAAACCTTTCGGTTTAAACTCTGGTTTCCTGGTTATTAAAATTCAAAAAGTGTAAACAAAAACATTTTTATTATTTCTGCCTTCTTCGTGTTATTCCTTTGTTTTAATCTTAATTATTCTGGTTTTTCCTATTTTTGTATACAATAACTGTTGAAAGTATTATATTATAAATGGAGATGAACTTTAATAGTGTGGAAAAAACCTGAGATTTGTGTGCTTATTAGCGTCCGAGTTTTTATTCGATGAAAATGTAGCATTGCTTTTATATCATTTCATAAGGCATCAACTCTCGTCAGGGAGGATTTTTGCTTTCAACCAGAGGTATATCCCTCCTAATAAAATCCCGTCAACAGCAAATCTTGTACTTCCACCTGGTAATCTGTCCCTTCATAATTTAAACTCAGTAAATATGTTGTCGCCATATAGTGAAATATGAAATATTCACTTAAAAGACCAATTAAACACACGGTCAGAATGAGGTTAGTTTTCTTTTCGATAATAACCATAACCGAAAATGACAAACAACTTTGGAGTTGGGTAATTACCACAAAATTTTGGTGACAACTATGACATTAAAGGGCTGATTCGTGACGTCATTAGATGAAAACCAATCTAATAACCAAAAACGCCTAAACGTTTTGGTAAATAACAATTTAAATTGGTAAATACCAAAACATTTTGGTCATCCGCCTAAATTCGATTTCTGTTGTTAAGTAGTTGTCTGTCATAGTTATGTTGTAGAATTGTCAGTTCAGTTTTGTCAAGTATAAGTATTGCTCTGTACTTTTGTATCATTCGATTCCCTGTTTCTCACTGGATATTCGATAATCTCAACAGATTATGGGCCCAGATTCAAGTGCTTGAAATAAAGAAATTCTCAGGAGTAAAAGGCCCTCAGTAGTAAATTTGCGATCCCCGATCAAACATGTCATATGTCAGTTACCTCCAATCGAGAAACTGAAAGGAAGGGAAAATTTTGACGCGTGGAAGGTCGGAGTTAGAGCCTATCTCGAAGGTCAGGATTTGTGGGAAAGTGTCTCTGGTGAGTCAGATGATAAGAAAAAGGACACGAAGCCCGTTCTAAAATAATCTTGCTGATTGATCCCGTGCTGTATGTTCATGTTCAAGAGACAAAAACTGCCAAAGAAGCTTGAGAAAACCTTGGAAAAGCATTTGAGGACACCGGTCTCACGAGAAAAGTGGGTTTGTTGCGAACTCTAATCAGTACTCGTCTTGAAGACTGTCCAAGTGTCGAAGAATATGTTAATAAGATCATCCAAATCGCTTATAAGCTCAATTGTATCAATATGAAAGTTTCCGATGAGTGGGTTGGTGCTATACTTTTAGCCGGTCTTCCAGATCAGTATGAACCCATATGATAATGGCTATCGAAAGTTCTGGCATTAAAGTCACCGCCGATGCAATAAAAACGAAATTATTGCAAGATATTTCTGTTGGAAAATCTGAAAAAGGTTCCGCGATGTTTGGCTACGGAAACAAAAATAGTTCGGATTCAGGAACCAATCGAAATCGTGAACGTAAACATGCCACCGCTGAAAATTCTTCATATAACAGAAATGGTTCCAAAAGAATAGGCAAAGGACCTTGTTGCTACAAATGCAATAAATACGCCGGACATATCGCCAAAAACTGTGATGCGAACACTTCCAAGAAACACATTTCTGAGCAAAAGAATGACAAATCAGACTATACGATGTTCACAGCTTTGTCAGCTCATATCAAATCAACTGGAAATGATTGGTTTCTCGATTCTGGATGTTCAGCTCATTTGACCGTGGATAAATCGAACTTCATCAGTGAGGAGACATCGACGAAATTAACCATCACAACTGCCAATGATCAGCAGATGGAAACAAACTGCGTTGGTGATATCCACTTACCTGTAAAAGTTTCTGATCAATCTTATAATGTGAATGTCGAAAATGTGTATTATGTCCCTGATTTGAAAGTCAATCTCCTTTCTGTAAGCCAGATCGTTCAAAAAGGAAATAAAGTCAATTTCAATTCAGAAGGAGCTCAGATCATAAATGTTCAAGGAAAAATTATTGCGACCGCCTCTTTACAAAATAATCTTTTTAAAATTGACAGGCCCTCTGAAAATGCAATGCTGACACGTTCTGATATGCCAGACGATATTTTATTATAGCACAAACGTATGGGTCATGTGAATTTTTTCAATTTAAATAAGCTGAAAAATGGATTAGTGCATGGTATAAAATTTCATAAGAAAATTCCCAAAGGATTTGTATGTGAATCTGTGCTACCATTAAGAGTCATCGATTACCTTTCAGTGAAAGTGCTACCAAGACATCCAGGTTGCTTCAGACAATTCATTCTAATATTATGGGTCCCGTTGATTGTTCTCTGGCAGGTTCGAAATACGTGTTAATTAACATTCTTGGACGATATCAGTCATAAGACATTTTGTTATTTCCTTGAAGCAAAAGACCAAGTTTTTGACCGATTCGTCGAATTCAAACATTTTGTGGAAAATCAAACCGGCCAAAAAATTCAGATTTTGAGAACAGACAATGGTGGAGAGTATTGGTCCAAGAAATTTCACGATTATCTTAATTCCACTGGGATATTGAGCATCAGACCACTGTGCCGCATACACCTGAGCAAAGCGGCAAGGCTGAGCGGCTCAATCGTTCAATAATGGAACGCACCCGATGTCTCCTGAGCGAATCAGGTCTTCCGAATAGTTTTTGGGCTGAGGCTGCGTATACTACGGTTTACCTACTCAATCGTTCTCCGACTTCATGTGCCGAGAAGACTCAAGAAGAAATTTGGTCAGGAGTGAAGCCTACTTTAGCACATGTTCGCATTTTTGGTTGCAAAGTATATGCACATAAACCTGATTCGAAAAGAAAAAAATTGGATCCGAAATCAAGGCCTTGTATTTTGGTTGGTTACAGAGTCTTCATTCCAATGCTTACAGGATATACGATCCTGGAACCAAAACTAGCATAGTCTCGAGAGATGTGATTTTCTCTGAGTACGAGAAAGGAAATTCACTTCTGAATGAACTTCATAGAGAAAATACAACGATTTTTTTTTCCAGAGCCGGACCAAGAGTCAGATTCAGGTCTGTCTATCGAAGAAAATGATAGTTCTGACGACGAATTTTTTGATTCCATTAACGAGGAACTTCGAAACCTCGAAGACAACCATTCTGATCCAGATTTTATACCTTCAAGGCAAACTGTCCTCCCGGACAACATCTTCGAAGAGGAGACCGAATTAGAAGACCACCACAGACTCACGATGATTATGTGAATTATTCGGTTTTTGTTGAAAATTTCAGCAATCCAACTTCAGTTGACGAAGTGATGGCAAGCGCAGACAAAGAAAATTGGCTTGAAGCGATGGATCGTGAATATAAAGCCCAGATCGACAACGGAACATGGGAATTGGTGGATCTCCTTTCGGACCGAAAACCTTTGAAATCGAAATGGGTTTCCAAAATAAAAAAGATGCTTCTGGAAAAGTAACACAATATAAAGCACGACTTGTTGTTAAAGGGTGTGGCCAAAAGAAAGGTATAGATTACGAGGAGACCTATTCTCCTGTGATTCGATACAGCTCTATTAGATATCTTCTAGTCTTAGCTGCTTAATACAATCTTGAAATAGAGCAGATGGATGCAGTGACAGCTTTCCTTCAAGGAGATCTCACGGAGGAAATTTACATGCTTCAACCTGAACTCTACGAAAAATCAAATAAAGTATGCAAGCTTAATAAGAGTATATATGGCCTCAAACAGGCAAGTAGAGTTTGGAATATTAAGCTTGATAGCTGTTTGAAAAATTGCAAGCTGAAACAATCCAAATTTGATTCTTGCATATAATATTATATTTCAAACAATCAAATTTTGATAGTGGCCGTGTATGTCGACGATATTTTGATATTTTCGAATGATAAATCTATGAAGGATGACCTTAAAAAATGGTTAACGAACAATTTCAAAATGGTCGACATGGGAAAGGCAAAGTCTGTCCTAGGACTCCGGATCACGCGCGATCGAGTTGGTGTTGAAAAGATTCAATATGCTCGATTGTAATCCCGTGGATACGCCGATTTCTCCCAACGAAAAGCTTTCTAAGGAACAATCTCCAAAAACTTCAGATGAAGAATTCGAAATGAAAACTGTCCCCTATCAAGAAGCGGTTGGAAGCCTTCTTTTTGCTGCTCAAGTTTCTCGGCCAGATCTTAATTTTGCGATTAGCTATGTGAGTCGCTTTAGTCAGAATCCAGGAAAGGCACATTGGACAGCTGTGAACAGTTCATTGGAAACTTGAATTCAGTGGTAGGGAGACTAACATCACTGATATTATTGGATTTAGTGACTCAGATTGGGCAAGTAACGAAGATGAGCGACGCAGTGTAACCGGCTATATCTTCCTGAAAAATAACTCGCCTATCTCGTGGGCCACTAAGCGTCAACCTACTATAGCCCTCTCAACAACTGTGGCTGAGTATATGGCCATGTCAGCAGCGATACAGGAAGCACTCTGGCTCCGAAGTCTGGCAAGTGAACTATTTTCTGCTTCTGCAAAACAGCCAACTCTATGTTGATAACCAGGGCGCTCAGAACTTGGCTCAAGACGGTGCTTACCGTGCTCGAACCAAGCACATTGACGTGTGACACCATTTTATAAGGGAACGCATTCTACGTAAAGAAATCAAGTTGCATCATGTATCAACACCGATTCCTTTACCAAACCCTTGTATCGCGATAAATTTCGTACATGTTTATCTCGCCAAGGACTTGTCCCAAAGAGAGAGGGTGTTGTGAAGTAATTTGGAACATGTTGTATGTTGTTAAGTAGTTGTCTGTCATAGTTATGTTGTAGAATTGTCAGTTCAGTTTTGTCAAGTATAAGTATTGCTCTGTACTTTTGTATCATTCGATTCCCTGTTTCTCACTGGATATTCGATAATCTCAACAGGGTAACGATATGGGAACCTGGGTTTTTCAGTGATCAGTTAAGAGTCTCAGTTAGAGCTGCCTGATAGTTAATAGTCCTCGGGCACAGTACTGGGATAAAAAAAGATCACCCCACTTTGAGACTTCGTATATCTGCTTTCAATGTTGACTTGAGTGCTTTTCGGAAACCTACTCGGATTGATAAGATCACTAACCTGACTTACCAATCCGCATTCGGAAACTTCAGTGTTCCTCACTCGATCACTAACTCAGGTTCATAAATCGTAACACAACGCAGACGGGCACGAATATGACTTCGTAAACTAAGAAACCAGGTTGGCGATACTGATCTGTGTGATCCGTAACGTGATCTCTTTGGATCGGGTTAGTAACCCATAGTAAATTTCCGAAAAGCCCTTTGGACTACACGTACACTATCAAGAATTTTTTCATATAGCGTGTGGTCCAACTTAAATTCAAGAACAGATTAACGAAGTCTCAACGGTCAGAGAATAATTTATTTTCTCCAGGTAACATGGGCCCGAGGACTATTAGCCTTCAGCCAGCTAGCTGAGATTCTTAACTGGACATTGAAAAACCGGCCCTTTAGTGATCTTATTAACCCGAGTAGGTTTCCGAAAAGCCCTAATATTATTCATGAGATGGAACACTTCAAATGGTGATTTTTGCTAGAGTTTAATTTATTTTCATTTTTAATCATCAATAAACCAATAAATAGGGCGTCATAATAGGCAGATAATTTATATCTGAAAATACTATTTTCTCATTTGGGAATAAATATGTATACATATGTTTACTTGAAAATAGATTGTTTATTATCGAAAATAAGCAAAAATGAGGATTGATTGCATGTAATACGTATACTATTGATGTCTTATTTAGCCGCTTTCTATTTGAGAATTTCAAGCACGAGGGCTTTTTATTCTAGCTCAATCAATAGCTAGAAAATGACATCTGTCAAAATCCACCAATAAGAAGCATGAAACTCTCGAATAGAAAGCGGCTTTTTTGTTTCCTTGATTTAAGTTGTTTTTTGGAGTACCACTTTTTTAGCGTTGGAACAATGACGTCATAGACGGAATGTTTTATAACCTAATGCAATATTTTGACACAGCAATTGAATAAGTTTTTAAAACATTATTGGATGTGGTTCAACGCCAAAAAACAGTTCTAAAAGTCAAGAGTCGTGTAGATATTCTCGAATGTAGGATAGAGAAGATAGTAATCACTTTTATCTAATTTCCACTGCGATTTTTCATTTTTACGACCGGTTTCGTTTTGTTAAACCATTATCAAGTAATGGCGGATTTACCGGATTCATAATGTACAATTTAATGCATATGCATAATTTTAAAGTACAATTTATAACATTTTAGATTCATATGAAACCATTTAGGAAGTATAAATTATGAAATTGGTAAATGGTTTCATATGAATCTGAATATTGAAATGTTATGAATTTTACATTAAAATTACACATATATGCATTAAATTGTATATTATGAATTCGATGAATCTGCCTTAAGTGTTACTTTTCATAATGGTTTAACAAACCAAAACCGGTCGTAAGAATAAAAAATGGTAGTGGAAATTAAATAACAGTAATCATTATCTTTTCTATCCTACATTTATCATATATTTCTACAAAATAAATCGAACATCAATTGAACACGTTGAATATTTTTGATATCCTTATAAATTAGAAAACAATAATTAGAAGATGCTCTTTAGATACAAACATCCTATTAAGACGTCAGACTGTATAATATATAAGAACCCTATTTTCCTAATACACTTTTTGGAGCGACTGTTACAATCAGCTGCAGCCCAAATTGTAGGAGTTGCAATATTCCAGTAGAAAAACACCAAACCATCTGCCATTGATGCTAAAACTATTGTTTTACTGGTTGCATGAGACGTGGCGACATACGTTATTGTATTAACTTACCTTTATTCAGTTTATTTCACATGAAATAACATGAGATGACATAATGATATTTGCAGCACAATTGTGCTCAATGCAGCACAATTCGATTCAGGTGAGCACCGAGCACGCACAATAGAGATTTCTAATGGATTTGGAAACCCAAATAAAAAGAGACGAAAGTTCTTAATTTTTCCATCCTTGTTGCCAGGGGCGCGCTCTGTGATTGGTTACCATAATGGCGGTTAGTTTGGATGACATGACAGCTACAGTTGAAAATGACATTTATAGTCCCTGACCTTATAGTAACCAATCACAGAGTACATTCCCTGGCAACAAGGACGAAAAAATTAAGAACTTTCGTCTCTTTTTATTTGGGTTTCCAAACCCATTAGAAATCTCTTTTGGAAAATTTGCCAAAAAAGAGCACTATTTCATTCAATAGATTGAGTTTTTTAGGGAAGAAGAAATTGATAAAAAATGAGAAGACGACTGAAAAATATTTAGGACCTGTCATATTTGTTGAAGACAGATAGGGTACAAAACGTGACATTTGGCATGGTTATATCACATTCCGATCAAATCAGAACTTCAACAGACTTGAGATTGTTAGTCAATGTAATCGCATAGAACACTTCTCATGTCACACTGTGTTTAAGTTCTATGGATTAAATGCACCGTAATCACAGAATAACAATATTTGTCAAATTCAAATTTAATTTCATACTTCATGCTTCTTTATCTGTGTACAATGATGAAACCACCGAACTTATAGGTCGTTGGATGAAACTGGTAAAAGAAACAATATAAAAAGTTGACAGTCAGATAGGTGGCGACATCTTATATCTGTCATTTCAAATAATCAATTTCAAAGAACGCGCATGCGCAGTAGCAGAAGCACAATCAAGCACAATTTTGTGACTAATTTTAGCACAATTTAAGTTTGCTCCGGAACAATCCTGGATATGAGTATTTGTTGACACATTCCTTTGTGTTGCACTGCAGTCAGCTACACTTGATTCGAAATGTGGTGTTTATGACACTACACTACACCTCGTTGTAAAAGAATGAACCTACTGTGCTGTAACTAATGTCAAATCAAATCGTCAATTGTCAATTCAGAATCTTATAAAACGTAAACACAAAAGGTGTAGGTGTGGAGGTAGTGCACCAAGTGTACCCTAGTTTTGTATATATTTATTAATAATGTGATTATTCATTCACAACTACATATCTTCATAGATATAACTTTGCAATTACATATCAATTACGCAAAAATGAGTGATAGCAATACACCAAAAAAAATTGAAAATGACCAGAACACCTCAACTTCGATTCCACAACCACCTTCGCCACAAAATTGGGTCAAGTTTGAAGAAGATAAATCAGAACAGAAAGATTCTCCTGCCGTCATAACGACGGAAAGCGTCCAAGTGAATATAGAACGTAGTCTCAGCAAGTCACTGGACACCCCAAATGTGGCAGTTCTTGATCCAAAGCCTCTGCGTAATGTAGAACTACCGATTGCTGCTGTGGAACCCATAAGACAGGGATTCTGTAAGAAAGGCTCAGTGTGTACGCGAATCTTTTTTTATGTTCAGTTTTTCAGCAAATGGGGATATCATCGTAACTCTTCTTCCTGTCAATGCTCGTTTTCCTTGGATAACTCCAGCTCAATTCCGTCCAGAACTAGTACCCGAGGAACTAATGGCTCAAGGGCTAACAGTAAGTGGAAAATGTGGACTTATCACTATTATACTGTTGAAAACTTCTATGTCACTTTCTGGTTTCTCATACTAGACCTTGAAATGCTGAATAAAACACTACAGGTCAAACCTTCATTTTCAGTTAACTGTAGAAGAATATGTTCAAGCCTTGGAACTCCTGGTGAACGACGTCCGGTTCTCAATGTACAATATCTGTTACAAGAGAGTGTTGGTCGTCTGGATTACGGTAGCTTTCCTGGTTCTGCTTGGTTTGCTTTTCTCCGGTTTAACAGGTCTAACTCTTTTTGGTCTAGGTATCGGATGGCTGTTTTTGAATGCTGCTGTCATTTTCCTATCGATATACTTGAAATTCCGATTGCAAAGGAACTTGGAAAAATGTTTGGCCAATGTGAACAAGCATCTATTGAGGCACAAAATTATAATTGGTGAGTCGAGCAGTTTTTTTTTTCTTAATTAAATACTGTAGTAAGATTACACTTAACTTTAATTCTAGTAATTTATTTAAAACTCAATAACTATTCAAACTATTTTAATTTATTTTCACTGTCTCTATCTACTTACGAAATCTCGAACTATGTCTGCAACTCTGCGACTCCGCAACTCTGCCTGCCATCTGATGTTGAGCGTCTTATATATTGGCAAGCAGATTCCTTTTTTCATTCTCGAACTATGGAGACTCCCATACATTCTCGACGCGGGCAGAGCGATGAGTCATTGGTGTACCGTTAACGAGCAGAGGTGAGATCACCCGAGCAGGCCTAGCGTGAATATCGCGGTCAGGTCCGGCATCAGGGTTGTTACATTGCCCCTTCTTAAAGACGTTTCGTCCCGAAATGTCGTCCTTGGAGTGTGTCGATACCTGCAAGATTATTCATATCTGCACCTTGAAGTTTGATGGAAGTAACACTCCACAGTCTTCACGTCAGGTCGAGGAACACGGTTGTAGCACACCAAAATCTTTACGCCGCTGGATCTAAAAATCGTCTCCAACAAGCTTCTAATAACTCTCCAGTCCAGCCCATCAATCCCAGAGGACAATTTTGGGATTGCCAGATCCATAACATTCTGGTCCAGCATCGTGTCTCTCAATCTGGTAATGCTCTTCCAGACATCCTCATAGGTCGGTTTATCTCGAGAATGCTTTTTGCTAACCAGGTAGAAGATGTTTCTCTGGCCCTTCTTCAACTGTAGCATCTCTCCAACTTCTGGGTTCTGTACTCGTAGTTTCTGGAGTCGACTGAACTTCTTGGAGACGGCAGTGCATCTGGACATTTGGAGATCTTCTGCCACACAGTGAGCTTACGCGTAATCGGCAGGCACCTTGAAAAGGTCTAGTGGCTCTTCTCGAGTTAATCCATGTAGAACTTTATGTCCGTTTGAGTACAGGGACATGAACATCTGGAATGTCATTCCATCCTCCAATGGTCTGAGGGTGCGACTTGATCATGGTTTTCAGCGTAAGGGGACAACCAATTGAAATAAACCCGATAGAGAGGTTCGTTTATCCCACTTCTGACACCAATGTAGTAAAAATACACTTAACTTTAATTCTAGTAATTTATTCAAAACTCTATAACTAATTTAATTTATTTTCACTGTCCCTGTCTACTTGCAAAATCTCGAACTAACTATGTCTGCAACTCTGCGACTCTGCCTGCCATCTGATGTTGAGCGTCTTATATACCGGAAAGCCGATTCCTTTTCACATTCTCGAACTATCGAGATTATACGATGACTCGTTCAGATAGGTTCCGTAAATTCTCGTCGCGGATAGAACGATGAGTAATGGGTTAACGAGCAGAGGTGAGATCACCCGAGCAGGCTGAGCGTGAATATCGCGGCCAGGTCTGGAATCAGGGTTCTTATCTACAATACATAAGTGACTATAAAAAAACAACTTTATCCTTTAAAATATAATCGAAATGAATATATTTTTATTCACATATTTGGATAGCCTACAAAAACTTGCTGTGGGAAAGGGTCAAAAGTTTCAAAAAGTATTAGCAAAATAAAAAGATACAGGCAAAAGAAGAACTTCGAAGTTTTCGATTTTTCCTTTAATTCCGGAATTAGAGAAGCTAGATAAGATTTTTTAATTTAACCATCCCTCTCTCTCTTGCTGTTGCCGAGATCCCAATGAATAGCCCTGTATATTGCTAACAAACGTTATTGTGTATATCCTAGTTAAGGTAAACAAACATATTTCTGCAGCAACTCTCTTTTCTATCACTTGAAGATAGTTTCTGATATGTTTTATTTGTTTCTTTGTTAATGATTAAATTTTTATATTCTAAAATGAGTTTTTCTATACCTATATAATCACATTCACTTTTTCCGGTACTTGAAATTTTATTTAATATTATTATCAGTACTCTGGAATTAGGCCTTGACCTGCATTGATCAATTTATAGGTGTTATTTAAAAACCTTTGAACTTTGTTTGGTATATTATTTAGGTATTAGCAAATAAGTCAGACATATCCATAAAAAAGTTTTTGTGTCACTTTTTTCTACCTACCATTGTAACCATTCTTTAGCTTTGGATGATCGAGGAAAGATAAGCTGTCACAAAGTCACTTTGTGTTTCATCTACATGGATTCTGCCCCCTGTATAGCCCACCTTCAGAGTAGCGTGGACCAACAAGAAAGAGACCAAGTCTGCGGCTGGGAACAGAGGATGGATATCAGTGCTCACGATATTGTTATACAGGGGAGCAGAACTACAAGGTTGTCAAGAAAACAGGTGAGTCCTTTCATATCAGTCAAAGTTTGATGTATCACGTCACAGCTTCAGTAATCAGAAAATCAAGTATTGGTAAATATACAGGTTGCTAGGGACCGATCTAGAGGAAATGGCAAGCTGGATAATTTCTTAAACAAGTTATTGGGTAAAATGAACTGAAAAAAATTAAGCAAAAACTGTAGAAAGGTTACTTCTTTGTGATTTCCGGATGTGTTGACCATGTTCCAAGTAAAGGTAATTTCACCTGACGTTTGTGGCAGTGATTCTAACCGATTCATCATCGAACCATGGGAATCAATCGGAATCGCAGAATACACGTTCCTCTTCGGAAGGAAAAAGAGCGGCCATTATTACCGTCTCCGAGTTAGCCCCCTTTGAAAATATCTGACTCAGTTGTAGACAAAACGGCATGTTTTGTTTTTTCTTCTAGATCTCTTCGGTCAACCGAACTGGCAATCATTCATAACCTAGAAATTACTTGATCACTACGTTTCAATTGCTTATATCCGCAATAATGTTCAGGTGATTACTGACACATTTAGATGCTATGAAGTATTAAATAGATCCGGTGATGTGGTGTAATTAAGGTGTAATAATTATGGCGGTGCTATGGCGCATGTAATTTCGCGCTTTTTATTCCCTCCATAGCAGTCTACATACAATTTTAATTTCCACGCTCGGACAAAGAATTCGATGGTGGTTAGTCCAGGCAAGGTCAGCAATTCTCTCCGTTGTGAGAATCTTCACATTCACATGGGACCTCGTAAATACAATTTTTGCTGGATTCTGCTGTATTTTCTGGATTTGTCTTGGCGAGGAAACTTCGTGAGATACTGCTGGATTCAAAGCACCTCTTACTATTGTACTTGTTTCGGATCCTTCTGATTTTCTCAGCCGAGCGTGGAAATAAAAAATATATGACGACCGCTCATAGACCGCTTTGGAGGAAAGAAAAAGCGCGAAATTACACAAGCCACAACACCGCCATAATTACACTTCAATAACACTACATCAAAACAAATCTATATAAGGCCTCGTAGCATCTAAACTCGCCAGTATTCACATGAAGACGATTACGGATACAAGCAATTGAAACGTGAAAAAGTGGAAGAAGTCGAACATCTTTCAGCCCATCAAGACGATGGACGTCCGAAACCTAAGTCATCAATTACTACATCGTCTACAATGTTCAAACAGACGCTAGAAATTACTGTTTGTTGAAACTTACTTTATATAAAAAGTTGCTCCCTCTTTGAAAATGAGGACGTAAATTCGATAATCATTTTGAGTTTGTCGCACTCCCCACTATGATTATCATTGGCTTGCAACCATTGCATTGGTGAGGTTTCGTCTTGATTGTGCTTCTATTATTTCCATCCCTCGTCTTGGCTTCCTGTTTATAATTCTAATCATCAGATTTTTCTCTACCTGGTGTTGGCCCGCCTCTCTTTCGGGTTCCAACCGGCGCTTGTGGTTCTAGCTCCTCCATTCGTTTTGGGTGACTAAGACCTTTTGACCTTGATTGATTGCACAATATCTAGTTCTAGCACTGGTTTTCCTGAATGCAACGGACAATAATGTGTAGTAAAACTGCACTAACTAATTGTTCTAATTTATTTAAGACACTATTTACAACAATTATTCACTAAACATTTACTTCACTAACTATTTCAATTTATTTCTACTGTGGCTATCTATCAGCAAACTCTGGAACTGTAACTAACTCTGAATTCTGACTGTCCCGCCATCTGCTATACAGCGGCTATATATAGTAGCATTTACAGTTTTCGATCTTTCCAGTCTGTTCGGCGACTTCTTAGAGGTTCCTAGAATGTTCGGTTAGGGCGTTCGCGTCTCTTCCACGGATAAGTCATGTGTTTGTCAGAAGAGAACTTGTTTACATTTCGAGTGTGGAGTGTAATTGGATGTTCAGGGCCGGTCTCGAGGCCGGTCTCGAAATTGTTACAAATGGCAATAGGAAATCCAGATAATGCAGAGAGCTGAAGAAGCCACCTTAAAACACACCCCTTCTAAAGATTTGCTGCTCTGTTTAGACTATGACTTGACGAAATTTTTATGGCAAAGTGATTCCTCCAGATCGGCATCAGTTATCCAACACATTCCACTATTTGATCAGGTACCGCAAGGCATCCATCCCGTGAGGGCCTAGAGTATCAAAGTCAACTTCTTTCGGAGGTATTAGGTTGCGCAAATCATTGGCTGACTAAATTTCCAAAAGAAAGTCACGGCTCTAGGAGTATCTACTTGAGTGGTTGTAGATACTCATAGATATTCTTCCAAAAGTTTTCCGCCCAATCAGCGACCAGCGGGTTACACAACACCTGGAAGCTCTGGGAATAAGCAAGGTTTATCACGGAACTTCATGATTTCCGCATTGCTTCTTGTCCGCCTCACTAGTGATTTCTTTGCAGCCACCAACATTACTATCCTATCAAGACAGTGCTCTTAGATGGTAAATGGAAGTCTTTGATTCAATGTATGTTGGGTTCCCCATAATTTTGCGGTCGTGAAAATCCTATTGGTCGCCTCGTAGTCCGCCACACACTAGATACGAGACGCGTGTTGCTTCGCCGGCTTGATCTTGCTTCCATCTTGTGTATGCGTCGCTCATGCCCACTTTCCGATTGGGACAGAGTCTCAGCGGCTTCATACATATAATATTATTATTGTGTTATGGCGGCAATATAGCCTAAATGGAGTCACAATATATTTTTATCTGTATGCCAGTCAATGAGACCAAAAAAATATTTTTCACCTTCACCACACTAAGTAATATCATTCCTAGATGCGCAGTTTGTTGAGCAAGTTAACTTCATCAGTGGGATTACTAACCTAAACAAAAACCTATTCAATACGTTTTTTTTGTCGGCAAGTATCCAAACATGAAACAACTACTGCCTCCTACGACCATTAAACTAGCCTTCGCCGATGGATAGCAAGAAACATGAAAAGCAACACTTTACAAAGTATCAAACAGAACAAATGAAACTACCCATAAGCATGCTTTTAGCTCCTGAGGATTCCAATTTTGTTGGCGAAATTGACGTTGTTGTGATGGTGTATTGGGTAGTTTCTTTTTGTTGGAGAATAGAACAGTTATAATTGAACGGTCGTAGTAGACAGTAGTTGTTTTCTGTTTGGATATTTGTCGACGAAAATGGTTTTTTCGCAGAAGCCTCGTGAATACGCTTTGTTCTCGAAAAAACTGCCTTGTTTCAGTAGATGAAGATAAACCTAATATCCCACAACAAGTATAAAACATTTGAATAAGTAATCCTGTATGTCTATGTCTATATTCGCTTTATTATTCTATAACTTTCCATTTTCTATTTTAGTATTTTTTTGTTGTTTTAACGGTATTTATCGGCATTTATCAAAATTAGGAACGGCCATGAAGCTAATTAATCTATTGGTGGTGGAAGACAATTTTGCTTATTGATTCTTTATTGATGTAGGGTCAGGCCGAACTCTTGTTCCTGAGGTACACGCAAAGGTGGGGCAAAGACTTTCTGAGACGAAGGTTAGATTGGACGTTGGACGAAACGTTGGGTAACCCATCAAATCCAAGGCATATCACTTCTGCACTCTGTCCGTGTCAGTACGTCGAAGAGATTCTGACTAATAAACCGCCCAGGGCGGACAATGCGAGAGACTGCTGCCCACTCTGGTCCAGTTTGATGATTCGCATGGGCATTTACTAAGTAATTTCCTTTTATCCACTTTTGTTCATTCTTTCATCCAGGTATCATTCTGTGGTTTCCAGACTCGCTCAAAAAGTCATCATCACATATAATTTGGTGCCATGAAGTATTATAAAACGTTTCTATGTATAGAGTGATTAGAATTCGCGACACCAATTTGGGAATAATTGCTTGACAACCTTCCTCAAATTTCTTACAGAGTCTGAACAATTCAAACTCCAAACTTTGATGCACGCCAATTCAATTTTAAGCTAGACATTGTGTTACCCTCATGATTATTGAATATTTTTCACTTCCAATCTGTTTTAAAAGACTAATCTTTTCGTTGATTGACTCATACTTTGTAGTACGTAGATTGTAAAAGTATGCTGATAAAACTCATAAAAAATCGTGATTCACGCTAAACATGGTATTGAATCAGTGATTTGCATGTGTAGAACTCCTTTACTCAATATAAATATGAAGATCCATTCATGAGTCATAACTATTGTAGTAGATAAGAAAATGTTATGAGTTAGAAAAACTCGGAAGTTATTTTGTTGTTTAAAACACCCGATGTTGGTTTATACGATAAATGATAATTTGTTATCCCCAGATATCAGTGTACAAGGTGTGAAGTCATTAAAACTATGATATATTTTTATTAAAAAATAACAGCCATTTTATAAATAGTTTTTAATACAGCGAGAAAAAATTCAAATTATGTCATTCTCAAATGTCTTGCAAATGTAGAATTCGACAAATTATCTATGGACTTCTGTATTGAACTATCTAAGGTCAATGCTTTATGCAATCACTTTCGAAAATAAGCCGGAAAATGTTCATTAAATAAATCCCCATCTTGATTTATTTGATTTATGTAAAATTCAAGACGATCATGACTATCTATGCTGAAAGTTTTCACAGCATTATGATTTTCGGGCCTCAACACCAAAATTTATGAAAATGGCTAGTAAAATTTCAACCATTGGTCATATTACATATGACCAATTGACTGGTAAGAAGTCATGAAGGCTATACCCAGAAATGAATAAATAGTATTGAATGACGAAAAGAACACTGAATTTCATTTGTTCAATCTGGTTAAATAATCAGGCAGTAAACCAAGACAGAAAACCTTACCGTCCGATGAAATACAACGTCGATCAGAAATCAACTACTTTTCTGGTTATAGCGCTCCCCTAATAACAAACTACTCTCGAACGATGTACGAACAAAATGGTAAATGCTTTCGCCGCCGTTTGAATGTTTGACATAATCTGCAGTTCCTCTGATGCTCCTTGAGCCTTAATCCCATGGATCTTTTTGTGGTTCCGATCTACACCTTCCCGCTTGGTATGCGATATACCCCCGCTGATGATAGGGGGTCTCTTTTATCCTTTGCTGACGTAAGACCTAAGGTCAGTGCCCCAGGCTTGCCAACGTATCACTTGGCGAAACATTTAGCCTCGCTCCTACAGCTCCATGTGGAATATTCTGATTAGCTTCGACGTTGTGTCCTTGTTCACTAACGTCCCACTGGAAGACTCTCTGAGGGAACTAACTAACATGCTTCCGAATGATATCGTCGGACTCTTTAAAGCATATAGATTATGAAAGTATGCTGGTAAGACCCATAAAGAACTGTGATTCACTCTAAACATAGTATTTCTTCTTAAAATGAATCTCTTGATAAGGCTTCATGTTTGCAGTTATTTCATTGTGTCCTGCACTGGGACTCTGATGATTAGAAATGTTTCATAGCATCGAAATGTGTCGAGAATGTGACGTCATATTCGAACGTTAGAAATGGAAGCATAGTACCGATATTTCGAATATGACGTCACATTTCGATTCTATAAAACATTTCTAATCATCGGAGTCCGGGGGCTGGAAATATTCTAATGTCTCTTTCATTTATTCTGTGGTTATTTCTGTGGTTTTGTTGTAATTCTGTTTCTTGTTCGGTAGTATCTGTCATTGTTTAGCAATTGTTCGAAATATTGTTGCCAACCCACCATGATTTCTTGATCTGTAGTCAAGTTCTGTTCTGGCTTGTTCTGTAGTCCACACTCGTAGATAAGTGGTGGCCTAGTTTAAAATTGAATGAGAATCGGTTTTGAACATTTTTTTGTTCCTGCTCATATGTCAATCGGATGTAATTCAATGTTCGGTGGGCACTACAGCCGGGAAAGTAGTTGTATTTCCTCGAACAGGGATGTTTTCTATCATATTTAACAGCCTTATCCAAAAAGATATTAGTACGAATAGGCAGTGAATATCTGATAATCGACTATTTCCTTTCATGGATATTGAATTACGTGTGATCTGAAAGGCACTTGTATAATGTCTCCTTCAAGTTTGAAAATACATCTGGCATGTGTTTTGTTTTTCTCTACAGCAGACTTTTGGAGTATTTTCTGCTCGTTTGAATTTTTTCACCTGGGTCCTTGTTGTAGTGTTGTATTAAACTCAGTAATACAATGCATACAGACAAATAAGTACTTTTATTCATAGTTCGGTATAATTTCTATGAAAGTTTTTTTAGAAAGGCATTCATTTTATATACTAATACATCGACATTGAAATGTTTGAACTACCTGTAGTACACATGCCCACATCGTTATTTTCTAAAGTGTTTTGAAACGTATTTTGTATCAGCCTAAATCCGCCAGTGTCCAATCTAGTTTTACCAAGAATATCTTTGTCTTACCAGTTTGTTGTTACCATTACTGTTACTTTAAATAAGGATCACCCTGTTCACATAGATTAAGTGAAGTATTTTTTTAAACATTACATAATTCATATTCATTTAACTGTTTTAGCATCAACTATATAAAAAATACAAACAGATTGAAATTTTCTAGATATATTTATTTAAAAGATGCAGTGTCTCGGTTTGAGCAGCAGCACTAATGTTTATCCCTAGTTATTATGAAAATGAAGTAGTATCTAGCTTGTTTATTTGTGAGATTATTATTTACTGCACCAAAATCAAATACTTACATGATATAGGATAGGTCACAATAGTCAGATCAACATGTCAACAGAGAAATATGAAATATGTCACTTATATTCACTAAATGACAAATGTATATAAATGCACACACGGCTACACGTATATACTGTAGTAAAAATGCACTAAACTAATTTTGCTAATTTATTTAAAACACTACTCAAACAATTATTCAACTAACTATTTCAAATTTATCTTCACTGTCACTCTCTATGTGCGAACTCTGGAACTGTATTTGCCATTCTCTGTGACTATCTATCTGCCCTCTTCCGCCGAGCGCCTTATATACAGTTTTACAGTTCTCGATTTATCGGGACTATAGAACGATTCATACAGAATCCTAGAAGCGAATGGAAGCGATCGATTTTATTTGAACTTGTTCTCGACGATGAGTCATACTTGTTGATCCGCTAGCCAGCACAAATTGTTTGCTTTTAGGGTGCATAACTAATTAGGTGATCAGGGCCGGTCTCGAAATCGTTACCATTCAAACACATGTACACATACACCCATATAACATCTTACATTATAACATCGAAAAATAAAACTGCAATAACCCACATGAAGTAAAATGATATGTGGTATGTACCAGGGTAACTATAAACATCGGCTATACAGTTGCTCAAACTAGGACACACTGTTTCAAGTATTCAATATTGGTGGATATCTAGAAAAAATGTTGATGATTTCAAGGAGACCAACAAAGTTGATGTGAACAAAGCGTATTTTCTAGGAAAGAGCAACCCTATTGTATCTACGTTACTCATCACGCTGGGGCCGAGATAGGATGAAGGGTCGCCTCCTGAGTCCCCCGGCGACAGGAGGCCGTCATTGCTCTTCACTTACATGCCCATGCCAGTTTGTCGAAGAGCATCTGCTCTGTAAACCTCCAGGCAAGTTAACATGCAAATCTTTTTTCTCGCTTCCAGATCAACCTACGAACGGATGTAAAATTCAGTGAAAACGGTTGTTTGGTACTTAATTTTCTAAAGCGGCTTCGGTTTCTTCTTCGCTGGCTAGTAGATCACAAAGAATGGATGAGATGTGCTAGTTTTGTATTTTTTCAGTAATCGAAATCTGACATCGTCGTTTGAAGGGTAGTTGTTTCGGTAATGGTCTCTTTGTACAGCTTTGCCTTGATCTGTCATAGTGTTTGTTGTTTCACCATTGATACAGCTGGGTTTTAATTATACAGGGTGTTTTCGAAATTGAAACAATAAAAAGCATTTACCTTTTTTTCTTAAGCACTTGAAAATCTCCTAAAAATATAAAAATTATTCCGTAAACTTTGCCAGTTATTACATTTGGCTTCGAAGTGAACCGAAATAAAAACACTGAATTAAATAAAAATGAGTGCAATGTGGCTTTCTCATTTCATAACAGGGAATTAAAAAGTTACTGAAAAAAAAACGAATTTGATTCCACAACAGGTATTCGAAATGACCGCCACCACTTTCTATGCAGAGTCTCGGACGACGAAGTAACGAGTCACAAGCACACTGAAAACGACCTTGTTTTCGTATGTGTTGAACGGCGTTGATTATTTACTCGCGTAAAATTTCCCGTTTCTCGAAATTTCAATTTGGTGGCGCATAAACCAAATTTTTCAAAAAATCCCATACGAAGAAGTCCATCACCGGAGAGCGAGTTCATTATTTCCGTAAACGTGTGCGTGTGCCATTTTAAAAACTCAAGACATCGAACACGTGCACAAATACAACTCAATTGTTGTTGGGCATGAACCTCAGGATTAACAAATAAAATCACTGATACTGAAACGCAAACAATAACACTATCTCAATCTCAAATCATAGGTACGTAAGTAACAAGGGCCATCATGAATGATAATATCTAACTGAAATCTACTGTGAACGTCATTACCACAAATTGAAAACCATACAGATCGGAAGCTCCGCCCATTTTCTTCCATGTTTCATCCCGCCTGTGACCGTTCAGTTTTGCAGGCCAAAATGTCAGCCGATACTCAAAGTTCGGGTTGACAACAAAGGACATTTTCGTTTCTTCCTATCTCCTTTAATCTATGACGTTGCATCGTCATTTCGACAGCTGATCAAAAACTGACTTGAAATTCGAGATTGATGAGATCATTATTTTACCTTGGTTCCAACTACCTACCTAATTGCTTCGAAATTTTCGTCTATTATCCGATTGAAATATCGAGTTCCTGGAAAAGTACCGCCATTGCAAATAACGTGTGCGTAATACCTAACAACACTGATATTTTCCTTAGTGGTGAGTCCAATAGGGGGAATTGTAGGAATTTAAAAAAACAGGGATGTAGGTAAAGAAACTACGAATGCAGTCGAATACCGAAACACAACAAGAATCTAGGTAGCCACCTACATAAAACGTATGGATTCATCAAACGATTCAACCAAAATTCATCTTTAATATGCACGTAAAATAGTCACAAATATCCTAATAAATGCAAGAAGCGATATGATCGAAGAATACCACGACAAACAATATACGACTCTAAATCGATTAGCTTGCGAGCTTTGCCCTTAACAAGGAAGAAAGAATATCGTTTACTTTATCATACCATCTTTCAACACTTAACGTCGGCAACTTTGTTAAAGTTATTTATTACACGCCGGCCTTTTTTTGTCACCGCTTCGGTCGGATGTTTAAATCTAGGTGGACCGTTGACCCCTGGTCAGAGGTTCCCAAAAGTTTGCCAGAGTTTTCCGAAAACTTCAACGTCCAATATCTTCCAAAATAACGTTTTTTTTCAAGAAAAATGTATTCTTATATTCCGCTTTAATTTTTCGTTTTCTATTACCCATTTCATTTACTGCTCCAATTTTGGAAACACCCTGTAGAATTTAGAACATGAGAAGTGACATAACTATTCTAGTTTTCCATGCTTATTTTTGAAGCATAGGTATGGGATTCCGTGTACCATAGAATTCTACTTTTCATCGAATAAGTGAGATGACATTATGACTGAGTTCATAAAAGAGACATTGTGACAGAGACCTAACTGTCGACTATATAATCCTATGGGACACAGAATCCTACTCTAGTTCTCACAAATTCCACTGCCACTCATAGGGAGTTTTAATGGTATTGTCCCAATAGAAACAAAATATTTAAAATTCATTATTTATGATGGTCACATTTTTATGACTGGTAAAGACTAAAACTAAAATATTTGAATAAATGTTTCATTCGGCTTAATCAAGTGATGAAAATTTACACAAACAGTAGACAGACAAAGTTATATAAAAATGCTATATCTTATATTTCTGAAGGACACCTTATTTTATATGAAATCTGGGAGTTATTTATACCAAAGTATTAATGAAGGTTATGATAATATAGTTAAGAGGACAAGGTTACAATAATTGGCCATAATTTGTCAATGCATTATGTAATTTGTATTTGGATCAGCTATATTTTGTTATTTATACAACTACTGAAACAAATGTTCATACCTCTGTGTTTATATAAAGGTTCCTTTAATGCTTCAGGAGAATAATAGTATTTAAGAGAATTACTCATATAGATTAACTACTGATCACTTCTAAAAACGATTTCACAATTTTTAGAATATCTTAATCTGCTGATCAAAGAAAGGGTAATTTTTTTTGAAGAATTTTATATAAAAATGTGTTTTTTCAATTTTTTTCATCCTAATTTTCATCGATTCTTTGAGAAAAGAGACCTTATGTTTGAATCAATTGTTGTTTAACCATGTGAAAAAATTTAACTCCTACAAAAAATGGAATTTACCAGGAAGTCATCATCACCAGAAAGTCAGATTGGAGAGATAGATCCATTTTGATAGATCCATGTTTTGAAGCGTTGATGTCAAAAAGTAAAATAACAAATATTTGGACAAAATATTTCAACTCGTGACTTAATTTTTGTGCCTTGAAAACATTTTTTGAAACCAGTCTCTGAGAGATTAGTAAAGAACTTACTTCACCTTCTCTATATTTTATAATATATTGTTATCCTGTTATATTTAGTTATATCTTCTTGAGTTTATAAACAGTTCCCTGCGTAATTTCCAGATAGGGAAGTATTCGTTGGTTACTGTGTATATTGAAACACGGCTTTTCATTAGCCAATATCTCATTTATTTTGTGAGCGAAGTACTCAAAATGACTTATTGAAGTTTTGATTTTTCTGAGGTAATTTTTTGCCACAGTAGTTTGTTTCATGTGGAACTGCTATATTTACTATTCGAAAAATTCATGAAATATTGAGGTTATATGTATAAAAAACTATGGGTTTTGTTTAGTTATCAAATACTGTAGTAAGAAAATTTAGATTTGATACTAAGTACCTAAAACCACCTATATATTGATGAAAATATCAAGTGACTAATCAAAAAACTACTGTGATTTTTCATGTAAATTCACCTCAGGAAAAATGTGTTACCTACACTACATACAAATGTCAACGATTCACCTCTAAAGGAGGTACACAGTGTGTCACTTTGGTTTTGAAAATACTTCCTATGAAAATAATTAGCCGAAACCAGATAATGTAAATTGTATTTAATTGAATATATTGGTGGTGGGAGTTATTGTTATATGTGTAGTACTTATTGTAAAGGTAGTGCATGTCAGTTGAAGTGAATTTCTGAATACTTTGTGATGAGGCAATTTTATACATTAGTTAAATGAAAAATGTGCACTCGTTCAATTGGAAGATTAGTTTTCAGTTCAGTTTATTCTATTTCACGTGAGAAATAGAAAAGTATTCATGAACTGACCTGCATTGCGTTAATCGAATCAATTATTTTATGTTCAATTGTTGATGTGTTTAAACTAGTTTCGAATATTCCCCTTTTATCATGATGAACGATTACAGGAATACCAGAATCTCTCTCCATTATCGTTTGAAAGTATTACATCTATATAAGTAATGCCAGAGCAATAATTTTTAATGATATGCTTGATTTTGAAGATCTGTTATTGTAAGAAACTTTTATTGAGTCTCTATCAAAATTATTGTTGCACCTTTTGGAATCCTTTCAGTTTCTTCGTTAAATGAAACAATGCTTTTTAAAATTTATGTTGTATCTCAAAACTATCATTCACGAATAATGAAACTGAATTGAGTTAATATCGATTTAGAAAATTTACAAAGAATCAGATGAATTTATTGATATATTGAAGTTTCAGAAGAAAAAATTAAACCCATCTTGAACTACTACAATGATTTGCGAATATAGCCTTTTAAAAATTTCGGATGTAGGCAGTAATAGAAACCTGAATAGGCAGTATTATACAACCATTCAAGTCTGTTGAGAGTTGTTCGTTTTTACTGTATAAAATCGTTTTTTATCATTACTATTTTGAATTGTCTGACAAATCTACAACACATCAGATTCGGACAATAGTATGTGTAGGCTCAAACCTGCTGATGTGAATTTGGAATTGTACTGATTTGCATCAGCAAATATTGAAATTAAACCTGTGACTTCAGACTTTAGTAATATATTGGATTTTAAATTCAATTATTCACTTGACCAGTTTTCTATCGCATTCTAACTGTCCATTATGTTGTTTCCCTAGAAGAACCACATATCAATAATGATAATTATTACAATTTCCCCTCAAAAAAAATGAATTCTTAAATGTCTACATAGTATTTATACTTACCTCTAAATATGTAAATCGAAAAACTGCGAGTAAAACTAAATGTAAGTAATAATTACCTGAAATGGATTTAGGACAGTGCGCTTCCGATATGCATATATATATATATATATATATATATATATATATATATATATATATATATATATATATATATAATTTTTTATTTTTACTCTGTTTCAATTATAACACCTGGCGAACAAGAAGCCATAAATAGGCAAAGTTGCCATATTTCAAAAATGCCTTCAAAGTCTTTTTTGTTTGTTTTTCAATCATTCAGAGAGTTAGTTGTATTCCTAATGTTACTTATAAATTGAGTTTTAGCGAATGTTGTCTTTGTAAGTTTTTAAGTATTACCTGATTTTTATTAAGTCCAGTTCTGAGAGACATGAAGTGAATATAATATATTATGGAAAATTTAATTTATTTTACAGCTACATTATTGTTCTTCAGTGTAGTGCCTGTACAATATTGTCAGTGGAATGTCTCTCAAGAGCTCGGCCAAAAAGAATTTTATTTGTTTCAGCCTTGTACTTATTCTTGATCAGGAACTGATTCCGTCCACAAACTGTGAATAACATTGTACTTAATTATATTTTATACAATAAATTTACTCTATTACTAGCTGGGTTTCTTCTTGCTAACTTAACTTTTTTACTCGTGGACTTTGGAGATATGAACCGACTAAATCACCTTTTCTTCTGGACGCACTGGGATGCCTTTTATTCATGAACACGGTTGGTGGAAGATAATTTTATTACATTTTCTTAGCATGTGAATGTTTGCATGTTCATTATCACGAATCTGTATTAACTAACACAGCTATGTAATTTTTCTTCAATATACTTTTAACATCTCATGGAAGGCAAACTGTTCTTAGCCAATAACATATTTCCTCAAATATCTGTCAAAAGTCTTCATTCATTGAAAATAAAAACGCCTCAAAACAGAAATGGGAAAATCAAAATCTGCTACTAATGACAATAATTTTACTTTGCAGTATTGTATTTACCATAATGAGAACAAATAATTGATACACTATACAAGCTAGGGGTGCTTCATTACCTTCTTATGACAGTTGAGTTGTGAACTTGGAGAAAATAAATTGGAATCTAGTTCGTCATGAAGAGGGGCGACACTACTTGACTGAAGACCATTAAACTAATTGAGAAAAATCAACTATTAATATAAAAAATTGTTACTATCTACTACTACTACTAACTGCACGTGATAGATCATTTTTAACTCATTTTTATCTGTCATAATTGTATTTTTTGTTTTATTTCAGGCCTTCCATGCATGTTTTGTTTCTACATGTCTGACAGAAATGTTCAGTTAGAACCATATCCAAACTCATTACCAATTTAGCATATAATTTTATCTGTATATGGAAGTTTATGAATTTAAATAAATAGTTTATTTCAGGATTGAATTCTAGGTCACGTCATCTCTCGAGTCCATCAGGGTAGGGAATGTTTTTTTTTACCCATTACTACCTAATACAAGGATAAAAATATTTAATTTCACACTTTTGCCAATCAATAAAAGAAATCGAACTTCTCGATTTCCACGATCTCTCGATATCTAACCCAATGTCTATGATTTATCGTGCTAATCGTGATTCATCCACGCACAATACTAGTCTGGTGTGCTGTGCACATGGTCTGCCATTTTTAGTTCATTATGGCGTTTTCACAGACATTATTTCGACGTATTTTTGTTAATCGATCCTTCAAAAGGCGTTAATAACCTGGATCAAATATAATTTGTGCTCAAAACAACATCGGTTGTGAGGAGTATTTACTGGGGTTACTGACACACCAGCGTGTCCTCCTGATGCATCGGGGCTCCGGAGACAGGGCCTGGCTGGTAAATTCCTAATGGAAGGAAAAAATAAATGACGTAATCTTACTGACTCAGAAGAATGAAAGTGTGTGCTATCAAGGTACACCATTTCAACAAGGGCGTGGTCTCACATATACCGGGTGGCTACGGAAGTATTGCCTACGGAATATCTCAGTTATTGTATGGAGTAGGTTTGTGAAATTTGGAGCGTCGATATAATGACATAAGAGCTAGAATTTGAGCATATTGACATGTCGAAGTTAACTTCCGGTCTGACCGGAAGTAACATCAACTTTCTTATTTTAAATGGAAACCCTATTTTTTTTTCTTTTCGCTTTATTCAGCATTCAATTCCCTTTCTAATGACATATCACAAGTTGGTATCTAACCAGAAACTAGATCAGAAAAAAATTATTATTGAAATTCACCGAGTAGGCCGTGGAAGCAAAATGACAGCCAAAAATTGAAAAGTTGGCTATGGAAACCATACGTCACTTGATAACAGTTGCTACTACTGTGATATTTTATTTTCATTCGTCGGCGTTATAAAAAGCCGCCAAAAAAAATATTGGAAAAATTGGGAAAAAAACAATACTCTGTAGGTCCATAACTTAAATAGGAACATACAACTTTTTCTTGCCTGTACTATTCAGCATAACCATACCTTTCTAATGATATAATAGAAAGTAATTTTTTGAAATAAAATACCAAAAAATCCAATTATTATTATTCAAATAACAAAAAAACAGATTTATCGAAAAAAAAAATTCAAATTGATAGGATTAAAGATAAAATAAATTTAAAACAAATGTTCGAAATGCATTCCCTCAGCGTCAATACATTTATTGACTCTGGTGATATTTTCATGTAAAACGTTTCTCAACATTTGGGGCGTGATATCTTGGAAAGCTCTACGAATTTTTACTTCTAGCTCATGTAGAGTTGTAGGCTGTGTGGAATACACCCTATTTTTAAGATGCCCCCATAGAAAAAAGTCGCACGGAGTAAGATCAGGTGACCTTGGTGGCCACCTGACTGGACCATGGGTTGTTATAAGTCTCTCTTGAAAGCGATTTTGAAGATAATTTCTCGCTATTCTTGAATTATGCGGAGGGGCGCCATCTTGCTGGAAGTACATTCTCTCAGTTATTTCCGCTGGTAGGTTGTTAATGAATTCCGAAATTTCATTCGTTAAAAAATTAAAGTATCTCTCTCCGGTTAGTTGGCCTTGAAAAAGAATGGGGCCAACAATATGAGTTCCAACTATTCCTGCCCAAACATTCACACCAAATCTCTCCTGGAAGCCACCTTGTCGAAACCGGTGCTCGTTTTCTATCGCCCAGTACCTGAAACCGTTCACACTTTTAGCACTTTACACTTCGACTATCGACAATAATCCAAATAAAGTACAGTACCTACCTTGTATTATTCCTGTTAAATAATCCATTGTTGGTTAATCTTGACTCGTCCGTAAACAAGATATAATAGTTAAATAGGTGATTCTCAGCATTTTGTCGAAGAAACCAATTACAATATTCCAGGCGCCTTTCACCGTCATTTTCATACAAATGTTGATGCAACTGATACTTGAAGGATTTAAATCGATGTTTTTTCAAAATTTTCCTAGCAGAGTCCTTACTTATAGCTAATTCGGCGCCAATCTGCCTTGAGGAAATTGTGCTATCATATTGTACTAAAGCTAATACATTAATTTCAGTTTCCTCATTAATAACAAATGCTTCTTTTGGTCTTCGTGAACATCAGGCTCAGTTCTTAATTTTTCTTCAAGCCACTGGAAATACGTTCTTGACGGTTGCTGCCTCCCTGGATATCGCTCTAAATACAATCGTTCAGCAGCATAAGAATTTTTTAAACATTCACCATAAATGAGAAGCATGCCAATTTGTTCGGTTCGTGAATAACGGGGCATTTTTTGAATATTCCACTAACTGATTTAGATTTCCAAACCCTTTTAAAATGGCAGAATCAAAAACACTACTTCGAACGTCAAAATAATATGGATAGCAGCGTTCGTGAGAGCTCTCGTTTCTTTTTTGTTTCATTCCAAAATACATCTTAATCAGCCTACTTGTTAATATTTTGGTTCGAATGATTATTGCAATGGAATGATTATTCTGAATAGCACAAACATCATCCATAGGTAGATATTAGAATATCTATGGACGATGGCACAGAACAAGTACGTTTATGTTCCTATTTAACCTAGAACCTACAGGATATAATTTATCATTCCACATTATTTTTAATGTTATTTTTGCGTATGGCGATAATCTGTTTTGTTATTTGAAGAATAAAAATTGGATTTTTTGGTATTTCATTTCAAAAAATTACTTTCTATTATATCATTAGAAAGGAATGGTTATGTTGAATAGTACAGGCAAGAAAAAGTTGTATGTTCCTATTTAAGTTATGGACCTACAGAGTATTGTTTTTTTCCCAATTTTTCCAATATTTTTTTTGGCGGCTTTTTATAACGCCGACGAATGAAAATAAAATATCACAGTAGTGGCAACTGTTATCAAGTGACGTATGGTTTCCATAGCCAACTTTTCAATTTTTGGCTTTCATTTTGCTTCCACGGCCTACTCGGTGAATTTCAATAAATTTTTTCTGATCTAGTTTCTGGTTAGATACTAACTTGTGATATGTCATTAGAAAGGGAATTGAATGCTGAATGAAGCGAAAAGAAAAAAAAATTGGGTTTCCATTTAAAATAAGAAAGTTGATGTTACTTCCGGTCAGACCGGAAGTTAACTTCGACATGTCAATATGCTCAAATTCTAGCTCTTATGTCATTATATCGACGCTCCAAATTTCACAAACCTACTTCATACAATAACTGAGATATTCCGTAGGCAATACTTCCGTAGCCACCCGGTATATCTCTATTATGGTAATAGATAGATGGATTATGATTTAATTAGCAATATCATACAATCCTCCGAGATCTACAAAATAAAAATAATGGCACTTACACAGGGTGTTCAGTTTTTTCTGGGCAGGTCCCAACTTTGTTTTTTTAATGACAACCTGAATTTTTCAACAGTTTTTCGGGTTCTACATGAGAAATTAATAATACTTCATATGAATCTTTTTTTCTGAAATATTGACTATTTGCTAGATTTTTAGCATGGCAGCTTTTTTTTCAAAATTTGTTACAATATTTGAAATTATTAAGTTGTGCCAAGTCCCATTAAAATTCATTCCTGGTCGAATATTGTACGTTGGTGACTCTTTCGGACGATATATCTAAAATTGACCTGTGATATGTAGGGTGCGAAAAACAGCTTGCCAAACATTGTTAATAAAAATATGCAATTTTTTTCAAATCACTGAGTACCCTGTATAATCTCGATCTATAAAGCATATGATGCCACGAACACCCTCCAACGTTGGAGGCTTGACAGTGCGTCGTGTGGCCGACCTTCAAACCTGCGAGCTACCAATGTCGAGCTTCCAACGTTCGCGTTGGACAATGTTCGGGCTATTGTCGGTATTCTTGACCTGAGTCAAAGGAATTCCTTGAACGTTGGAAGGAATAGATTCGTTGATTTGATGAACTGCTATATACGACTCGTAGTTTCGTAGAGTCGTTCGAAATAAGCAGTGGTAGTGTTTGATAATGAATTCATGTGGTTTGAAAGTGACCTTCTAGGACGTCTTTCACGATCTTTCATTTCAATTAATAATTCGACACAACTAACCGCTGCAGCTACTTCGATTGCAATGTCTGTATCCTCCATATGGTGATATAGAGGGAAATGTTTGTACCACACTTGCTTCAAGGGTTTATGCTTGAAACATTCGTTACTCCGTGTAGCAGAAACGTTTGTCGAACTTTCCGACTCAAATGTTCGGTCCAACGTTAGAGCCAATGTTCGACGCATCGTGTAGCGTCAACTTAAGAAGCGCCAACAAAAGCTTTACAAATTTCATTAAATTTTCCCTTCGGTCAAAATCAATTATCATCAATCGATTTCTTAAAAAAACTTTGTTTTTTTGAAAATTGGAAATTCTAATTTTTTCGCGATGAAGTTTGCATTCTTTTGCAATTTTTCTCCAATTTTTGCTGAAGTGATCGGCCTAAATGAATAATATCACACGATTAGTTCAGTGATGACAGTATAGATTATATGGATGGAGGCATTAGAGTCATTTGTATAGGAGTAAAACATTATTTTGTTGTCGCAAAAAAATGAAGAAAATAATGTTTTTCTCCAAATGACATTAAAAGCGGTCTTTTAATGACACTTGGCAGGCTTAGAAGTTGTACTTTTACTGCCTAGGCAGAAAAAGTTCGTTGCTAGGCAACCTTCCAAGTAATAATTTAAATCAAACTGGTTATTGAAATTGACAATGACAAAGTAAACAGTAAACAAACAAATTCAACAAACGTCATCAGCGGTAAACATAGTAACGCAGGGCCCAGTTACCTTTGATGAAATAATTTAGTTATTTGGATATTGATAATGAAACGCAATTTAAATATGAAAAAGTCGATTTTGCGTGGAATTGGAACAAATTTGAAGAAAAAATTATGTGTTTCACACGGCAGAAAAGCAGATTTAATGCCTTGGCAGCCGTGGCATTAAATCTTGTGCTTTTATGCCTAGTAAAACAAATAACTATTTGCTTGGAAAAAATTGCAACATTTCTTGCGTATAAATATGTACATTTTTAACTTTTTTCGATAGGTAAGTGGTTTATTCAGACAGACGAACATTTTGACAATGATTGTACCTATATTATTAATATACCCAGTATTTATAATTTACAATGCATACATACATTGCATCATTATTAGGATTTTTACTTATATATATTAACACATATTAAAGAATAGTAAGTCAACTAAATATCAAGTAGATATAATATTTATATGGTATTCAAATGTAAGAAAAAATATAGGTTTCATATTAGGGGGTTTCACCTAAGCAGAGCTTGTTTTGTGAAATCCATCAGAAATATGTAACACATTTGTGAAGCATATGAAGTAGATAGTATAATTGTATAATATATTTCTGTTTACTTTGGATAACTTCAAGTGGAGAGAAACACACAGAAGAGAAAGGGGTATATATACCAATACACCTATTAAACAGTTAAGTGAGCGCAATAATTATGTTTTGGATGGTAAACATGTATACATATACACATATTTAAATACATTCATATACACACGGCCTACTTTTGCTAGAAATCGTAAAAATCGTGTTGCGTCCCCTATACAAACATTTTTCGCACCTTCATTACACCTATATATCGGTAATTTTTTGCGGTCCAATCCAATCGAGTTTTCCACTCAGGGTTGTTTATCAGATCACAGTTCACAGAGGTTTTTAGGCGTAAGAGTTCAAATCGACCAGATTTCCATGTAAAACAGTTGTGAGATGGGTGACGGGTGGCGATTTTACAAAATATACTTTACGCCAGCACAAACCCCGCCTACAGTCGCATGTCATCTTAAAATCCGAAAATATAAGTGGCTTCAGCACGCCATTACTAAATATACTTGACACTAGTGCATATTTACGCATCCCCACATACGACAATAAGCTCAAAGGCAGCTGCATGCAAACTGAGTTGAAAATGCATAAATCTAACCTGACCTGACTAACCGAACGTAGGCAGAATATCCATGTACCATACCGATCTGTTTTGGGGGTCGGCGTTTTGCAAAATTGAAAGCTAAAACATAAAAACATAACTTTAACATAACTGTTATATCACATTGTGACTTGGTGATGATATTCAGAGATATGCTTGATGTTACAGATACGTTGCGTCCATATGCCTTTGTGCCTCTTTTAAATATTACAATGTAATGTTAATTATTTAACATTACATAAATGTATCATATTTTGCGTAACTATAATGTGATTTTATTACATACATATAATGTTACTCAAAACATCTATGCAATATTTGTAAAATGTAACATTGTAACATCAGGGTGGAGCATATACTCATGGTTTACCAACACTTTTTTCTATATTTATAGGTATATTTCTGGAATTTCAGTAGATGAATAACAACAATAGCAAAACAAAGTTATTCATCTACCAAAGAGTGGCGATTGAAATTCCAGAAATACAACTTTAAGTGTAGAAAAATAAGTGTTGATAAACAATGAGTATAAGCTCCACCCTGTATACTAAGAAATTAAATATGTATAAAAGAGGGTACTTATGTAAAACATACCAATCAATCAAAAAACTTTATTGTCAATGATTAAAATCTCATGGATAAAGCGTTATAAAACAAGACAGTTACATCATTAACAATTAAATTAAAATTAGCAGTATAAAAAATATAATCTTCAATCACTATGAACAGAACAAAGTACCTAATAATATGACTTACCACCTGAATCAGATGAAAAATTTATTGATAGATCTACCGAAGTTAAGTGTTATTAGAAGAATAATATGGAATGAAAACCTATTTCTTTTGAATAATAAAAACAGATATCACTGAATCAATAATTATATGGTTGTTGTCTCGGTCACTTCTCATTTCTTTTTAGTTTCTGCTCTGCTAATATCATCCAATCCATCACTATAAGTCAAACTCGTCATCTGTGATTGAACTGCAAACATCTTTTACATATTCTGAAAATATGGTCATTACAGTCACTGAAAACTCATATTAATCTTTATGATATAAGAAAACGACCATCCAATAATTATTGATAATTCTGTTGCCCCTAGAGGTAAAAGAAAAATAATTACTTACGTTTCAGTATGTCCATAATTATCAATTCAAAACTTTTGGATTTTTTTCTTTGCCCAGTCCAGAAGGGCTCATCTTCGATTAGTTCGGAAACAACAACTGCTATTTAAGTTTTTGTAATCTGATCATTCAATAAGTACCAGTTTGTACATCAAAACTGATAGAGGAATGTGAAAGGACACTACCAAACTGAAAAGAAAGAGAAAATGCAGTTAGTTTATTGATAATTTGTATTAAACAATTCAAGTGATTTCTCGACAATCTCAAGAAACGTTAATATTATCATAGATTAATGAAATTAAGAAAGATCAGAACACTCTGTATAAAATATATATTTTTGATTTCACTTACAAATAAAGCAGCTCCAATATTTTTGTTTTAGCAAGCTAAATTCATTGGTTTCAGTTCCAAAAATTCCTTGATCAATCGGTTCAAAATAATTTGACACAGCTCCAGATGTCAGCAACCATTTCCATACTGTCCAATATCTGATTAGCAGGAACCACAACTGATAGCTTTTCTACTATTCATAGCATCATATGTAGATACTCTCTAATCAATAGTAGATATATCACTACATTCACTACATAACCTAAATGATAAAATAACAATTAGTGGATGGAGTAGTGGAAAATCATAATCTTACCATGAAAATTATGAGTCTTGCAATCCTATTGATTCCAATCACTTTTGAGTAGTTTGAATTATATTTTAATTCTATGAACTCAAACCTCCTACCATGACCGCCATGATTATTAGGATAAAATGAACGATGGCGTCAGTGATATATTTATTTTATATTTACTGGGTAATACTGTTTGAACGTGGATATAATTTTTTTAAGTTACGTAGATTTTGAGTTTTTGTCGACTTTTATGATATATGTTGTTGTTATATGGTTAGGAGGTTAGGTTTTAAGTTATGTTGAAATGTCATATGAATGACATCATGACGTAGTCATTACCCAAAAATTACATTGAAGAAACCTTAGAGCGGCTTTACATTTATGTGTTGCCAGCAGTTTATACCAACATAATATATTTCGAGAAAATCTAACCTCAATAAAATATTTTGATATTTTGTTGGTTTGTACTTCACTGAAATTCGAAAAATGACATTGCACCTATCACTAACGCTTGTGACAAATTTTCTATTTCTTTTTTAAGTTGGAGTTAAAGGTTAGGAGACATTCGAAAAACAATATCTACAGGTACTTTAGTGTGCTATTGGCATTGAATTTCTCACCAGAAAACTCACTATAATTGCTCACAAATTGCACCAAACTTGCATGGGCGCAAGCGCAATGTAAAATTTAGTCTTGCATTGCACAAAAATTGCACTGTAAATTTCAAATGGACAAATAAAAGGGCGAGTTTGCAATCCTCCACACCAATTTGGGATGTGTTCCGTTAATAAACTTGGTCGTTATGTTTGCACATTTTGTGTCCCGTATATAAAATATTCCTGAAAGATTGGCGAGTTACGGGACATGATTCCTGAAATTTTGGTGACTTTTAGTAGTACCAAAACGACCGGGGTTTGCACGTAGGTAAGCGGTTAATGCGATCTGTCGTATGTCATTAGAATATAATTCAAATTTCAAATTTAGTATTGGATGAACTTGTGGAGGTATTTGAATAGAAATTTACTACATACAAATCATGAGATGCCTTATATACCTGAAGTACCCCGAACAACAAAAGCATCATCACTTCTGGAACTTTCAGAAAGAATATCATCAAGAAAAACGAGCAGCTGCTTCATGCATTATTATAAGTATTAAATAATATAATTGTAACACACAAAAGATTAAAGATTCTCAAACAACAAAATTCCAGGAGAAAATAACACAACAATAACAAATAAATATGATAAATAACAGTACATACTCATGGAAGTGTCCCGTATTACGCACTAACCAGAGTGTAGCTGTCACGAAACCAGAATTATTTTCAGTTAACCACTTTTGGTAACATGTTTATTAACGGAACACATCCTTGGTGAATATAAAAACATGCCCAATGCTTTACTGTGCCGGTGGTGTCAGTGAAGTGACGTTTGACGTGGTTCCATCGTTCCATGGTTGATTCAGATTGATGAAGGACTAAAAGGATGTACTTTTAGTAAATAGAAAGTAACCCCTAGATTCAAATTCAAAGTAATCTCAGTTAATTACTTTAATTCTGATAACATATATATGCATGCAAACAAGATGGAAAGAGAGAAGTGTTTTTTCTGTCGCAAGTTCATCACAGATGATGGAAGTACTGTGGAAGATATACAAGAGATACCGCAAGGATTCAAAAGGATTGTTGAGGCAGCCGAAACAAGAAATGATTATATATCATTGCAAATTATATCACTAAAAGATGCAATCAACAGAGAACCGGATAAATTCAGATTTCATTCTGCATGTAAGAAGATATATTGCAGTAATCACAAAGTTAAAAAGAAGCCAAGGATGCTATTCAGCTATAAATTAGATGAAAAAACATTTAGTATCGAGGCCCATTGTTTGTTTTGTGGTAAAGATCAACAAAAGAAGGTTAGGGGTAATTTCCATAAAATCAGTAAAACTTCTGCACCAAAAATGAGACAAAATATCTTGAAGGCAGCTATAGAACGTGGGGATCAAAGTATGCATAGCAGAATACAAAGGTACATTAACTTGTTTGAAGCCAAAGCAAAGTACCATAAATACTGTTACAGCTTATATACTAATGCTTCCAGAATAGCAAGTTGCAAAAAAAATATAATTAAAAACGAAAAGAAACTTGCAGAGAAAAATCCTGTGAAAATAGCTTTCTCAACATTATGTTCAGAAATCGAAAAAGACATACTGATAAACAAGAATTCCAAAACAGTGATATCTCTCAGCAATAGACTTGATCAGATTTTGGCTCAAATGAAAGTTCCAGAGGATGTTGACCAGGGCACATATAGAATGAGAAAAAAACTTGAGATGTTTTTTGGGCAGACACTTTCATTTGCAAGTTGGTCTGGTAAACCTAGTATTGTATATTCAACAGATGCCGAGTATGATATCTTAGCTTCTTCTGTACAGCAGTCCTTCAAAAGGAGTGAAGAATTGAAAACCGACCCTGAAAAGGAGATGGATTTATTACACAAGGCAACAAAAATATTACGTGAAAAAATATCTGAAAACCTGAAAAATGGCGGTCAAATTCCTGATGCTTTGTACAAGTTTATATCTTGGATTCTTGATGAAAAAAGTGTTCATGAGACTTCATCGGAAACACCTGATGGAAATGTTGTAGCAATATGTTCGAGCCTACTTGAAGCCTGGAAAAAGAAACCTGAAGTTGACAGTTTGTTTTACTGTGACAAATGAAAATATGTCTTTCCATTTGCCCTGCTCTCTTAACTACAGTAGGTGCAGCAATGATGAATACAAGTAACAGCCTATGAGCATTAAATTGTTCTTTTGCTTTTGTCAGATTTAACTGTTGATGCCTAATTTATGGTGTTTTTCAATTGAATAAAAATCCAGATATATTTTTTTCAAGACCGTTTTCAATTCTAAATCTTAGATTATTTTGTAACCCAGAGATGGTGCCAAATACATCAGCATTTGTCTTAGGGATTCCCAATTATGCTGAAAGAATTTTTTGATTTGAACTAGCCTTTGCTGATGATTGGCAAGGACCATGAAACCAGTACGAAAGTGTTTCCCCAAAATTCGAAAAATAGTTTCAGCTTTGATATTTAATAAGCATGGCAAAGAAGTTCTTGTAGAAAGCTTTGCCAAGTATCAAACAGATATAATTCAACGATCGTAGGGGGCAGTAGTTGTTTTCTGTTGGAAAGTTTTTTTGCGGAAAATTTCAATTACCTAATCCAACATTTTTCTCAATTAGTTAATGGTCTTCCGTCAAGTAGTGTTGTCCCTTTTCATGATGAATAATTATATTTTAAAAATATAAAACTAGGTTTTCTGTTCAATTTTATTGGAAGCTTTTCATGAAGTTAACCTGCATTTTCCATAATGGTAAAGAATTGAACAGGTCAAGTGGAATCAGAAAAATTGTTCACAAATTCGATTTACCAACAAATGATTAAGATTGAAAAATATTCTTCAGAGGTAATATGGTTTGAATAAATTAAACGTGTGTAAATCGAATTTACTCTCATTCAACATATACAAACACTTTATTCTAAAAGAAAACCTAATCTAGGTCATGTAGAGGCTTTATAGTACATACTTACGAAATTTCAAATGAAAAAAACTTCTGGTTGTGGAATATATTCTTTATCAATATACTCAGATTAGAATTGAAGAACTACTTGATGATCTGCAATTTTACTCATCTTAGGTAATATTTGAGAAATTCCCCTTGTTGAACCATTTCTTAGTCATTTGTAACATTCTGACTTATGGGTCTTTCAACACTTGAAATTAGTCTAGAGATTATAGTTCCATTAAGGTAGTTGGTTCGGAATAGAAAATCCTGTTCATTTAAAAAAAGTAGTATAATTGAATTTCTCATGTACTATTTAAAAAGCAAAAAAATATATTTGAGTATTTGTTGCGCCAACGGAAGATGCATGTGTTCATTTAATACAATACAAAATATACTTTATTTAGGACCAGCCACATTATAAATGTATAATTACATATGAATGGTTAAATTGTACGGGAGCTTACAAGTGTCCCTCATGTTTCACCTTCAATAAAATGATAAATCACTTAGACCTAAAAAAATCAGTTAAAAACAATGCTATGTAAAATCGTTCGCTGACACCTCTCTTCAAAATTGTGGAGAACTTCTTCAATGTCGTTGTCTAGATCTTCAGCTTTTGCCATCTGAAATTTTTTTTCATATATTAATATGTCGTATGAATTAATTTGATTTACAATTCTATATACTGAATAAAGCAGATCCTAGTTTCATACATTTCACATACCATAAGACACATGTCGCTGATTAAAAAGGCTCCAATGGTGGCTTCTTCCAAGTTATCTTGAATATCAATATTAATTACATGTACTATCGAGTTATCAGTTGCTGTTCTATTTTCCATATATTCAAGAACTTGATCATAAACTCGCTCTTCACATGTTATAAGTATATCAAATTTTTCATTGGCTTCTTGAAATTTTTCAGGATGCGTTTTTATCCGCCGGTTCCTATCTAGAGTATGCAGTAAACCATTTTGTGTGTATCTATAGATCTAGTTAAGGAATAAAATTTTAAAATTAATGTTATTGAAATAAGTGGTGATACAATACTAACAGAGTTATGCTGGATTTATGCTGAAGTTTTAAGTCGCAATTGGTAAGAATATTCGTCAATGATTGGTTGAACAGTTCATTCTAACCAATCATTGACGAATATTCTTATGACTTGCGACTTAAAACTTCAGCATAAATCCAGCATCAGACCTATGAAACCTAATCACATATAAGAACATTTGGGTTGTTTAGTGTGGATACAAATTCAGACACATAAAAGACTACTTCCCAAACACCAAAACTTGAGTTGTAACTTACAGCTCCCGTTGATGCTTATTTTAATGGCCAAACATGCGTCAAGGGAAATTGAGGTAGTCTCCTACGTCTCACTGATACCAAACTTCTTATTCCTTGAAGGATACAATGATTTATCTTTTTGGAGAAGATCCACGTAAATATCTTCATAGGATGTACCAAATTCGTACACATTTGGTTTGTCAGCTGCCGAACCAGGTATCTTAACTTTCTCACCTGTTCCATATGATTTAACATCAAATCCTTTTTTGGACAAAAAAGCATGGGCTTCCATGCTTCGATTCATGTTACTCGAGCATATTACTGCTATACGTAAGTCACTAACATAGCCCATTTGCGAATTGGTAAAGTAAACAGATAATCCAGAGATGGTTGTAGGCTCACAGTCGACAGTGAGCTCTGAAAATGTCGGATATTTCGATTAATTACGAGAATACAGTTATTGAAAAACGATTATTTTTAAAGTAATTAATATATTATTACAGGTATTTTGAATTTTGAAAATTAATTCTTCAGGCCTAGCCCTTAGCCCTCTACCTCTAATAATCTTAAAAAATTTTCTCGTTTCTCGGTTGACATATGACAAATGAGAAAATAAAAGCACGGAATCCCACCCCTGTATTCCGTGTAACATGTTATGTCTCATTCTCTTCCATGAATTCAACAATAATGACATTTTACTTATTTGTGTGCCTACAGACCTACAGAATTCTATGGTTCACGGAATCCTCCCCAGAATGGACCAATAAGTTAGCGTGTTCAGTTTATGCATATCTGACAGCTGGATTCAATCTGGGGTGACATTTCGTTTTTTCATCGAAAATGAGATGACACTATAATACTTCAGAATGATATTTAAAAAGTTTATTGACATTTCGTAAAATTCAATTAACAGCAATCACTTCACTGTGTCCTTGGAATATTGACACGAGGACCAAGTGCCATCTCTGGATCCAATTACAGAAACAGACCAGGATTTCACTTGTTTTGTCTTCAAAAAATTCTAAACAAAATCTCATCAGTCGACACACCAGGATTTTTAGACATCTAAAGCCCGTGGCTCACGGTCAAATAGTTTGATTAAACTGCTCCGAAGTGACAAAATTTGAAGCAAACCACTGGAAATGACGTCACTTGAAGGCAGTTTGACCAAGCTATTTGAGCGTGAACAACGGGCTTTAGATCCAACGTTGGAACTAGTCGGAACAAACTTTCGTCCCAGTGTCTTGAACGTTCGTTAAATGTCAATGTCAACATTTGCTCGCACTCGCACCCAAATATTGTATTGTGTGTTGTTAATTTTGATTTTTGAATTACTGATTGTTTATTTTTTCGGCAGAAAGGAAAAGGAATAGAATAAATCTATATACTGATACTATGTACTCATAAAAAATAAAAAATGAATGAATATAACTGTATATTTTGTTCAGAACCGTTAACGGATACTGAAGATCTACATAGGAGAACTGGTTCAAAAGGCTTTGCTACAATTATAAACACTGCAGAAATGAAGAGCGACTATGTTGCTACTAAAATTTTATCCATCAAAGATGAACTAGGCAAGAACCCAAAAAAAATCAAGTTTCATGGCGTATGCAGGAAATCTTTCATTCGTAAACGAGTTGTTGATGCTCATAGAAATATTCCATTGTCTTCTGATGAGACTAGCAAAAAGGAATTCAACATAGAGACAGACTGTTTGATTTGTGGCAAGAGAAGGACTTCTGACTTAGATGAAAAAAGTATGAAATGGATCGCTGCTGGTTCAGCATCCAAAATAAAAAGAAAGTTGATGGATGCAGCCTCAGATCGTCGCGATAATGATATGCGTGAGAGATTAGAAAGCTGTGATGATTTGTGTAAGGCTAAGGGGAAATACCACCCCAATTGTTTTACTGTATATATAAACCCCCGAAATATAGCACTTTGCAAGAAGAAACATGAGATGAAAGTAGTAGAGGAAGCTTCTGTGGAAGAGGTTATCTCAAAATTATTTTCTGAAGTTGAGAAAGATGTACTGATAGCACAGAAATCAACGACACTAAGCTTTCTCAGTGACAGATTCAATGAAATTGTGGAAGAAATGAATTTTTCTTGCAATATGACCCTCGACAGGCTGAAGATAAAATTAGAATTGTTTTTTGGACAAAAGCTATCATTTGCAATTCATCCAGAAAAACCTACTATTGTTTATCCAACTGAAGCTAAGTTTGATATAATATCCTCTTCTATACATGGCTACAAGCAAAACTCCCAGCAGCAGACATGGAAACTAGATGCAGAAACCAAGATACTTTATGAAGCATCGGAAATATTACGTAGAAAAATGAAGACCCATTTGAGGACAGAAGATGACTGTGAAACAGAAATTCCAGATGAACTGTACAAGTTTGTATCGTGGATTCGAGATGAAAAGAGTTTCAATGAAATGTCTACTGATATATTTGATGTGAATGTGGAAGCAACTTGTTTGAGTATTGTGAATGCAGCTTGGAGACGAAAAACTTGATGTGGGCGGACATTGGTGTTGTTTCTTTGTTAATCTGCTTATTTGAAGATGATCTAATACTATTTCCTGAAACCAGTGCAAAATTTTTATTTTTTAGTTTTTATTTAATTTTTTTAAGTACTTAGAAGCTTATCTTGGTTGTTTTCTAGTTGGATCTACTGATCACATTTAGACGTTAATAAAAATATATTTAAGGATGTAGGAACATTTCTTAAACCTTCTTTGTTCTTTGTTAAACTTTGTTTTATTTCAAACCATTCCTATTATATAGAAAAAAAGTATTCCTAGGTAGAAAAATTACTTTTATTTGGTAATTTCAAATTATACAGGGTGACCCAGGGTTAAACCGCCAAACGTTCAGTGTCGGTTTTTTAGGTGAAAATAAGATTTTTTCTTCATATGAGCATGTGGCAAAACTTGATTCGTTCTCAAGATACAGGGTGTCAAAGTTATTTTTTTTTATTTTTTTTTAATTCCAGGTACATTAAAATAAGCCTCCCATCACCGCAAATAAACATGCTGAGTTTTATCAGAATCAACCAAAAGGTTTTTGATTAATGAATAAAAAACTGATTTTTTATGAAAACTTTGACACTCTGTATCTCGAAAACGAAGCAAGTTGGGACATATGCTTATATGAAGAAAACATCTCATTTTCACCCAAAAAATCGATACTGAACGTTTGGCGCTTTAACCCTGGGTCACCCTGTATAAACAGTAGTAATACAATCCATATTGGTTTGTAATTGCTGATTACCAACATTTACCACATATTTCTTAGATTGAATGAAATATAGCTGGACACGTTCAAAATAGGTAATAAAGCTACAAAAACTTTGACATATTAACTGTATTGTAGTGAAAATACACAACTAATTCAGTTCTAGTGGGAAGAGAGATAAAAAAATATAATAGTTATTTAACCAACTAATGTATTAATGAAAGGCGATTAATGATCTACTTAGATATTTCAACGCGTGAGCAAGCAAGCGTGTTAATTTTCGAGATCATTTTATCTTATAAGTTGATTTCAATATTTTTCCGTTGATTTCACTGTCGAAATAAAAGAACTCTTCATTGGAAGATATTTAATCAACGAACTGAACAGTAGATACAAACTATTGAATATAAATGATCAATTTTTAATTATTTGAATACATTTATATTGCCATTTCTAGTAGTAGAATTGGAGGAAATGGAACAAAAGGTACCGAAAAAGTCCATCGCTGTACAATCGCATTTTACGGCTGAGCTACGAAATCGTACATTAATAGATGTCATTAATGGTCGATTTCTAAAAGTCATGCATTAATGACAAATCGATCATATTAATAAGGGCCATTAATGGTCGATTTCGTTTGCATTGAAGAACATTAAACAGACATGTTAATACGAGGTAGACGGAAACAGTAATTTTCCGGTTATGTTATGGCCAAGCAAGTTTATTGATTAACACCAAAAAGTTACTGCTGCGCATCGCTGGCCACCAGAAATAATAACAACTGAAGATTGCTGCTGAAACATTTTTTTAATCTCAATCACGTTTCCGTTTCTGACTTTTCTCATTTAAAAAAGGGACAACACATTTTTTTCCTTTTGTCGTCCTAGGCGGTCGCCTATACAGGGCAATTCAAATTCGACCCTCACCATTGGGATCTCCTAAACTACAGGAGATACGTCAAAGCTTGAATTGGGGCAAAGTTGCGTATTCTGGTGCTTAACAAAATACTGTTTTGAAACTTGGAAAATTCCGAGTGTTTCCGGAAATATCGGGAAAAAACTGAAAATCGGAATTTTTGTTTTTATTTTTTTCTATCGTTATTTGACAACATAGCTCAAAACCAAAAGTACATTTTCATTGATACTTTTTTTCAGCTACACGTTTTCATGTTCAGATTTACTATCCGACGTTTCGTCTTCTGGCATTCATCAACTTTTTTTTCTGTTATGGGCGCCATATTGTTTTTTTATACAGAAAAATAGTGATTCTCATTCTGATTTCATTGATGTATAATTTGTCATGATTTGCACTTCTGAACCACAGATATTAAAAAATAACTTCATCTGAGATGGTCATGACACTCCATCGAAAAATTTTGTTTAATAACACTAGTTGTCAGAACTCATTAAACATCATAAGTTTGCACAAATACTTCAGTCGAAATGTCCTCATTCTCAAATGAAGAAAAACGAGATATGTTGAAACTTTATTATAAATTTGATAGGAATAGTACGAAAACAGAACAAATTTATTTTGAATTATATCCGGTAAGACAACAACCGGATAGAACATTATTCGGAATTTTGGACAAACACTTGGCTGAGTACGGTGCGTTTCAAAAAACAAGAATGAAATCATGAGCTTGTAAAAAAATCCACAAAAAGTATTACAACAAGTGTTCGAAATGATGGCCTTCGTCTTGAATACATAATAATCGAGCTCGTCGTCTCAAATTAAGAACAGCCCTAACAATATCCCTTCTTCTGATAGACCTGAATTGCGTGATGATATTGTCTCTAAGTTCATCTACTGTGTCATATTCTTGCTCTCCATAGATTCTGTTCTTAAAAGTGCCCCACAAAAAAGTATCCAAAACTGTAAGGTCAGGTGACCTTGCCGGCCACCTCACTGGTCCAGAATTTCCTAACCACCTATTAGGAAATCTTTGGTGTAAATATTCGCAAACTGCTCTTTTATTGTGTGGAGGAGCCCCGTCATGTTGAAACCAGCAGCTGTTATAATTAACAAGGGGAAACGTATCCATATATTCTTCGAATTCGTTTCTTAAGAACCGAAGATAGGTTTCCCCGTTCAAAGTATTAGAGAAGAAATGAGGTCCAAGTATTCGGTCGTCATAAATTCCGGTCCAAATAATGTTTTTCAAGAAGTTTGTAGGGCCTTCCCTATTCGAGAGCCAGCTACCAAAATTCCATCCTTCTCTCAGGATCACCTGGATGTAATTTTTGTGAAATATGTATCTTATAACATTTCAAACCACTTTTTTTGAATTCCCTCCAAATGCTCGTCTGTGGCACATCCATTTCTGCCGAGACTTGATGTGTTGATTTGGAAGGATCTGCATTTATCTAAAAAAGTACTTACCAAAAATAATTATACTTACTTCTTCGAATATGGAATGAACAATTATTTTACCTCGGCTAATAAGTTACGTCTAATATTTTGTTCCATTCTGCTTTCATATTTCATTCTTGGTTGTTGAAACGCACCGTATTCAGCCAAGTGTTTGTCCAAAATTCCGAATAATGTTCTATCCGGCTGTTGTTTTTCCGGATATAATTCAAAATAAATTTGTGTTGTTTTCGTACTATTCCTATCAAATTTATAATAAAGTTTCAACATATCTCGTTTTTCTTCATTTGAGAATGAGGAAATTTCGACTGAAGTATTTGTGCAAACTTATGATGTTTAATGAGTTCTGACTACTAGTGTTACAATATGGCGCCCATAACAGAAAAAAAGTTGATGATGAATGAAAACGTGTAGCTGAAAATAAGTATCAATAAAAATGTACTTTTGGTTTTGAGCTATGTTGTCAAATAACGATAGAAAAAAATAAAAACGAAAACTCCGATTTTCAGTTTTTTCCCGATATTTCCGGAAACACTCGGAATTTTCCAAGTTTTAAAAAAGTATTTTGTTAAGCACCAGAGTACGCAACTTTGCCCCAATTTAATCTTCGACGTATCTCCTGTAGTTTAGGAGATCCCAATGGTGGGGGTCGAATTTGAATTGCCCTGTATAGTGTCTGTCCGCTGACTCGGTAGGTATAAAGAAGTATAACCAACACCAGTAGTTGAACGTCTTCGAACGATACTGTATTTATAAACTCAAACCTAAACTAAAAACAATGTTTCAAGAGCCGACCCTCATTACATTAGATTAGTTTTCATTATCAGCTACTGCCTCTACTTATTTTAACTTATTTTTAATACGAGCGTGCGCAAAGTAGTATTTTTCTGCATACAAAAAGTTACACTTTTCCTCACGCCGTGCGCGGATAAGATTCTTTTGCGCACTGAGTAAAACTACTCAAAAATCTCACTGCTATGGAAAATTTATATTTACTTAGGTTGCTGATGTAGACTATGAGAAGTGTTTTCTCTTTTATATCTTTCAATCGTATTTCCCGATATTTGTATTTTTCAGCATGAAACAAAAAAAATATTATTTTTCAAGTAGGTAATGATAAATGATTATATTTATAATATTGTCAAGTACTTGTTGATCAACTTCGATGCTGACGTTGGATTTTAGATTTTTTCTAAGTTTCTATCAGCAAGAATCTACAAACACCGACCCTTTTCTATTAAATCATACAAAGGTTAAAAAGCTGTTAAAATTAGTAGCTCTGGCGATGAGTTACTTAGATTACATCCTAGAGGCCGCAAACTCTGCAAGTTTAAATTTACTGCCCGCTAAATCAGAACGAAAATATGACAAACATAAACATTTTGAATACTGGGGCCCAATTCTCAAATGTTTACCACCTTTTGTCGCATACGACAAGATATGTCCATCACCTTTCTCGAATATTTTGTCGCATGCGACAAAGGGTGGTAGACATTTGAGAATCGGGCCCATGCAAAATAATTAATCACTTCAATTCCAACAGAATTAATAATATCAATAACCCATGCAAATGAACTCTACGGACCAACTAATATTTTTATAAAAATCAGTTATTCGGTCTTTATAAACTACCTTTTTACCCATTAATCAGTGGCCCGTTCTTTTTACCATTGCATGATTTTTTATTCTTGACCTTTGTACCTTCCACGTTATCAACAAAAAACAATGAGATAATTTTCAACATGTCGCTGTATCTACAATATGCTAAAAATTAAACAAATAAACAATACTTATTTATATTCATTCTGAACTGACGTTTTCTTCCAGCGATACCTACATAATGACTTGCATACAACAGGTCGGCTTTGAATTGTGTTTTGTAACTACAATGAATAAAAATGTCGTATTTAATTTTTTTCAGATACCTCGAACACTAGTGAGAACAGGACTGAGACTTCTAGCTTCTCCACAACAATGTGATTACTCTTCATCTTCATCAACTACTGGATATAATTTTGGTGAGGAAAATGAAGTAATAATTAATTAAGTAACATATAATCCGTTTTGGACGCGAGCGCAACGAATAACACTAACATAGTATTTAAAATGTTTAACCTGTATAGTTTACTCAGTTTATTGTAGCACGATTGCTGTGTAAAGCTAGGCGCAGACGAGCGACTATTTGTAATGTGATATGTAACAGTAATGTCGCTCAAAATTAGGTGTTTTGTCCAAGTTACCAACATAAATTTGTTATCTGCATAATAAAATCCTTGTCAAATACACTAAAAAGCGTGCGAAACCTCCAAGATCAAAACACAAAAGTTTATTGGAGGCAAAAGCGTTATGAATAATGAATAACACTGACAACAGTGAAAAATAGAGAGTCTCAGATGATAACACAGTGTGTCGAAACATATGTTAGCGATAATATATATCATATATAGTGTGTTTCACTTCTCATGGAAACACCTTCGTATTTTTTTACGAAAAATCATGAAAATTTCAGGATCGATAGATACACTAGAGAAGAACTCTCTTCATGAAAGAGGCCATGCTGTGTGATATACACTGCACGCCAGCAGCGATGAAACCACCCATTTATTTTTCCGCAAAGTTAAATTAGGGGGCAAAATTGACCCAAAATTCTTTTGGATTCATGTTCAGGATCCCCAAATTACTACTAATCCACCTGTCTTCTGAAAAAAATTTAGTTCAGAAAAATTCTAATTTGTTCCACTTCCCATGGAAACGCCCCCTTGTATATAACGTATGATAACCCTTTTTGTGCAGTTAGTTCAGTACTATAAAGTGCATCTATCTATTCTGAAAATTTCATGGTTCTACGTCGAAAATTACGGAAGATACGTCGTTTCCATAAGAAGTGAGACAAACTATAATTTCTCAAGATTGAAAATTTTTCAGGAGACAGGTGCGTTTTAGTAGTTATTTTGGTATCCCATACACGAATTCGAAGAAAATTCGGGCCAATTTTGCCCCCTAATATAGTAGGTATGTGTTAAGTGTCGGAGAAACATGTGTGTTTTGGACGTTAGTGTACGGTAAAAACAAGGGCCCACGGGCCGTTACTCTCGTTGGCTGCAACGCTTCAGCCACCCTTAATTATGGTTGATTAGATGTTATAAAATATAGTGAACATTATTCTGATCTTAAATTAATTTACAGCATTGTTTTCAAAGGGAATGATACTATTACTTTACGAAATAAGTGGTGATACGTAAACGCATCAACGGTCTATATAGTGTTAACTGAAATAGTCAGAAAATTGTTTCTGTAAAAGCCAATTCAGATACATGCATGCCCATGCAGGGTTTTTGAAGCACGTGCGATTTATAACTTTTTGCATTTTTCACCATTGTGTCTGATAACTGCATGACAATTCATATATCGCACACTGTTCTCAATAACGTCACAAGTTAAAATAAGTCCATTATGAGATAATACCGTACCTGACACCATATTTCCATTAGCCACATGTATCTTGGAGAGAAATGTATACATGATAATACTGCTATTTTGCGACTCTTTCTGAAAAATCTTCACTTTTGAACAGTGACGTTATTGAATACAGTGTGCGATATGTACCTTTCACATGCGTTTCTATGACTAAGTCATATTTGATTTGGTTTTGGGATTTCAGTCCGACGGTGTATTGTGAGATCTCGACATTTCGCCAACACAAGTGGTTGGCATTTTCAAGAGAGATGTTGAGCACCAACGGCAGCGATAGCGCCAATTTGCTCTACAAACCACAAATACTGTTGAACTTCAACTCCATTTGCTTGAGATTTTTTTTTATTTCTCACAATAAAATCTTACACGTAACACGCACACAATTAAATGCGGACTAAGAATATAAACTTGTCCTGACTTATCTAGGTACACTAATGTTAAAAATTAAAAGATTCATCTACTGTTATAATTCTGCGGAATTTTTCATTCCCAACTGATACCGCAGAGGACTTAACAGAGTCAATCCGTAGTAAATGCAGATCTCTAATATACTTATACTAGAGATTTTGACAAAATATCATTCTACTTTCTATTGTAATAAAAACGGACTAAACTAATTCTGCTAATTTATTTAAAACACTACTTAAACAATTACTTATTCAACTAACTATATGAAATTTATCTTCATTGTCACTCTCTATCTGCGATCTCTGGAACTGTATCTGCGATTCTCTGTGACTATCTATCTGCCCTCTTCCGCCGAGCGCCTTATATACCCGCAAGCAGATTCTATTTACAGTTCTCGATCAATCTGGTGTAGTCACGATTGATCGAGAACTCAGATGGCTCTCTAGAAGCGTCGAAGGCATTCGATTTTGTTCCTTGGCAAGTTCGCGTTTCTTCCACGCATGACTCATGTGTTTGCGAGCGGATAACTTGTTTACTTGTCGAGGGTGCATTATTGATGAGGTGATCAGGGCCGGTCTCGAAATCGTTACAGTATTCTAGTTTTGCTCTCAATTGGAGTTCTCATTGAGAAATGCTATAAAAAAGTAATACTACCTATTCGGTTATCAATTATTGACAACTTTGTGATATTGCTGGTCTTAGTTTCTATATGAAATTGGTATTCAGCTGAATTATATCTCGTTAATAATTTTTTGACAAATTAAGGAATACAATAGTTTTTATTTGTGTAATTGAACTTATTTCAGCTCTGAATGATACCCAGAAGGAATTCCAAGAGCTAGCCAGGAAGTTTGCTCGGGAAGAAATCATACCTGTCGCTGCGGAGCATGATAGAGAGGGTAAATTCCCATGGGATGTAGTGAAGAAGGCACATTCTTTAGGACTGATGCAAGGGCATATCCCAGAGGAATATGGTAAATATAATATAAATAAAAAATGTTAGAGTTACGTATTTCACAAAGACATTTAAATGTAACCCAATTTTTTTTCCAGAGATATCCGAATAAAATAAAAAATGTTGCTAATACATGATATGTACTCTACTACTACTGAATTATTTAAACTATTTGTATTTATCAATTTCCCCTAAGCGCAACTCATCGTCTTATTTCCTCATCACGAAGCAGGTGAAGGAAGGCGGGTAATCAAAAACTTTCAAGTTTTGAAAAGTATCTACGGCCGTCGTCGCAGGATTTTAGGCCATTGGCCATGTTTCTCTCTCTCAAGGGCTTCGTGGATGATCTTGGTTTGAAAAGTTTTCTTGCTGGCAATTGTTTTGTTGTTTTTGAAACATACTTTGTGGCTTCACGTTATTTATAGAGTCCGGAGAAGGAAGATGCTTGTCGGACGCGAGTTCATGTTTGTAGACTCTGCATTTACTCGCCTTCCCTATAAACCCTATTCGCGACACTACACTCTTACCATTTAGAAAATTTTTGAATATTTCGTTGAAACTGGAAATGAAATATTTTCCTTATACTCTATAAGCTTCAACGGTATATATTTTTTAAAGAAAATCCCGTGATTTACGTAAATTTCCTTTCTGTGCAGGTGGCATGGGCTTTGGAGTTTTCGACTCTTGTATTGTGTCTGAAGAGTTATCTTATGGGTGTTCTGGTATCATGAGCGTGTTCGAATCCAGTAAATTAGGTGTAAGTATTCATTGTTATTTTTTTTTAAACCAGTGGTTTAATTATAGTTATGTTTCGTGTAGAATTTGATTTAAAAACCTCCAACGGCAATATCATCATAAATCTGGTATATGGTATATGGGCCGCGGTGGTGTGCGGGTTGAGTTCTCGCCTCATAAGCCAAAGAGCGTGAGTTCGAATCTCAGCATTGCCACCGGTCTCGTGCATGGCATCACACGTATTAAAAGGTAAGGGCTGCGTCTTCCCCTAGCTCGCACAAGTCTGTGAATTTTGAGAGTTGCACGTAGGGGTGCAACCGGTTGATGGGTATAACAATTTTAACAATTTTTAACAAAAGTTCATCGTTGAAAGCTCTGGAACTCCCCGAAACACCTAGAATTGTATTTTTTTGATAGTAATAATAGACCAGACTGTGCTGTTGCAGACAAGACTCTGGCATTTGTTCAAGTTCACTGGTCATATGTATAGTGTGGGAATAAAAAAGTCGTACAGCAGTTATATAGGCTATTGTGAGTCAGGTTTGTCAGTCTTAATAAAACTTCTTATCGACTTTGACAAGTAGTATCAAAAATTCAAACTTTTTTAGACAGCAACGCGCTTTTAGCATTTTTCTAGTGCAATTAGTGCAATGCCTCAGCTAGATCATTTTAAAAGCGCTCAAATAATTATTTACAAGATGGTATGCACAGAGATATTATAGCCCATAGTATAAATTTGAATAAGACCGTGTAAAGTGCAAAACATAAAGCAAAGATGGGAGACCGAAGGTAACGTAAATAGAACAAACAACTACGCAAGAATAAGATAATGCAACTCTTGCGGTATTTGGAGGAAAATCCCTTTAAAGTAGCGCGGAACGCTATTCGAAATACAGCATTTCCTGCATGATGATCGACAGCAAGTCGTAGTATAAAAAAATCGCATCTAAAAAACTATGCTGCTGCCAAATTTTTAACTGACCAGTTGCCTGGGTTATTTTCCAGGAGGTATTAACCGTTCAAAAAGTTTGAACTGTGCTTTAACGTTTGTGTGTCAACGTTTGACACAATACTTCAAAATCAATTGTTATTTACGAAGACGTAGAAGGGTCAACAACAAAATATATTTCAAAACATTTGGAATTGCCATTTCAAAGTGACAATTGTCACTTTCATCTGACAATTGTCACTTTGAACTGGAAATTATCATTTACATCTGACAATTGTCACTTTGAACTGGCAATTGTCACTTTGAACTGACAATTGTCACTTTGATCTGATAATTGTCACTTTGAACGGACAATTGTCACTTTGAACTGACAATTGTCACTTTTAACTGACAATAATTGTCACTTTGATCTGACAATTGTCACTTCGACCTGGCAATAGCCACTTTAAACTGGCACATTTTTTGCCAACTCCATGCAAAAATATTATTTTTCAGTTAAATTCAAAGTGGAAATTGCCAGTTCGAAGTGACAATTGTCAGATCAAAGTGACAATTGTCAGTTCAAAGTGATAATTGTCAGATCAAAGTGACAATTGTCAGATAAAAGTGGCAATTGTCAGTTCAAAGTGACAATTGCCAGTTCAAAGTGACAATTGCCAGTTCAAAGTGACAATTGTCAGATGCAAGTGATAATTGTCACTTTGAAGTGGCAATTCCAAGTGTTTTGAAATATATTTTATTGTTGGCCCTTCTACGCCTTCGTAGTTATTGATTTGAGCTCTTTATTAATATTTTTATGTCTAAAGTACTATGTTCTATTTTGTAGGCGTCTTTTATATATTTATTGGTGTCACTGTATTCGGATTATACTACTTCCTGAAGGATGAAGTATCATTATTGAATAGGTATTTTTTGCTTCAGCAAACACCAGTGATAGTAGCTGGTACCCACGAACAGAAAAAGAAGTACTTAGGTAGAGTTATCGACGAGCCCTTGGTGGTGGCATATGCTGCTACGGAGCCTGGTGCAGGCTCAGATACCAATGCAATTAAAACTAGAGCGGAAAAAAAAGGAGACGAGTGGATTCTGAATGGTCAGAAAATGTGGATTAGTAACTGTGGAGTTGCCAACTGGTAAACATTTTATTGAACACTATACGTACTTTATTTTTAATCATCAACAGAATAATAAATTGTCAGGTTTAAACATTACTATTCTCATTCCATCACAGTTACGTCGGGTGTTCCACAAGGATCACACTTGGGACCACTGCTATTTAACCTTTTTATTAACGATCTCATTAGCTGTTTCGAAGAAAGTGAAGCTTTGCTGTTTGCTGATGATTTAAAATGTTTTAAAATAATCAAAAGTGAGGCCGATTCACTAGGTCTACAAAATGATATAGATTGCCTATCTAATTGGTGTACACAAAATGGTATGTGCTTGAATGCTTCCAAATGTCATATTCTTCGTTTTCACCGTACACACCACCCAATCACTTTCGAATATGGTATAAATAATCAGATCCTACATTCTGCTATTGAAACCAAAGATTTAGGCGTGATCCTAGACTCCAGTTATAAATCTCACATTTCCAACGTAACTCAGAAATCTATGAAGATGCTAGGCTTTATAAAGAGAACCACCTGCGATTTCACTAACATGATATTATTACTATTTTACTAAATAATAATATATATAACTACTTCGCTGACAAATGAAACACTTAGATCCCTTCAACTAGCTAAATATTCCAAACACTTATTAACTCCTTGAAAAACTTCTTAACTCCTTTATCACTTCTTTATGAACTTCCGAGAGGAATATATCGCCTTATATACTCAATTCGTCTAGGCCAGACTTTTCGCAATGATTTCAAAATTACTCAATACAGAAAAACATCTAAATTCCAGGAACTACCTAATCGACGAAATTAAAATACTTGCGACGTCCGCTCATTTGTTATCCAAATGAGTTAGATTTTTTAATGGTTCAGCAGCGGCGTAGCTAGTTTTTATATCAATCTCGCATCAATTCAATATAATTTTGTACTTTGTCCTTTTTATCTATATTTTTAATACAATTACCCAAGTTTTTACCGACTTTATATGCATACATATTTGAATTTATTTTTTTTCATAATATTAGTCTGATTACTAGTACCATATGGAACTTGTATCGAATTCTGTAGAGTACCTCATTGAATGAATGAATAAATAAAAAAAATGGGGAAAAAAATTATATTCCTAACATCAACCACGGCTTCTGAAGTACTGGATTACAAATTAATCATCGCTTTTATTCGAAACCAGGTATTTTGTTTTGGCAAGAACTAATCCAGATCCAAAGGCGTCAGCAAGCAAAGCTTTCACTGGATTCATTGTGGAGAGGGATTCGGAAGGAATTGTACTCGGTAGGAAGGTTAGTATCTACATATTACTTACTTTTTTCCGACTACATTTCATTATTGTTTGTGAGTTACATCATTCCCACATAATCTGACGTGAATGTTTCATAATTGAACATTAAACGACTCACCTGTAAGGAAGTTCAATCTAACCACCGAATAGACCAAAATATAGTTACTCCTCTCGTGGAACACGATTCACTATTTTAAAGTCGAATAATCTATAAGTATACTTCATAAACACGCCCTCCTCGACCAAAATGTAGATGTTTACAGCACCTGCTTTTTTTATCATTACATATCAATGCATTTGTTTAACGGAGATATGTTGAAAACTATATAAAATTCCTACTACCGTAAATACCAATGTAAGAATCGCCTTCCACGCATCTTATAAGTAATTGACTTACTTGAAGAACTTGAAACGGATATTCTAGTTTCCACATCTTCGATTTGTTCTTTCTATTTGTTCATGAGATCATTTGGTCGTTTTGAGACATTTATTAAACGTATACAACTCCCAGGAATTTAAATATTCGACGTGACCCGTGTCTTACTGGAAAACATGATAAGAGACTCGAACAAAGGATAGGTTTTCGTTTTTTGCAGCTTTTAAAAATTTATTCGAGTTCCACCAGAGGCGTAACTACATTTTGGTCTAGGAGAATGTGATTATGAAGTATAAATATATAGTTAATTTAACGGTTCATAATTGAACTTTTGAACGTATGGTTTGAGAGGACATACAGTTTACTTATCTATATTTATTTGGTTGTGCCTTATTTGAAAGTTTCAATGTAGAATCAATATCACAAATTTGGTCGAATTGGAATTAAAATAAAATACTAATTGTCACTGATCGGGATTATCAATTCTGCGCTTCTGCAACGTTAGCTGTGAGATCTTTATAGTTTATAGTCCGCTGAGAAGTATTCTGACATGTTATCGGTATTTATCGAAATTTATTTTTGTTTTTCTCCTCATTAGGAAATCAACATGGGCCAGAAAGCTGCAGATACGAGAGGCATAACTTTCGAAGACGTCCGTATACCCAAAGAGAATGTATTAAGAGGTGAAGGAGAAGGATTCAAGATTGCCATGGAAACTCTTGATATAACGAGATCGCCGGTATGGTGACATTATTATTCTTTTGTATTGAAGATTTTTCATCTTCCACCCACTTCTTAGACATACTGTAATTTATATTACAACCGTAGGTCTTCCAAAAAAAAACGGTTGTCCTGTTATTTGAACCTTGAACCCTGAAAATTACGATGGTTCTCTTTGGCAGGAAATAAGATGTCTAAAGCCCTGGTTTACTGACTGATTGAGTTTTGTTCAGATGACAAAACAAATGAAATTGCGTATTACTTGTGTAAACGGTCCCAGAGATGGCATGACAGCTCTCTTGTTTAAATACATCACTATGGTTACCGTCTGATACCAGAGGGCATCAGTCCCTATTAATTTCTGTTGGAACTGTATTATATGTTTTTATATGTTTTATATGTTTTTATTAGTGTTTTACTGTCACCATTGATATAACTGATTTTATTCACTGTTATATTCAAGACACGTCAACGTTTATGCGATATTCCAGACAGAAACAACAAATAGATAAAGAAAATATATTTTCAATATGAAAAAAATATAAAAAAATATATAAATAAAAAAATTCTCCAAACAATTAAAACATTCGGGCACAACATTAACAAAGTACAAAATTAAAAATTAAAAAAGTTAAAAATAATAAATTTATTAAAAAACTTAAAGTAAATTGCTTTGGTTCCTTTTCGTGTCGATTCTTTGTTTGATATGATATCTTGAACACAGTCCAAAATACCAGAAGCGTTCCTTATTAAATGCCTTTTATGTCGGTATGAAGAACTCGTAAAAGAACGTTTGGACATAATTATTTTGAAACAAAATAGGTATAATGAAATCTCACTTTTTTGATACTCAACAACGATATTCACTTTTCAATTTCAGTTTATGGACACTGAAATTCGCAAATGTGATCAGCTCCAGTTGGAAATATCAGAACATGAACGGTATACAAAGCATTCAAAGCAACAAAGCTTCAATCTTCGATCAATGCATCGATACGAAGAACAAAGAACTAGAATAAATATGGTTATACGTATATGATACGGTAAGAGCCGGTCACGCGGTTGCCTCCTGCTTTCAGGTTGGCCAACATTGCCTACGATCTGTGTTGCTACCTTCTTGCCAACTTATCGCGTTACTTCAAAATAAACATTTAACACAAATTGAGGATTCGCCTTTCGATAGTGGTGGAGGACAGATGGCGTCTTTGTGGTCGGCAGTCAAGTGAATATGTGTGAAAGTCCTATCATCACCTGATCTGGAGATAACTCAATGAAAATAAAGTAGCAGGTATATCTACGTATAGATTTTGATGTCTTAATGATGTCGCAGTATGACGTCTATGGCAAGTAACAATTTGACATCGCACGGATATCTAAATCCAGCTATTACTAATTTAGATATCACAGGGATGTCGCAGTATGATATCGCAGTAATGACAACAATATGACATCGCATAGACATCTATATCCGGCTATTATTGATTTTGATATTCAAGGGGTGTCGCGGTGTAATATCGTCAACGATATAATATCACAAGGACATCTAAATCTAATTTTTTACGATATTGACATCCCTGAGATGTGGATGTTTGCCCAGTGTTGACTGGGAATGATTCGAAGTTCCGTTTCAAGAATGACTACTAATCAACATAAGATCATTTTTCTTACTATTTTTAAGGTTGCCGCGGGGGCCGTGGGTTTAGCCCAGCGCTGCTTAGACGAAGCCTCAAAATACTCAATCGAAAGGAAAACCTTTGGAGTACCGATTGCCAACCACCAAGCCGTCGCATTTATCCTGGCCGATATGGCCATAGGCGTCGACACGGCCCGCCTCTCCTGGATGAAGGCTGCCTGGCAATACGACCAAGGGATCAGGAACACTTTGGCCGCCTCCGTAGCGAAATGCTACGCCGCTGACGTGGCCAACAAGTGCGCTACTGACGCCGTCCAAGTATTCGGGGGCAACGGTTTCAACAGCGAGTACCCCGTCGAGAAGCTTATGAGGGACGCGAAAATCTTCCAGATCTATGAGGGAACGGCGCAGATCCAGAGGGTCATCATTTCTAGGAATATTATCGAGAAGGCGAAGAGCTTGTGAAGAGGTTTAAAATATATTCGAATTTGATCACGGGTTGTTTTTTATTTCACAAAAAAATCTCCCAAATTCGTTGCTATTCGCCTCTACAATCTGATGCCAACTGATATGACGAACTTGCCACTAATACTATCAGTATGACTTGTTTCATTTACACAATATGCAGCGGAAATTATTTTTAATCTCTTTTTATCTATGATTCCCGAAAAATTTCACTGATGGATTTATCGAAAAAATTGCATCTGCACCGCTTTGACCGTTTAAAATGAGTCTCTTAGCGCGACTTCACATTGAGATTGTTTTCCCTATTGTGTTGATTTTGGCTTGAAGATCACCAAGACTGTCAAATTATGCTGAAATGAAGGTATCATCGGCGACGTTTTGCCTGTATGTTGTGGTAGGGTCATTGATATACAGTGTGTCCCAGCTAAAACTTGTCACCCCCCTAATATCCGAACTCATGAAAAAAATGGAAAATCGCTCAGACCCGTCGATTTGTATTTCAAGGGGGAACACTTTCACCAAATACACCATCATTGTGTTGTCAACCCCCTCAACCCCAGCACCCCCTACTTCAGAATTTTCAATGGGACTACTATACTTGTGATACATCATTTTGAAGGGAATTCAATCCCAAATACATCGGTGTACTGAAATTGAGGATCGATCAAGTGTTGTTGAAGTTTTCATGAAAACTAATTTTTTCCAGATATTTTTATTTTTCATCACCTAACATGTTATCATCGTATGAAAGGTTCAAAATGTGAACCATTCAGTTCCATACAGAAGTATAAGCGATCTTCGAAATTTCTTCGCACATTGCTCAACATTTCTGGAGTCACTGCACGACACTTCACAACAATTCTCCTGCGTAGATCATCAAGAGAAGTTGGCTGGGTAATATAAACTTTGGATTTCAAATGACCCCATGAAAAGAAGTCTAATGGTGATAAATCAGGAGATCTAGCCGGCCATTCTATTGGTCCTCGCCTTCCAATCCATCGCCCTGTGAAATTGTCATCTAAAAATTGACGTACAGGTGCAACAAAATGTGGAGGAGCTCCATCTTGTTGAAAGGTGAGCTGACCGTCAAGTAACCTATCATCGTCTTCAAGTAACTGAGTGATTCTGGGGTTCACAGTTGTATCAAGAAGTTCAAGATACGTTTGTCCGTTGAGGTTACCATCAATAAAATATGGACCTACAATATGGTCTCCCAGAATACCAGCCCAAACATTCAATTTCTGGGGAGTTTGTGAATGAGTTTCCCTGTACCAATGGGGATTTACGTCACTCCAGTATCTGCAGTTGTGCCTGTTCACATGTCCATTTAAATAAAAAGAAGATTCGTCAGAAAAGCACACATTGTAGAGGTAATTATTATCACCAATCAATAATTGACTCATGATTTCACAAAACTCTGTACGTCTGTCAGGATCATCTTCATTTAATTCTTGTACATTCTGCATTTTATGGAATTTTGCGTCTTTCAGAATTCGATGTACGCTGCTTTTCGAAACTCCAGAAATAGTCTCAAGTTGTCTTAACGATTGAATGTTGTCCATCACTGCATGTCCTACAACTGCAACAGCGACCCCTTCATTTCTCATAGGCTTCTCTCGTTCATGTTTTTTATTCAGCACTGATCCCGACTCCAAGAACTTATTCATCAATTGAAGCACGTACTGATATGATGTGGTGTTTTCTGGATGACTTTCATTGAAACTTCGAGCCGTAGCTCTAGCACATCGTCCATTTTCAAAATACGCAGCTACAATGGATATTCTCTCTTGTACAGTATAAACCATTTTCGAATGTTTTCAAATTGTTGAATGCAGTGACTCGAATACATCAATTACCAAGGCGTAAACAAAGATATGCGTATACAAAAACACATGAGGGCAATTTTTTTTTCATAAAAACGTCTGTCTCACCTTCGAAACTATTATTTCTGACAGCATATTATTTTTCAATACAGTGGCGTACCCACAGTGAACCTTTCTTACGACGCTAACATTTGAGGTGATGAAAAATTAAAATATCTGGATAAAACTTAGTTTTCATGAAAACTTCAACAACACTTGATCGATCCTCAATTTCAGTACACCGATGTATTTGGGATTGAATTCCCTTCAAAATGATGTATCACAAGTATAGTAGTCCCATTGAAAATTCTGAAGTAGGGGGTGCTGGGTTTGAGGGGGTTGACAACACAATGATGGTGTATTTGGTGAAAGTGTTCCCCCTTGAAATAAAAATCGACGGGTCTGAGCGATTTTCAATTTTTTTCATGAGTTCGGATATTAGGGGGCTGACAAGTTTTAGCTGGGACACACTGTAGATCTCTTTCCATGTCGATGCTGGTATAAAAAAATAGCATATATAAAAGTTATGCATTCGCAAGTTTGGTCGACCCAACTAGGCAAAAACCTTGTCAATGTTCATTGATTACATTATACTTGAGCAAACAATCTAAGGACGTATAAACAAATTTCTCTATAATTTTACTGATCACACTGGAAATAGTCACTGGTCTATAAATAGTTATTAATCAAATGGAAATAATTTATCTTGAATAATGGAATTAATTTTCCTATTTTGAGTAGATCTGGAAAAGATTCCTAATCAACAGATTTTTTTTAATCATATATGCCAGCGGTTCACAAATATGCTCAGATATTGCTTAGATTAGAAATTATCGATCAAGATTCTCTTGCAAGTTGTCAATCATTTTGGTACGTAAATGAGAAGCTTGGCTTACTCATTATTTGTAGAGGATATAGAATATCACCTAACGAGCAAGGAAAGTAGCGTTTAACACGCTCTTTTCTACGAGTTTTGTACATAATTTTCCCACAACCCAGGATGAAAAAAAAAATCATAAATATCAATCCAACTTTCAGATAGCATACTCAAAACAATTATATCGATAACAGTAATGAATCGACATTCTAGATTCTCCCCATCCAGACATAAGTCTTATCGCAACCCCTGTGTCTCGGCGCATTCGCCCAAATTTGAAACATCAGAGAATTCACCAAATTTTTACACGCTTCAAAGATTTGGTGAAGGATCCACCGCCAAATCTCAGGCAATTGTATTCAGATTCATAGTTAGATTTGGTTTGCTAACATTAAGCAGATATAACTTATACATTCCTAGAGAAGTACTTCTATAAATTCCATAGTACCACCTTTTGAGGGAACCTATTTGGTAATTTTTTCCACCTTTCTCAGAGATCATCTGCATTATAATTCTAGGTAGAAACTGAGGAAACATATTTCGAAATATTGTCACGCAACCTAGAAACCACTCCAGAATCAAATACAAAACTTTTAAATAAAATAATTTCCCCTTCGTTAATTTATTTTAACAAAACAACAACAACAACAATATAGTGCCTGGCAATGGATATTGAGCGATTTTTTTTTTTTTTTTTTTTTTTTTTTTTTTTTTTTTTTTTTTTTTTACGAATCACCCAGGTTTTCGGAGAAAACCCCTCAAAAGCAGAGCTTGTGCGAGCAAGGGAGATCCGGGACCTACAGTTTAAATAAAAGTGGAATCCGAACCACTTTAGCTCAGTGGCAGGCTGTCCCGGGGATCGAACCCGGGCCGTCTGGGTGGGAGCAAATACTCTAGCACCACGACCAACGATTATACGGACTGATTGCATTAAATTCGTCACAATATGTTAAATATTGAAATAATCGACTTTTTACGTATGTGAACCGCTGTAATTCAGCGATAATTCCACACCTCTTAAGGGCTTTAACACATGAGTGAAATTTTCGAGAATATACTGAAGCGCGAATAGTAGTCAAAAATTGAAATCATTTTGGATGAACGATCTTTATTGATATTTAACTATTTTTGATTGAATTTTAGAAAAGCAATTGACAACCGACGCGTGACTCTAGTTAGTTCCTTGGAGTAACACGGAAAAAAGAGAAAAAAGGTTCAAACTGCGGTTGGCAATGACTATCGTTACTTGAAGATTTCCAAAAATTTCTCTGAGCTCGAACCCAGCTATTATGCGAAATTTTCTCTTAATTTTCCCCCCAAAAAAAATCCGATGTTCGTTCTTCAGCTTCGTGTAGGTATTGTGATGTCTGACAATATTACAAAATTCATTGGTATAGGTACGTTCAATTACTTATAGGAATTATTTATGAAGGTCAACATGATGAGTATGTTCATTATTTATTATCATATGGATTGTTGCCTGGAATATACCTAATTTAATATTACACGTGACCCCTGTAACTCCCTGTGAGAATGCTTTCATTAGCATATCCATCAAGTTAATACAGAAAATCCGACCAAGACGTAAAAACCAATTCCAAGAAATTCAAGGTCAGAGACGTTCGCCGATAGCAATCTCTGACATTTTCTTTATTAGAATTCATTATAGCTACAGCCCTATACTTATCACGAATCATGAATAAATATATAGTTAGTTTTCCTCCAAGGTCAGAAAGTATGGGACACGAGATTTTTTTGAGGTCGTTCACTCCTGTAACCATACGACGGCGGTAAATTCGACATTAAAACTTATCTGTTTTTCTCTTTAACAACATGGGTATTTGTTACAACATTTGAAGGGCGATATGCTAGAATATCAGAACCATATGGTGATTATCTTGTTTATATATAATGGAAAAATAATGGAAAATGGTTCGAACGAAATAAAATTTATGACAGAGTGACGAAGTCTTCAGAATAATCATGATGCACATCCTCAAACTTGGTTACAACACGTGCTGACAAGTGATATGTTTGTGATTTGCGACCTAACCTTTCTTCCCAGACAACCATGTGAAACATGTAGAAGCGCCATCGCATTGTAATGTGCGACATCACAAATATGTATTCAATGTATTGAGGCAATGTGAAAATGTGACGTCTTTCAGCCATGAAATGCAACGTTGAATAAAAATTCACTAACAGAGATGTTATACATCTCCACATTTTATATCACAAATGGGTCAATATGTGATATAAATGGTTTTTCTACAGTTTCTCTTAGTTTTCTGAATTTCAACTTTTTTCTGTCCCAGCCAACCATATGATGCACGGAATATGTAAACATGACATCACATAGTGACGTGCGTAATGGCATTTGAAGTGAAACATGCTTTAATATATTGAGGCAATGTGAAGAAGTCCGCCTTAAGAAAAATCATTGTTATTTTTTCAGGCATTGAAAAGCGACGTCTCATAGAAAGTCACTAACAGGTGTTATACAAGTCCATATTTCATATCACAAATGAGTCACAATGTGATTTAAATGGTTTTCCTACAGTTTCTCCTAGTTTTCTAAATTTCAACTTTTTTCTGTCCCAGCCAACCATGTGTTGCACGGAACATGTAAAGATGACATCACATAGTGACGTGCGTAATGGCATTTGAAGTGAATCATATTTTAATATATTGAGGCAATGTGAAAAGGTCCGCATCAAGAAAAATCATTGCGATGTTTTTGAGCATTGAAAAGCGACGTCACATAGAAAGTCACTAACAGGTGATGCACAAGTCACTATTTCATATCACAAATGGGCCACACTGTGCTAACAACTACTGCTTTTCTTTAGTTTCTCATAGTTTCCTGAATCTCAATTTTTTTCTAATCACTGGAATATGGAAATCAAGAGTGCAATAAAGTCTTCTGGTATACATACCTATTAAATAGAACCACCGTGTTTGAACTCCGAAAACAATCGACAAGGTGATATTTGTATGATGAATAAGTATGAAAAACATATTTCATTCATTGTTTTACTGTTTGCTACAATACCTGACTGTTTGGTATGTTTTTGCCGTGTTTGCATCTTTATACAAGAACAGTTCTGTTATCACCAGTGTGGACACCTGTGTTGACAGTCAACCTGTGAATATTTGGTAAAAAGTAATTGAAATCTAAAAACTGAAATTTTATGATGAAACAGTACCGCGCGTCATGATTGTAATATCATGACTTGGTAGATTTGTTGAAGTTTGATAGGTGTGGTTTGATGAATTTTGTTGTCACATCATATTTTTTCCTTTTGTGATGTGTTATTTTGACTGCAATTTTGAATATACCATGTGACGCGGACACATGGTACACGCCCTTTTCTCCTTTATTGCTGCAGCTATATGTCTGAAATTTTGTTCATTGAATATGCTCACTATAGGGCACTTTTTGATATATTTGGAAAAAAGCCAACTTCTGTTGTTTTCGGAAATGACATCAACTTTCGACTTTCAAATGCGACACCCTGTAAATTATTACATTTTTGAAATCTGCATAATTTTCTGAATCCATTGATACCTCATAGTTGATATTTCATTATTTCATTCGTCAGAACACCCATTTTATTTTTCGATCTAGAGAGCCATGAACTCCCTAAAATTATTCCAAATAATCAAAATAATGCTACAGTATCGTAATTTCAATTTAAAAAGCATAGTGGTTCGAAATACGTACCAAAAAAGTAAAACAAAACCTTTTTTGCCCGAAATTCCGTTTTTTCAAATGGCACCATAACGGTACTCTAACGTCATTCGAAAGGACAATGGGGTAGATGGGGATTAATAATAGAAATAAGTTAAGAATGCCACCAGTTTATAACAAAAACGAAAAAGTAAATATTCTATTAGTGTAAGGGGAATGTCGTCAAAATCCAGTTGTTGCTCAACAGCTGTACTCGGAAAGATACCCCGAACGACAATGTCCGGCTCGAAATTATTTCAAGCGTCTTGAAGATCAGTTCAGGAAGAAAGCCTGATGTTGGTACTGAGCATAATATTGTTTCTGAAGACATAGAGATAATTTTTTTTTTTGGAAAAAGAACATGGTCTTCCACTTCGAGTATGGACTATTACCTTCTCATGAGATAAATGTTCTCATAATTTACCTAAATTCTCAAAGTATAATTAAAAACAGAGATGAGATTCAAGAGAGTTTAAGTTGTTATAATCCAAAATTAATACTGCTCAGTGAAACAAGACAAACAGCTCATGTTGAAGATACGGAAATACATCTTGAAAATTATAATAATGTTCGGTGTGATTCGTCAAGTAGGCAAACTGGAGATGTTATAATATATGTGAAAGATAATTATGCTTTCACAATATATAAAACGTTTAAACGACGAGATAATTACTGGTGTAAAGTATTAAAAATTAATTTTTCATCTGCACTATATCTAATTGGATGTTTGTACCATTCACCCTCAAGTTCTGAAGCCTCATTTATTGAAGACCTTGAAGAAATCTTTGAAGCTTTATTTTGTACTAAATACCGTTGTGTATTAGTTGGTGATTTTAATATTGATTGGCTGGCCGATTCTTTTTATGGTAAAAAAATTAAAAATATTTTTTCTGCTTATGGTATTTTGCAAAGTGTAACAAAACCTACTCGAGTTACGAATATTAGTCAATCATTAATTGATTACATGATATCCAATATTGATGAAAGTAATATAGTCGCTGAAGTACATGATTGCCCAAAAATAACAGACCATTCTGTGGTTTCAGTTAATTTCTATAATGGAATCAGAAAATTTAGAAAAATGAGTACTGAAAATTTAAACAATATTAAAACTAGCCTTATCATGCATAACTTCAATTTAACATCTGTTGACGTTGACATAATTTACCATGAAATTTCAGTGAAATGTGAAACTGTAATTGATAGTATTGCCCCTATTGAAAAGTGTAAGTACCGATCAAGATTACCTTGGTTTGATTATGAGGTATATGATTCAATAAAGAGGTGTGATAGGGCATATAAAGAACTCAAATCATGTGATAACAATACTAAACAAGAGAAATGGGAACTTTTCAAGCTATTGAGAAATGCTGTTGTCAATATTTTAAAGCAAAATTTGACAATATTGACAGATATGGACATAATCCCAAGGAAATGTGGAAAACGTTGAAGAAACTAGTTAACAGTAACAGTCAAGATGTCCCCAACTGCATATGTTTGTAGTTTCAATGATTATTTTGTTGAAAGCATTAAGGATATTGTACAAAATATTAACATTACTGAACGTTGGCAGAATGTAAATAATAATTTATTTGTTAAATTCGAAAACTTTGAAATGGTTTCTATGCCAGATTTGCAGAAAATAGTCAATAGCTTGGACAATAAATTTTCTTTACATGAAACGCTCCACTGTAAAAAGACCAAAGAAGTTTTTGAAACCATAGGTCATATTTTACTAAACTTAGTTAATACATCACTGCATACAGGAAAAATACCTGAAATGTTGAAAATTAGTACTGTTATTCCTATTACAAAAATAGCTAATTTTGTCCTATAAACACTTTGCCACCAATTGAAATAGTCTTAGAAGTCGCTGTTAGAACCAATTATTAGATGACATTACTAAAAATTCAATTTTAATAGACAATCAGTCGGGTTTCCGAAAACAATTCTCTTGTGAAACAGCATAACAGCTCACACTTTGTAATATTCAAACCAGTTTAGATAACCAGAAATATATTATAGGTGTATTTTTAGACCTAAAGAGGGCTTTTGAGACAATTGATAGAGGAATAATGTTGTTGAAATTGAAACAGTATGGGATTGATGGAAAAGTATTAGAGTGGTTTAGTGATTGTTTGAAAAATAGAAAACAGAGAGTCTGTATTAAAGATACACTATCAAATGAAATAGATTTTGTTGTGGGTGTTCCCCAAAGTAGCGTTTTAGGCCCTCTTCTTTTTATGTTATATCTGAACGATATTGAACTTTTTAAGGAATCTGAGTTTATAAACCTTTTCGCCGATGATACGTTGCTTATCTGTAGTGATGTGAATCTAGATATGAACGTGGTTTTAGAAACTGTGAATGAGAATTTATGCACCAACAAATTAAAGTTAAACGTAACAAAACCAAAAGCCATGATCTTCACCAAAAAATATAAATATAGTTCTCTTGATATCAATAATATAAACCTAAATATAAATAACGAAAAAATTGAAGTTGTGTCAACAGTCAAATACCTTGGTTTTCAACTAGATAATTTATTGAGTTTTGACAGTCACTTTGAATATATCCACAAAAAAAATATCAAAGAAACTTTATTTTTTCAGTAGAGTAGCTCAACATTTGTCGATACAGTCCAAAGTTACAGTTTACAACACTATCATTCAGCCTCATTTTGACTATTGTGTGTCTGTATTATTTTTATTCAATATGAATAAATTAAATATGCTACAAAAACTCCAATACCGTGGAATGAGGGTAATATTGAAAACAAATCGTCTAACTCCCTTAAAAAATATGCTAAATTGTTTGAATTGGTTGTCAGTTGAAAATAGAATCTATTATTTTACAATGATTTTAGTATTCAAAATAGTAAATGGTATGGCACCAGAATATTTTTACGGTACCTGAACTTGAACAAAAACATTCATAATTATAATAATAGAAATTTGAATAATATACACATAAATAGAACTGCATTCAGGAGTACCATGAACTCGATATTTTGTAAAGGTTTCTGCAAATTCAACGAATCGTTAAAAAAATTGCCACCTTAGAAAATTTCAAAACAACGCTTAAGGAGTTTTTAAAAAAATAAATAGACCCATAAAAACGAATACAGTAAATATAATCTGGACACTTCATTGTTTTAATGTTTTAATCATTGCTTTTAATCATGTGATTTCATTTTAATTATTTTAATGCTGGACATATCCAATTAATCTGTAACCAAACCAAGCCGAATAATTTTAATATGTGTATATTTATATTAGTTTTGCTGATTTAATTATTTATTCATTCTCCTGTTTGTTATTTTGAATTTAAATTTTTATTACTACTCATTCTTACTATTTTTATATATATTTCGTGGTGTTTGTTTTATTTACTATTCATAGTTTTTTGTATATTTTGTATATTAGGTTTCCTATTTCAAATAAAGATGTTAATATAGAGTGGAAATCGACAAAACAGTATCTCTTAGGGATGTCAAAAAGTAGGGTGGTTCTATTGATTACGTATGTATACGTAACCCAGAGATTGTCAACACTGTCGACTTTTCTATTCCCGTAAGTAGAGAAAATATCGAGATCTAGGAAACTATAAGAAACTATAGAATAACAGTTGATATCTAGTGTGACCCATTTGTGATATGACACATAGACTTTTGTAACATATGTTAGTGGCTTTCTATGTAACGTCGTATTTCATGTCTGAAATACTTCACAATGATTTTTCTTGAGGTGGGCATTTTCTTCTTTCTTGAATAAAAATAATATTTCAAATCATGACCTGTTACAAATTCCATGGATTTATTGATTTTTACCTAGCTTTCCTATTTTTAGTGAAGCGACACTTTTATTGCCTACTCATATATTCAGGCCATTAATGGATTGAATTGGATTATGTCCATTAGATAAACTATCGGAAGTAGACCTTCGCGTTTTTCGCTATATTATGAACGTTTATGTGTTAATAATGAGAACTAATCTTTCTTTCTTTCTAAATATATAGGCAGCTATGGACACAGTTCAGCTCTGAGAGACGAATGATTGCTTCTGAAAGAGACGTACAAACCCTTTCTTTCGTTTGCTATTTTTTTCAATGATGGAAATACCTGTCTGTCATAAAGAAATGAGGGAGCGTAGATGAATCTATCAAACGATATATACCACATAACTTCTATTGCCCTAATAAATAATGATGATGGTGAAGGGGTCGATTGGGAGGTCATTCACATGCCGTGAAGTTATCGTCGGACCTTTTTCAGTAAATCTCGGAATAAAATGTAAAATTAATTCACATATTCTGTGGTCAGAAAAAACAACTTTGCTCTAAAATAGTATACTTAATTAAGTATCAAGAATGGTGAGCTTATTTTACCGATTGAAGACAATTGTTTGGAGGAGGAGCGTAGCGTTTCCACCAAATAAATGAAACATTTTGCTATAAGAGAATTGAATTATTTTTTCAACGATATGACACATGACCCCACGTGCCATTTAAAAATGTTTAGTTAATGTGTGTCCCGCGACATCTATCGAGCATTCACAATGTGTTTTATTTCATTAAGTAGTATCGGAGAAACCCTCCAAACAGTTTTTTTTTAAGTTCGTACGTCAATCCGTTCAAAAGTTAACAGGGGGGACTATTAAAAGCCGCACTGCGTAAATGATTAGGTACCTAGTAGGTATTTAATAAGAAAATTAAAATTTTGTATTTTTAGGTAGGACCGATTCTGGGAATAGCAGGAGCTTCAGAACAGACGAATTGTAAATTATAACGATAGATAATAGGAGATAGTGAATGAAAAATTCGTAATTGTGAAAATTCCAAACGCTAAAACCAATAAAAGGTATTTAACGACAACAAAAAAGGACTATCGGAAGTTCGATGGCCTATCGTTCCGCAGTACACGAGTTAACCAGCTAGCATTATTATGGGCAGAGGAGCTCCAACTTCCCTGTAACCTGAAGTTTCAGACACCGCCAGGACAAGATAATGCATAATACGACTATGCCAGCAAGCTGCAACAGATAATGGACGATATTGACGAATGAGCCCGTTTGAACATCCAGAGTGCCAGCGCAAGAATGAGGAGACCTATGACATGAAGGCCGATGCTAGAGGATTCCAGGCTGGTGACTTAGTTCATCTGTATACCTGTCACCAAATTTGTGGAACTCGTGGGAGGGTCCGTACAAGATCATCAAGAAAATAAATGGTCCCGTCTACAGAATCTCTAAGCTACTCCGGAGGAGACTTGAGGAAGTCCATTTCAATGGGTTGGCTCCCTAAGCCGGAAGTCACAACCAAGTTCGCACCCTCAGACTACCGGAGGATAAGATGACCGTCCAGACTACCGGATGATGAGATGATCCTCCAGAAGTTCATGTCCTTGTTCTCTAATGGATAGAAAGTTTGACATGGGGTAACTAGAGAGGAGCCATGAAACCTTTTCGAAGTGGCTGCCGATTACGCGTTGATTCACTGTGTGACAGATCATCAAATGTCCAGAGGCATCGCTGTGGTATTCTCTAAGTTATTCGATTCCTTCCAGAAAATATGGAAACAACCCAGTTAGAAGAGTGCTACAGTTGAAGAAGGGCCAGAGAAACATCCACATTCTGGTTACCAAGGAGCAATCTCGAGATGCCAGAAATCAAGCGAATCCTTGGTCCGCCTTGCATATCCAGTTACTCCGGAAAATGTAATAGAAGAAAATAGACACTTGCTGAAGTAAAAAAGTAATTGAGGAATTGCTGCCTGAGAGAAAATAGATAAGATGCTGGAATTGCGGAAAAATTGGTCATGTGCGTAGCAAACTTCATAGAATCGACCACGACGCAGGAAAATTGAAGAAGTTCGGTGATGAGGGGCAGTCGTCGGCCTGTATCCAGCAAGCCCCGATTCATAACAACACATATGTCGCTATTCTTCAACGCCAAAACAAAGGAGTCTCCGTAGACGGTCTTATTTACAACAAACCTTGCACCATGCTGCTTGATACAGATGCGTCTGACAGAAAAAAGGAGACCGACGACATCAAAGCCTATGCTGGTGTATATCAGACAGGTGACCTTGTTTGGCTGTACAACCTTAAACGTCGCGTAGACTATCACCGAAGTTGCGGAACTCGTGGAAGGTCCATACAAGTTCATGAAGAAAATAAACGATCTCGTCTACCTGAGGAAAACCCAGGGTAGTCCACTTCAATAGGTTGTCCCCTTACGCCGGAAACCACGACCAAATCCGCACCCTCAGACCACCGGAGGATGAAATGACGTTCCAGAGGTTCATATTCCTGTACTCTAACGGACAGGAAGTTCAACATGTGGTAACCCAAGAGAAGCCACGAGATATTTTCAAGGTGCCTGCCGAAGATCTCCAAATTTCCACAGGCATTGCCGTGGTATTTTCCAAGAAGTTCTGTCGACTCCAGGAACTAAGGGAACAGAACCCAGACGAGGTGCTACAGTTGAAGAAGTTGGTTGTCAAAAATCAGTCTCAAGATAAACCGACCAACGGAGATGTCTGGAAGATCCCCACTAAATTAACAGATACGATAGTGGATATGGTTATCCCAAAATTATCCTATGGGATGAATGGGCTAGACTGGAAGCATGTTGGAGAGTAGTCAGATCCAGCGGCGTCAAGATTTTGGCGTGCTGTAGTCATTTTCCTCGAGCCAACATGAAAACAGTGTTAACGGTACATCCACGACTCATCGCTTTATTCGCATCAAGAATGTACGGGAGCTACCTGAACGGGTCACCGTATATTCTCGATAGTTCAAAAATTAAAAGGAATCTGCTTGCCGCCTTGCCGGTATATAATACTCTCAACAGTAGACAAGAAGGCAGAGTTGCAGTTGCGGATATAGTTAGTTCGAGAGTTCGCAAATAGACAGAGTAGCGATAGCGAAATCAATAGTTTAAATAAATTATTGTATAGAATTATAGTTAGGTATATTTTTATTACAGTATCTTCACGATGACTATGTGAAATGTTGAAAAGTTATCTTCAGCACCATGTATAATCTAAACCGTTAAATTCAGAATGTTAGTGCGATGGAGACCTTGATCAGCACCAATGTCTACAATGTCTTAAAACTATGAGCAAATTCATCGGAAGCCAGTTTCCCATACATCACGTATTTTTTCTATTTAAAAAAAAACGATTTTTCACGAGGATTCGATTGATAGTGTGTTCAAAACAGCAACGATGGTTTTTATCTATTCTTTTTTGCTTTTTCTATTCATTATTTGTCTCTGAACATACAGGATTTTTCTTACTGAACAAGGTCTAAGTGATGCATTAAACTCTTTCGGGATATTTCTATATCTTCGATTGTTGCAATTTCAGGCAATACAGATATCTCTTTCTCTCTCCTTCTGTTTTCGAAAACTTCTCAAGTGAGCTCGTGGTTACCATTCTATTTTGCTATTCCAAGAATAGTGACTTTGCAGTCATAAAAATAATCGATATCCCGAAGAAAATAGAAATAGCCGTCTCTCACACGTCCGCTGTGGTATTCTAACAAATCTACAAGGGAGACATGCGCTAAAATGGCTGTTACCAACCCCTAGTGGACAGTGGTCAGTTGGAGTATTCCGTCCATATCGTTGCGACGCCTTAGCTTCCGTCGGTTTTTCCAATTTTTCGCTGTCGCGTGCGGAAAATGTTGTTTTGATGTAGATTCAGGTATGAATGAGAAACACGTTGAAAGAAAATGGGAACAAAAGAACTAAATGGCCTTGATTTCCTTTCCAGTGTCATTTCGCTCAGCAGCCTCAATTAAGGGGTGAAAGTACTCCTGAAATATTAATGAGCCGGTTCACTCTGTGAATTTCCGTTAATTTGAGGCGAAGATATAGGTGGGTTCACGAGGGTTCATTGACAGGAATTTGAGAACTGTTTCGTAGTCATAAATTAGTGAAATCTGCTTTAATACTTTATTCCAGCAAAAACTGTAATTTTCACATTATTGTATTTCTTTAGATCAATATCTACATAACTGTATCTATATAATAATGCGTTTTCTCCTCCCGGACACAAGTGTTAGCTAATTTCACATTTGTTAATTTCAAATTCTTTTGAAATTGGAACTTGTCTCTTGGCAAAAGTTCATTATTTTTTTTGCATCATGAGATAACTGTTTTATAACCGTTTTTGTTTCATCTGACACTAAAAAGTGTCATCACCATCACTTACTCGATAATACAATAAATATAATAATATAGTAATAATAATAGATAATTTCATTGGTTAGTTGAAATCAACTCAAAATGTACCTGTTGTGGACATTGCCCAGTCACCTTCGAACATTGCTGGGATTCCTCACTTCCAATTCCAAAAATAACAGGCCAACTTAGTTTTTCACAATGTTTGGACTCTTTCATCATAGAGGAAACTTTAGACGATGACGAGAAACCCACATATTCGAATTGTAATGAAAAGAAAAAATGCACAAAGTCATTATCAATCCGAACATTCCCTAAAATATTAATAATTCATTTGAAAAGATTTTCAACGGAGAGTTACACAGAAGGGAAAATAAATATTAAAATCGATTTTCCTTTGGAAGGTTCTGATAAGTTATTATGCAGCAGATAACATAAATCCATGTCAGTACAATCTCTACGCTCTATCTAACCACAACGGGAGAACTTTTTTCGGACATTATACAGTCTACTGTGAACATCCATATGAAAACAAATGATATGAGTATAATGATTTGAAAGTTTCACTGAAATCCTCCTTGTTTCTGAAGAAGCATATCTATTACTTTATGAGCAGTTTCCTATAGCGAGAAAAGATATCTTCGGGAGAGAGGTCCAATTGTCTTCTTCATCATCTGGTGTCAATGCATGGAGGGATAAAGTGATGCTGATATATCAAGTTTGAAATAGCTCATGAGAATTTTGAATAATGTATTGTTGTTTATATTTCCTCTATATTTCTAATAATCAGTATTCATGCATATAATGAGAAGCAGAACTGAATATGAACCATAACATGATTTATAACATCTCAACTTTCAATGAACTCTTCTCAAACCTCTCTCGTCTTCCGTACATTCTACCTCTTATATTTTCATTATTCTCATGTTCACCAATTCTACTTTCACCCTCAGTATTCTCTATTTCTCTATCTGCATACACTCATATGGGCCGTGATGGCCGTGATGGTAGAGCGCTTGTCTCTTAACCTAAGGGTCATGGGTTCGATTCCCAGCATGGTCATCGGTCTCGTGCAAGGCATCACACGTTAAAAGGTAAGGGCTGCGTCTTTCCTAGCTCGGACCAGTCTTTCGAAGACTTTTGAGGGTTGCACTCTTTAGGGTGTGCAGCTGGTTGACGGAAATAACAATTTTTTTAACAACTCTTTATTTGATTGGAACTGATGTCTGTTTTCATTCATTCCTTATTCAGTTCCTTCCTTTTCTTCCTGACTATATTTCGTTTTCAACCCAGTACGATCTAGCAGTTTTAGCTTTTTGAATTATTTTAGCTGGCTTCCACACATGATTCTCCCTTAAGACTACATTCTGATCTGCTTCAAATATTTCTTCATTCTTTCCAGCATGCCTATCAAAATAGTATTTATCACTTTCACGCTTCTTCAGCAAATTTTCTCTCTTATTTTGATAATTTACCTAAATTAAAAAATGCATTGTATTAAAAAGATATTTCAAAAGTATTAAACAGATATAATTCAATGGTCACAGGGGGCAATAGTTCTTCTCTGTTGAATACTTGCCAACAACACTATTGTATAGGATTTTTGCAGGAGATTCGAAATATGTATTCCACCATTTTTCATGAATAAAATAGAATACCATTAGCAGAATGAATATCACAGCGAAAATCCCAAAATGCTTTCAAAATATCACAAATTCTGTTAATATTATTTGGCCAACCATTCTGACAAAACAATATAATTTTGTGAAGAACAGGATCTTCGGAAGTTTTTACTCTGAAATCTTCTTGTCTTGCTCTCATTTATATTCGGTTCCAATGTATGTACGATGTCTGTTAGATCTTTATCTCGTCTTCAACTGCATCTAGCAAGAAACTACGTGAAAGATAATTCGCAATATGAAGATATTTGCCTGTCTCAAACATAAGCTGAATATCATATTTGAGCAATTTTATTTTAATTCTTTGCAATCTTGCCGAATGGGTCATATATGATCACATCTAATAATAATAAAATAAGCTGGACAAGGTACATCTTGATTTTATTTTCACGAAAAAATAACGCAAAAGTAGTTGTTATTTTTTTGATAACTCGTTCTCAGTTATATTTTTGAGATTTGTAAGAAGGGCATTATATCAACTCACCCCCATTAAAATCTTGGAATGAGTGGTTATTATCGGAAATTGAGACTGTTGTCGAGAAATAGCACTGGTAATATTATACTCTCACCTTTTTTTAGTCCAAGTCTAGTTTAGTCATTATATGTATTTTAGCAAGGTGGGTAATTCTACTTCTTTCAATTTAGAAGCATTTGAAAACAACAGGCTATCTGTTTGCAATTGAAACTAGTATTTCAATTTTTTCACTGCAAATTGATAAATTCCATTCATACCCGATGACACAGTGAGAGTCAAAACTATTGTTCTTCATGCGGAATCGCTACATCTTCAAAACCTCTACTACATATGGTGAACTTTAGAATCCATGTCCAAATGACCAACATAGAAATGCCCCCAGCCCCATCTGTGTCATCCAGAGACCCAGACGATGATGTGGCTTTCAAGGTCCTGAACCAGGACAACCTTCCCATAGCCATAGTTGGCGAACCCATCTTCAAACCCTTCGACAAAGATAGCCAGAAACTCAAACCTAATGTCATCGTCCATCCCACAAGGAGGATAGCCACGAATCTCGAGGATAAGAAGCAGAAGCCTTTCGCGAAATCAAGTGGGCATTTGAATAAAAACGAGAAGAATAACAGGAAGAATATAAGTAGTTCGTATGGGAATCTATACCACAATGACAGCACTGTCAAGTTGAAGATTGAGGATCTGAATGGAGAAACTGATGTGAATAAGTTCACGAAAACTTTAGGTGAGTGTTTTGAAATATTTTATCTTCTGTTGTTCTGGTTTCTGTCGATGAACACATTGAATACAATATTTTTTCTACATTGTATAAGGAAAAAATGTACTTTTTGGTAATTTTTTTCTTCTCATGCACCCGCTAACGAGGCTTCTGAACAAGCCAAATTTGCTGCTCATGGAAGTTCTGAAAGTAACTCTTCAGAATCTGTGGTAGCTCAAAGTAGAGTAGTAAGGTCATCTCCACAACTTTTAACTTGCAACGAATAATAATAATAATAATAACTTTATTCACATACAATAAATAAATACGAATACAAAGAGTTGAGTGACTACACATGGTGGAAGTGAATAAAGCAGTTTAGCGATAAGTGCAAGCACTTGTTTCGCAAAATAGTAAAAATATTAAAAATATCAAAAATATTCAGTACACATATGTTTAAAAAAAGGATGTCAAACCGTAAAATGTGAGATATAAAATGTACAAAAAATTTAAGGAGTACAATTTAAAATGTTAAATTTAAATATTGAAATATGAAATGTAAAAACTATAATGTAATTGTCATATGTGACATGGTAGAAGTATCATATGACTAGCAATCTTAGGTATGTAAAATAATAATAAAAAAATAACTTATTCCCAGTTCTAGCAAAGACTTCATTAAATTGTTGGGCTATATCACCTTTATCAGTCATTATTTTTTATCGAAATTATTTCATGTTTTTTAGTCTATGTTTTACTTATTTCTTTTATAACTTCCCATAGTTATTCTGAGCTTGATGCATTAGAACCAATTTTGTTTTTGTAATAATTATATTTTTCTTGTTCGATGAGTGATATTACTTTATTTCTGAACTTTTTATACGTTGCTTTCAACTCAATATTATAAGGGTGTTTGCGAACATTTTGGTGTAGTCTGTTTTTTTCATCAATTAATTTCATTAGTCTATTGGTTATCCATGGGGTCAGTTTGTGATTTTTTCTACTATTTTTTTTCACTACGGTACATGTTTCGATGGCTCTGGTGATGATATTGATGAATTCTGCGGTGGCTAATTCAGGATTTTGATCATAAAGTACTGAATTCCATGTTGATACACTAAGGATTTTCTGAAGCTTTATATTATCAATAAATTTTGAGGAATTATTTTGTCTTACAATTTCCCTAGGAGAATCTAAAATTAATTGTAAAATCACTGTATCGTGATCTGTAATACCGCTTTTTATTATTAGGGGAATTATATTATCCAAAATGTTCATTTTTGACTTGATAAATATGTGATCGAGACAAGAGTGGAGTCTTGTGGGTGCGTTTATTGTGGATACGTAGCCAAGTTCATTCAATACATTCAAATCTAACGTAGACTCATCATCATGTAATATATTAACATTCATGCCTCCAACGAAAATATTATAATTTGCATTTTCTTTATCTGAGTTATGTAGTAGTGTTTGAAGTTCTTTGAAAAATTGGTTTACATCGGTTGCTGGAGATCTGTATGCTGCTGTTATGAAGATGTTGTTTTTTTCACTAAGTTTGATGTTTACACATATGATTTTTATATTACTGTTGAATGATATAATTTTGTAAGTATGCACCAAACTGCTTTTGACATAAATAACAACCCCATCATTTTGATTAAGTTTACCTTCATTGTATATCAAATCATATCCATTCAAGCCATACATTTCCGGATGATGTATTTCCCATGTCTCTGTGAGCACAATACAGTCAAAATCAGAGTCTATGTTCCCTAAAAAAATATTGAACTCATCTATGTTTTTATTTAAACTTCGAATATTATTATGGAGGATTTTGAAATTTGTGATAGTATCATTTACAGCTAATATTTCTTTACATTCTTGAGCATTGAGTATAGTAAATGTTTCAGGTAAGTTTATCTCGAAGTCCCTTATATATTGATCCATTTTTTTAACAAAAAATTTTACTAAACTATAAAATTTTCAACATCAGGGACTAATTAAGTTTAACTACGGATCGCGTTCTGGGTTTTTCTTCAATTTTAATTATTGCACTGGCTTTGTCTCCATTGGTAACTAATTTTGAACTTCCTTGGGAACTGTCTTTTCGTGTTAGCGGCTCAAATCTTCTTGAACTCTTTGTTGGAGTATCAAAAACACCTAGGTTTAATTGATCTAGTAAATTCTTCGGTGTGGGTGTATGAGGAGCACTGTTAGGCTTGTTGGGGGAATTGATGGATCCAGCTGCTCTTAACTTATCTGGGCCATAAGCGATCTTGTTCACGTACAATTTATTTTTCTTGATGTAGCATACGTTCGAATCTTCTTGCTTCGCAAGATATAGGTGTTGTCTCAGTATCTTGTGGTCCTCTCTTTGCTGTTTTGTGAGATCTTGAGCTATAGATATTTTTTTACCCTTGAGTTTATGGCAATTCTGAAGAACGTACTTCTTTTTTAGGTTTGAAATGAACTCAACTTTTATCGGACAGTTTTCCTTTTTCCCAAGAGGATAGATATCATTAAAATCAGTCTCTTTCAAGTCTACGTCCAGTAGTTCTTTCAGATCCTGACAAATTTTTTCCATAAATGATGTTTCCCTTCCTGTATTTAGGCCAAAAATAATCAAGTTATTTTTGTTTGAATTTATTTTAAGCAATTCAATTTCTTCTTTCAACGTTTGGTTTTCGCGTTCTAATTTTCTGACATTTTCTTTTATATCTTCAATTTTTAGCATTAGTCTAGCCTCGCTTGCTTCTCTACAGTTTTGTACTTCCTTCCTGCTTTTCAATATTTCATCGTATATGTGTTTAATCGTGATGTTGGGGTGGATCCCCTCGTTCATCATCGAAATGCAGATTGTTTATAATGTCCAGGGATATATACTAAACTTTGCAACGTTCTTTGCGCTAAGCTACTTATATCTACTTCTCTGTTGTTTATCTTATCTCAGCGTTTATCAAATTTGTAGAAAAACACTTACATGTGATCAGAAACACTTACATGTGATCATTCGTGATTGGGGAAACTACGTACGTACTGCACGATTTTAATTATTTTGTTAAAACACTCAAATTATCTTGGAAATTGTTCCGGGTAATCTCGCACAACTATGCTGTGTTGCCACTCACATATCATAATAATATTAAGAATTCAGCAGAATCCATCAGATTGATACAGAGGACTGCCTTCGTTATATTGACACATCGAAGACTTGGGTCCTGTTCGAAGTCCATTGTTGGCGGAACATACAGCAAGCACACTTTCTGCACCAGTCCTTAACGTCAGCTTGGCTATTAGCCCAGTGAAATCGTTGCCACATTTTCTGAACAGTCTTCATCACTCCCAGATTGCCATGGATTTCTTAGAGCATGTCCTTTCTTCTGTTCCTGAAGTGGGTACCGATGTCTACCATATTTCTTTCCAATCATTCTCGGACTCCAATTATCCATTATCAGTACAAAGTACGATGTTTCGCTCTCTGACACGAAGCAACTTTGGGATGCATCTATTTTTCTTTCAGACCATCAGATGAAGTTATAACCAGACCCAGAACAAACCCCTCCTATTATTTACAGAATTATTCTCGATCCAGACTTCCAGCTCCTTCCTGAAGCCACTAATTTGGTTGGCAATACTACTTCATCTGGTTCTCGTCATTTGTAGAACATCGTTCAAAGATAGACGAAATAGCGTATTGGCTTAGGGCCAAATACCGGCTAAAAATGATCAAAGGTTGCGGGGCATTTTTTTAGGACCCCGCAATCTTTTGGGATTCACTGAAAACTAGAATACCCCAAAACTCTATCTCCGACGAAATAACTAATAAATTCTTTTATATTTTTATTAGGCAATTCGGACAAAATCAGACACATTTTGTAATGTTATAACGCCGAAACGGTCCGCTACTGAGAATTCTTGCAAATGGCATGTTGTTCAAATTGACGTGAAGATCAGGTATACATATAGATATACTTATTGCTTGGGGAATAGAAAATAATCAAGCTCCAAGATGTACATGCAACGATATGGTATCATAATATTTCACTGTCTAATGGATGATTTTGATTTCAATCTTTTTTATATACAGTGAGTCAAAGTTAAAAGTTGCCAGTTGGAATATTCTGAAAATGAAAGTAGATATCGAGAAATGGTCAATCCAGTTTCGAGTCAAGGTCAGGGAAACTAATATACCACTTGTTAACCCCATCATCTCTGACTTCATGAGTTTAGATGGCAGATATATTATTAGAAAGCTCTACATTCAAATTAAGTTCAGAAATCTGAAAAGTATTCACTAGCCTATAACGAAAATGATTTTTCTCGATTCGCAGTAAATTCTCAACATCATTTTCGTTATCTTCTAAATAATATTAGAGCCCATTTCAAAATGTGTGTCTCATATTCGCGAATTTGCACATTAGCAGAAGTATTGATGGAAAATTTCGCCATTCGCAGCTAATGAGATCATTACTTTTTTAAATTGAGTCTAGTTGTGTTTTATAAGATGCAGATTTTAAATGACCCCATAAAAAATCTACCTAAGTGGGTCAAATTTGAAGATCTTGGTCCTTTTCTTCCAACCTAACGGTTATTATAATGGTAATACAATCATTGTTCCACAGCGTCGTTTTGTTGGTGGGGTACTGTTTTATTATATTGGCTGGATTAACGACGAATTATAGACGATAGAAATATATTTCATGTGACAAGTTCTTTTTTTGTCTTACCGTATATCAAAATATCATCAATGTAGATCAGAACACCAAGAATATCATGAAAACTTTCTTTCACTGATCTGTGAAATATTTCTGGATATGCAATGATTCCAAATGGAAGTCGATTAAATTTGTATCGACTAAAGGGTGAACTGAATGTGCATAATAACGAACTCTCATGATCCTTGCAAGGGAATCATCCAAAGTCCACTATTAGCATCTAGAGTAGAAAAATAATCTGTTCCAACCAATTTAGATCTCATATGTTCAATAGTCAGAATCGGAAAATGTTCTCTGAGAATGCTTTATTGGGATTTTGTGGATCATGACAGATTCGCAGAGTATCAATTTTCTTGTCAACTACAACAACTGAATTTACACACTCTGTAGGTTCTGTAATTGTCGAGATAACACCAGCTTATCATAATAATATGTATTGTTCAATATGATAAATACCCAATATGGAGTATTGATTTACTTTCATGAAATATCTAGTGTGTAACGACAAATAGACCTAGTTACGAACTTTGTCAAAAAGAACTTGTGAAATAAAATGTATTTCTATCGTCTATAATAATACTCCATATTGGGTGTTCATTATATTAAACAATATATATTTTCTATATATCAAAACAGGTAGTTTCAGAAATTAAACAACGCAATATAAATATTGGGATTAATTTCTTCATGTAGACTGCCATCGATAAGTGGGATCCTATAACATTATCTTCATTAATTCTACCCCACATATTTACTTTTTGAGGATGCTAAGTGTGCCGTTCCCTATGAAGGTGAGGATTTGTAGACCTCCCCATTCACAAAGAAAGTACATTAATCTCTAAAATTAATTGCGTTTTGTATAACTCAGGATCCTCATCACCTAGTCCATACGAAGAAAACGCATGATGCCTCAGGAATTTCCACACCGATTCTTGTGAAATTCCTGTTTCCTTTAAGCGTACTCTTTTTATGCTTACGCGCATTTCTTGAATTTCATTCACAGCAAAGGTTCCAAATAGTTATTTAAATTGTTTAAGTTCACATCGAAGATTAACATGGGAAACATAAATGATTTGAAATATTGTTTGGTAGAGATTCCAAAAAATCTTTTGATTTACTTCATATAGAGTGTCACAATAGTATTCTGTATCAGAATTAATGCCAATTTTGGGAGGAAAAGGAGGCAAGATCCCCGCAGTCCACCCATTATGACAGTCCTTGAGATTTGGTGGAAAACTGGTTAGGGAACATAGATTAAAGAAAAGCCTACGTAACTCACCGAATTTCGAAAACCTTCTTTAATTCATCGTTATTCCATACGAAAATCGAGTTACTCGAGGTTTCGACAGCCTTTTCAGAACCCTGAATATGAAGGTAGTTCATTAAAAGATAACAAATGTTGGGTAGGCCTAAATATAATGCAGAAGAAAAATAAAATGAAATTAGCTTTAAGGACTGCGAGAAGTATGTGGGTCAAACTGAATGGGCCATGAATATACGGTTCAAAGAGCACATTGCTATTGTCAGTTTTTTTGGAAACAGAAAAATCGAGCGAAGCCTAACATGCTTTGGATCACGACCACTGATTTTATGACAAAACTTTAAAATCAATAATACAGGTTTATGATCATAGACTTCTCGATGCATTCAAGAATTTGGAAATTGCGAAATGTAAAAATAACATGAATGCGAATAAGGGCCCAATTCCATATAACCTGTTGTTGAAGTTCATAGTAGCAACTTTTAAATTTGACACGCTGCATGTATTTTAACAAAACTGGTTATTGGGGAACAATTGAAAAACTTTCTAATCACACACTTTTCCAATTCAACTACAAAATAAATATGATTTCAGACTGGAAACTGAAAAGACTGCAAAACGAAGAATGTAAGCAAAACAAAAGGCCTCCCAACGACACTACCACGTTAAGAAAACCGTTCGTTACAACAGTGAAAAAAGGGCAATTTTTAGAGCCACCACCAGAAGTAGCATCTCTCATCGGTATCAAGGTAGAAGAACAAACCTTCAGGAAAAAACCGAAAGAAGCGAAACAACTATATGCGTTTGCAAGCAGACCGAGAGTTCTCAGCAGAACCCCACCAAAAAGTGTATACCAGGCTAGGTCAGTACAAGATAAAAAATAGGTTTTTCTAAGACAGTATTTGGAGTCAAATTGTACTCATCATTTGATAATACACCCAAATGTCAAAACGGCATATAAAATAAAACATTCAAATTATGATTTGTCAAAATAATTTTAGTAGAAAAATTGTGTATGATACATTGTTTTATTGACTCGTTCACACAAAAAAGTTTTACTTGTATCATAAATAACTATTATTTAATACTGTATAGTAAAATACACTTTCTCATAAGTACTTGATTTGTCCCGTAAATACCTTTTTACGGTATTGAGTACCGTAAAAAAAAATCACCTGACTAGTCTTGTTAAGCCTTGGTTTCTTCGAACATTCGGTCGCGGAAAGTGGACAGTCCGTTGACCGTCGCGTTTTGACGATTTTATCCAACCAGAGCAATTTAAATGGGACCGGTTTTCTTGAAATCGCTTAGCTCAGCAGTACTGCGCCATTCCGCTGCTTTGTGCTGACTAGTCGGTTGATATCTGTTGAATTTGATTCCAGCGGAATCGCCGGCGTGTGCGGACGACCGAAATTTCAACATACGAGTGAATTATGAACAAATATTCAAAAAATGAATGACAAATTCACACCTGAAGATGATGAAGTCTCAATAGACCTGGTGATTCAGTATCCACCGTTATAGTGTTGGAGGAAAAAGCTATAAAGATATAGTGGTAGAAATAATGAAAAGAAACGGTAACTTATTCCTCTTCTAACAATAACAAAGCAACAAATTCATTTGGGTCCATATTTTAGTACTTTTGTGTCTATTCACGATACAAACAGCACGCATATCACATGGAGGATATAAAAGGAACTCTCATTTTCTTTATTTCTAACAAACCACCTCGGGCGGAAATCGGTATCCTCAGCGGTCGACGAACTGTCCGCTTTCCGCGACCGAATGTTCAAAGGAACCAAGGCTTCAGTGCAACGTATCAATATTTCCAGTAAATCAATCATTTATTTTCAATACAATAATTACAAACATACAAATATCTTATTACTCAATATTAATAGTAGGTAATGGTGCAATTTTCATTACCATTAATGTTGATATCTGTAATTTTGTTGTAACACTCATGTATGGTACTACTTATAGTTGTTTATGGTACGGATGTTATTCAAAATGTACCTAAACCAGATACGGTAATTAGCGCACAGACGTACCTGAGTCGGAATAAATACAATCCTATGAATAAGCTAGATAGTGAATATTTTTTTATTGATATCAAACCTTTTTTGAATTCAGATGCGATGCCGCAGCGAAAGCCCAAACCAAGCTCATTGGTAGTGTAGTTGGACTGAGAACTGATAGAGAAGAGACAAACAGTAAAGCCAGGTAAGATTCTATAACTAACGAAACTGGATAATTTATCAACTGTGGAATGTTAAATTTCCCAAAATGCTGTCAAGAAACGAATATCCTCCACAAAACCACACTTTCAATCAATACTAACAAATCGTAATAATTGACCCCATATTTTCTGTTTGTCTAGTTTTATGTGTGTTTTGTGGTCTAATTGAGTTTTAATTGCTGGTTGTCTACAAATCTACAAATGTAGGATGATTTACATATGGACATATTTTTGGGAACTATAATTCAACATTATAAGTATCATCATCGTATAAAGAGATGGTACATTCCAATATTCAGCAATAGAAACAGATTTTCTTCTGTTTGAAAGATTCGAAAGTACATTGGTATAATTTCTGGAAAAAACTGAACAAATGAAGCTCAATCCAAAAAAATTGTTATAATTGAAAGTGGACATGGAGCAAAATTAAGTTCGTACTACAGCACCTTCGCTATCACTTTCGTTTGAGGAAAATGAATATGCTAGCAACAAAGGTTGAAACGATGCTTCTTAGTATACTGTTAGTATGCCTGAAATGAGAAAATATAGACGAAAGATACCAATTTTGGTAACTTTTAGGTAGTTTTCAGTTTTTTACCCACTCGAGAATGAATTATCGAGAAGTAAGTTTTTTCCGCACTAGTGCGATCCAATTGGACCAATCAGAACAGTTATAAGCAAATAATGATAATATTTTATTCCCTCATATATGCTTGGTAATAATGGTAATAGTAATAGTGGATTTGGAGTAGGTGTCTCTAATTTGGAAGATTTAATAATAATAATAATATAATAATAACATTTATTTCCCAAGAAACATACAAGTTTATGACAGGGAAAAATAAACACATTTTCAACTAAACTAAATTAATTACTAACTAGTTATTTCTAATTTTCATATATTTATAAAATTCATGATAATAAATATTTTTTCAAATTTAATCAGGTCAGATTAGATTGGCAAATAGTTTACGTCTCTACGACTATTGAATTCTACATTGATTACAAATTGATTATTAATCATTGATGAATGACGAGGTAGCCGAGAGGGTTAGAATCACCGCTTTTCAATCATTCTGGTTACCGGTCGTGGGTTCAAAGCCCATCGACTGCAGAATATTTTCCTGATGACCTGAGGAAGTGCTAGGAATCGCATTTTGAAAGGTAAGATCTCGTTAATCCTTGGCTCGCACAAGTTTTGACTACTGAGGGCTGTCGTTCGTATTTTAAACAATTTTTTTGAACGATGATTCCGAAACACCGTGGATCTTAACTTATTATACTGAGAAGTTGAGACTATTGACAAAACAGCAATTGTACTAAACAAATTTCTCAAGAAGGCTTTGCTTCATTGAACTGTGATATATGAAAATGAATAGAGGGAATTGCGGAAGCATTGATAGTAAGAAAAAAGATTTATTGGAACCGGCGAAAACAGCAACTTAATATATAAATGTTTTTTTTTGCATTCTCAACAACATTATGCGGTATGTTTCAAAATGAATACGTGGTATATGAAAAAAAAAGGCTTACATTAACAATCGTCCACGACCAAGGTCAACATGACATGAAATAATACCGTTTGATTGCTGTCAGCACGCGACCAATACCGAAGAATAAACAAATATCAGGTACATGAATTAAAAAGTTGAAAGAAACTAATTCATCTCGGTTGAAAATGCATTTGGTAATTTTCCATTGAGGTCAATATTTACACGCTTATAGTATGAAATGAGTTTTCATGATTATGGAACCAACGTTACCTTAAGGAGAAAAGTTCGAAGAAGTTTTATAAAAAACTTAAGATGTCTAAAAAACTTGATGGTGTACCTACTGATTAAATTTTGGTCAGATTTAGACAGCACAAAACAAATGATATTGTGGTGTGCTGTTATTGTTTCCAGAAATGTCCTTAGAAGATTTCCTCAATATCAAGTCGATACTAAAGGTGACTTTTCATGTAACTGTGTATTTGAAGACTAGTATTTGCAATTCAACAAAAATTTAATAATGATATATTTTTTTGATTAATATCAATAACAATTGAAGTTCTAAGAAGAAAACTACGGTGGCGATATACGAAAGTATTGCGGGATATCTAAGAAGCACACCGCGATTTCATTTGTTTTTTCGTAATCAAGTTGGCGAATGTCCAGTGTTCGATCCCACAGTTTCTGAGAAGAAATGTGGCAAGTATAATGTCCTTCCTGGGCAGTAAATTCAAACTGTCGGTTAAAATAAATCTTAAGTGGGCCGCCTTTAGAAATATCTGATAAGCGAACTTGCGCAATTTTATAGTTCTCATGAGGTAGACATTACTAAATGGCATCCCAGTTTGAATTTACCGCGCAAAAATTACATAATAGGTACGTAAACTGATACATACAAAAATTCTATGAAAAATCACACCAAATTTAGTGTTCACCTGCAAAATTATCATTACTAAGAATATTCCGGAATGAACATCTTTTTGGATTCTGATTGAAAAACTAGTAAGAGGAATTTGTTTGATATTGAGTGAATAGCTGATGTTTAAATATATTCTAGATCTTGTATTTAAGATTGAATCTGTTCAGAGAAAAATCCTAACTCCGTGCTTTTTTTGCAGGCATATTCATCCACATTACATAGAAAAAAGGTCAACTGATTTTACATTCCACTTTGAGCAAGTAAGTACTCTTTCTGCATGTATATCTATAAATTTATTGCAGTAAATCCATAAAGTCATTGCCTACATGAATAACGTGATTATCGATCATTTTCGTATATAGGCAATATTTAGTACATTTTCCAATATCCATCATCAATTACTGAAAATCTCCAAAAATAGTATATATTTCTAAGAAGAAAACTGATTTATTTTCGTCTTATGATTTTCAAGTGCATTATATACCTGTTCAATAATTTGTTTATATCATATGGTGTAATGTCACTTCTGGGCAATGAACGAACTACTTTTGTATCAAAGTGGATCGTCCTAAGTGAGTCATACAACATACTCATAGGTGGTGTACTTCTTTAAAGGTTATTCTGCGTTCATAACAAACAATGAAGGAATTCACAAATATGAAAATACTCCTTTACCATTAATTTATGTTTCTTACTAGTGCGTGTTTGCACATATAGGTGGTCTTACAGTAGGGAAGGGATTGACTTTATGGACGCGCTGTGAATATGATGTTATTATTTATATTCTCTTTATACTTCTTAGACGAATCGGCCCATTTTTTATTTCTAAATTCAGTCCAGTATATTTTCGCGGAACCGAATGTTGTACTTTTATACTATCTAATTGTTTTGATACATTATTTGGCAGCCTAAATGGAATCCACATTTTGCCTATGCCAAACTCCTATCACGAGACAAGGTATGTACTCCCGCTTTTCATTATATTCTCATTCATTTACTGAATCTTTTGTCTCAAGAACGAAACTTGTTTTATATGCATTAATGCTTTGGCTCTTACAGATAGAGATAAATGAAAACTGTGTAGTCAAGACTGATAACACTGTCTGCTTACTAGGATCCATTGTACACTCATGACTACTAGGAGCAAAGCTCAGTAATCGACAAGGCCGATTTTATTGGAAAGTGAATCTATTTTCTCAGCCCCCAATTATCTTTCATTGATGCAGCTTGCTACTACTATATATTTGCTCGGTTAGGTGGTGAGGATGTGAGTTTCTGACTCTTCATCTTATAAACACCATTACCATTCGCATTCAGAGTCTTCAATTGTCCTGATCCAGGTTCTGATTTCAGTACTTCTCTAAACATATCTGAAACTTATCCCTGAACATTTCCCGCCTAAACGGTCTTTCCTTATTTCACTCGATTTCTGGAATGAAGTGATATAATATGCAATCTTCATTTCAATTCTACAGATTCTACAGATTCTACTGTTATATCCAAATGATGAAATAAGTTGAGTAGATAAATAGAAATATTTCGAGTGAACTCAATATATGACAATAAAATTTGGCATCAATGATTGTATAAAACTGTTGCGAATGTCATTATGGTCCATCAGTCTCACTATTTCCCATACTGAAATCTTCAGGATCTCAACCAGGATCTTTATTACTATCTATCTTTTTGTACTATAACAAATGTCATCAAGGAAAAACACACATCATTCGTACAACCATACAATCTTCATCAAAGTCAAACATATACCCTGAATACAACAACAACTTCAGTCAAGAACAAAACATTTTCCAAGTTCACCCAGAGAATCTCACGTTCATAGCCACACAATGGCAAACATGCACTAAACAGACACCAGAAGGTCCCTGATAACGTCAAGGTGGTGGGGGGTGATCCAGAATCGGCTAGAATCTCCTACTATATAAACATGACGATAAATCTTCAATCGGGCGAGAGGAGAGGAGTCGTTATTGGTCACAAAAATTGTTTTACTTATTGTGGTTTTGGACACGTCGAAAGCTAAACTCAGCCCAGAGTCAGTATTTGTGAAATGTTACCGGCTCTGTACTTGATATGTTCGACTATAATCTATTCATTATCGTTATATTTTAGACATGGAAAGTTGATGGTTCTTTTTTAAATTTTTATTTGTTTTTCAAGCTTCTCCACATCATGTCATTTCACTAAAAAAATTAAAATTAACTCTCCTAAGAAATAAGGCTTTTTTAGGTACCATATGTCATTATCTGAAAGGGGCGATTATTTTAGAATCGACCGACCTAAATTTCCTTTCTCCTTGTCATCATCGGTAGCTTTCCGACCCTCTCGTAAGAAATATTCAAGAAATGGAATCAATACAAGTACATATTATATAATATATATGAAGAAACATCGGATAAGGGAGGGGGTGGGTAACTGATCATCAATAAAATGTATGCAATTTGTAGAGAACTCTCTTTCATTCCCTTGAGACCGTATCCTACTGTCTACGACATGTCGACAAATGCAAAAAAATTCAAAACAAAAAAATGTGCCGATTCGTGAATTGTAATATTACTTTCATCAATCATATGAATCCCAGTATCAACTCACCACTCACCTTGCACGTAATAAATTGGGTAAAGTGAATAAAGATGAACAAATCTTACCCAAGCTTTTATGACACACTCATTTGTGTTGTGATAAACTTCATGTAACGGACATCAGTGAAAAAACATATCATTATTTAAGAAAAATATAATATAGTGTAATAAAATGTACTTAATTTCATCTATTTCTACGGTAAAATGACTAATTTACGAATGACCTGCCTACAGATGGGTCTCCTCAACAAAAAAAAAACATGGGGTTGTATTTTGATACTTGATTTACATTCAGTGGCCCTGTAAACCCTTTCACTAATATATCTTTTTTCAAGTTGAAGTCTCTGTATCATCTGAAACACCAAATAATTGAAAATATCAAGTTAAAACTGCTAGAATCTCTGATATTTCCGCATATTGATAACTTTTTGTTAACCTTCTTCAACAGGGAACAACTACCAAAAATACAAAACGCCTGTTTGAGATTTGTTTGCAATATCCCATAGAGAACATGTAACTCCACAGTACATCAGATTGGATCTACCTAAAATCGATAGTCGGGTAAAATATTTATTTCTATGTTTTTCATGCAAATTGCTCTTCTATAAATGAGTAAGTTGACATTTTTTGTTAATATCAGGATGGAATGGAAGAACGGCTCTAGCTAAATTCTCACCTTTTGTGCTGTACCTGTTAATTTTTTTTTTCAGTACTGCCCAATAATTATTTTCATTATTATTGTTTCAATAACTTGAATTCTAAATAATTTACATCACTAATGTGTATGCACTAAGCTCTGTATTGTCTCTCAACTAACTGTAGTGAACTCGGACTCCGACAGTAACTGCTATCTCTGGTCAAGAGTCATGTTTATAACCGCAGTAATTTCTTTTGGAACACTCATGATGCTTCTAGAGACGATGAGAGATAATTAAATCAATAGTGTTTCACTCAGTATCGGAAACACGAAAATGTCCTATTAATTCAAAGACAACTATTTTAATTTTTTATCTTTGATAACTTTCACTACCCCCTCCCATGAATTTAACAGTGCTCATAATATCAATTTTCCATTATTCTTAACTAATATAAAATCTTTACTGCGTGGTTTTACATGCATAGAAGATTTACTTATTCCTGCCACTTAGTCTACCACCCAGTGCATACATAATTTTTAAACCTATATTCAAATATATTTTCTTCATAGATAAAAGAAGAAACAGCATCTAGAGCAGCGGAAGCACGAAGACGAGCTATCGCAAGGAAGAAAGCTAAGAACCAACAGATAAGATCTTCTCAGCTGACTACGGCGTTGTCGCAGTTGTTCCAGGGAAAGGATGAAGAACAAATTTTGAAACTGCAAGAGATATTCGCTAATAGACAGCTGATTGATTCTTGTACTCAAACTGAAATAACCGAAGAATCTGTTTCTTCGCCCAGCGCAGACAGAAGCGACGTTCAGACCCAGATTTATCCAGGAGATGTGAGTTTTTCTCGTCAAAATAAGTTATCAACCCCTCCAATAAATATCAATAATATATTAATTAAACTGAGTGAGGATGCTCCTCGTTCAAGGTATGCTTTAAAAAAAATTGGTTAGTTCTGTCTCCTCAAAAAATACGTGTGTGTGGGTTCTTGTAAATTATACGAGTTCCTTCAATTCTCCTTCTCATGAAAGTCCGGTAGGGCTAGTTCTCGCAGCAAGTCAGTGTGGCGGCCGCGGTTGATTTCATCGTCGGCTACCAGTTCCACAGTATGCAATCCGAGGCTACTCCTTGTCCCCATTGAAAGCAGGTTTTCCAGACCTCTCATACCTCTTCAATGTATATTGTATACGGTAAGCTAAGCGTCCTCAGCCACCCTTAGAATCCGCTTTACTCTCTTTAATTGAATGTTCCAGAGTAATAGGACCCATTTGGATGTATACCAGCACTTCCCCAATGATTGATTCCGTTTTTACCGTAACCATTTCCAAAACATATTCCTTCCTATCACTTTCACAGTTTTTTGTACGAGATCTGGGAGAATAACTGATCTCAAATCTTCTGTATCTATGATGAAGAAGCATCTTCAATCTTCCAAATGGCGATAGACTAGTAGACTTAGCCTATTCTCTTCGATGTCAAGATTGAGATCTTCGGGTTTTGGACGATGAAAGTCAACATGCACCCCTCCTATCGACTGATTCTCGTTCCTCCTGGTTGATGGAAAGTCTTCTCTCAGGTGCTCGAGGTCTCCGTTTGGTGTTAGCGATCTTCTGAAGCCTTCTCTAGTGAAACGATCGTGTTGGTCGCTTCCTGCGCTCGAGTAATTTGATCTCGATCTAGCTTCGAAGCTGATGGATGACCTTTCTCTTTGCACGTCTGGATTTCGTTCTCACCAAGCAGCTCTTCTTTAAACGACCAGGTCTTCCACAGTTATAAGAGTGTTTCTTGTTTTCATTCAAAGGAACGGTGTTTAATTGATACTGATATGCTGTATGGTCTCGCTTTTAGAAGAATCTTCGTTAAATTCAACATGCCGTAACCTTGCATGTAATTCTTGATGATTTTCTACGCTTAGGGTTTGAAGACGTCCTAGTCAAAGAACTTGCTGATTATCCATAAGCCGTTAATAAAGATTTGCACTAATTTGTTAAATGAACTGTTTTGATCCTTGTGAGTATGCAAAACTAATGGTCGCTCCTCTTCAGCTCCAGACTCCTGCGGGGATTTGCTGGTATTGGTATCGACTATTCAGTTGGCTTTGGTACATTTTTAATATTATTTGTGAGGGAACATTATTAAAAAAGAGGTTGTCATTCTTTGGGCAGGGACAAGAAGACTTTAATATTGTGCGACCTACCCTAGCACTGACGAACTTTGAAACAGGTGGTCAACCCCAGCCAAATCTTACATCTCTGTTTAATTGTGTATGATGTTTGATGATGCTTCATTTCATTTTACCTATCAGCGTCAGTGAATAAATATGGTATCATTATTATCTTGTGTGTTTCAGCTCTTCGATTTTGACAAAGAAGTTCAACCGGTCGTTGAGGTGCTGGTCGGAAAAACCATAGAGCAAGCGCTGATAGAAGTCCTGGAAGAGGAAGAACTGGCCTCGCTGAAACAGCAACAGAGAAAATTCCTCGATTTCATGTCCGCCGAGGCAGCTGAAAACTTACGCTTGGAGAAAGAAAAGAGATTATTGCAAGAACTCGCTGACCAAGGCGGAGTTAATCTGATTACCAGCGCATAAAGATCAGTCGATTGTGACCAAAGAATCAGAAATAATTTCAGGTTTCTTCAATCCTTACATGTTTAAATTCGATCAAGAACGCAGATCGCATATTTATGTAACATTTACATCTAGTCCATGTCTTAGAGCAGGATGGTAATAAATCACTCAATCACTCTGTGTTATAGAAATCATTACTCACCATTGAGTTTTGCCAAATCAACATATTATGTGGTATGTCAAAGCATTGTCATTCTAAACAATTTGGTGAACAGTGCCATTAAATGTATATATAGGGTGCCGCTTTAATTCATACGAAAAAATTTTGGGCGTCTGTTCTATAAAAAATGTTCTCATTCCAATCTTTCAAAGAATTTCATCACGAAAACACGGCACCAGCGCATATTTACACATCCTCACATACGACGGCACCAAGAAGCTGAAAACTGTGAGTCTTTATGAACAATAATCACGCTACAAAAGCTCACTTATTTCAGCAGCTACGTCGTTTAGCTTTCAATTTCGCAAAACGCCGACCCCCAAAACAAATCAGGGATAGGTATGGTTATTCTGTCTACGTTAGATTCAGGTTAGAATGGCTGATAATTTAAGTATTTTCAACTCAGTTTGCATGCAGCTGCCTTTATGCTAATTGATTCCAATACTCGCGTGTCAAGTATATTTAGAAACGGCGTGCTGGGGCCGCGTATATTTTCAGATTTTATGATGACGTGCGACTGTGGGCGTGGTTTGTGCTAGCGTTAGGTATATTCTGTAAAATTGCAAACAAGAACAGCCAAATTAAGTCGAATCAGTTTCAAGTCGAACTAGTTGAGTTGAGTTGAAGAAATATCTAAATTAGTCAGACTGTTGTTATGTTGTGATACAAGATATTGAGTTGTTGTTATTAGTGTCATTTTGATTGAAGATTCGTAGCATTTTATAAAATAATTGAGTAAATTTTATAAATGGATGAGAAAATTCCAACTTTATTCGAAAATAATAGTTTTTGACTCGAAAATTCATGTTGACCTAAATGCTAGGACACTAAGGATATCGGGGACTTGAAGGGGCTGATGCAATTGCTCAAGAGACAGCATCAAGAGCTCTAGTGGGTTCAGAACCCTTCGGTGCCTTACAAACGCGAATACAAAGATATCCATAATCAAATGAATGTTAACCAAAATACCAAAACTACCCATCAGGCAAGCAAGTGAAAGGGGTTCATTCGAAACCTCGCACGAATTTATGACAGACTTGCTGAAGTAAAATCTAACGGCCGTCAGAATAATGATGGGTCTGCTGCAGATAATGGCCGTATGAGCCTGATGAACCTGTCAGAAAAAAGGCTATGAGGGTTTTAGGAAGCAGAGGCCACGGATTTTCAAGAAACGACCATAAGGAAATGGAGAAGACCGACGTTTAACCGCGAGTTGGTAGGCACTTAGGCACTATAGAGAGTGTGTTAAAGTCCAAGATTCCGTTTCTAGTAGTAATCGGAAACCAACAAAGTATATCAGTCATAATGACATAATAGGTAATGGGTTTCTGAAGAGCATTCGTATATGGAACCTCGAGGTTTGCTATTCGAAACAAATTTTCTTAATTTCAACTGGATAGACCTGTAGAAATGAAGTTCTTACTATACATTACTCGTTGTCCGTTGTGATCACGTGACAATAAAAATTATTTAATAATGTAATCAAAAGAGCATTATTACTACATGAACTTTTATCCGATTTATTTTCATTAGTGTCAAATACCATACCAATACGACACTAATTAAAATCTCACCAGTTTCATTCTTCAAATGGTTCTATTCGATGATGCAGTATTCTTGTCTACTATGAACAGCATCCCACACTTTGGATCCTCTTGATTCGCTTCTGTTTCTCCAAAACTGCCTTTCATATGCCTATTCAGCTCAACTTACATCCGCAAAATTTTCGTCTCAAGTCATCAATAAAAACTAGCCTATAATCGATGAAGCTTGCCATCACGTCGACGATTTCATTGTTAGAATTAGAAAGTCTGAAATTTGTCCGATCCTCCTCGAACATACGGCGTTTGTGGTCTAAAAGAACTCGACAACTACCCGCCAAGCTCTCGTTGAACTCATCTGAATACGCATCGGCAAAAATCACAGAACCATAGTTTTTACTCTTTTCAGTATAAGCTACGTACAGCAAAGCTTTGAGGTTGTAGGACATACCATCTAGTCCGATATACAGGCCTATTAAGAATCCGTGTTCCCTTAGAAACCTGTATTCTTGTTGGTTGAAGTCTATCAAGAGAAGTTTGAGGAGTTCCTCCAGCTGAAACCTCGCCGTATCGTAAAAATTCCCAGGAATGAAAAAGCCGTACTCCATGAGCAACTTGATATTGTCGTGAGGCCCGTAACTTATGAAAACTTGCCCTTGCTTTTTATATTCGGTAGCAGTTTTAAGTTGATAAACTAAAGCATCTCCGTTGTGTTTTAGTATAGCCTCGGTATTCGCAAGGAAATGGTGGTTGAACATGTCTAGAAAAGGGCAAAGGGCTATCGAAGGCTCATCTAGCAATAAATCTTCAAATGAGTCATCACATCCGAGGTTAGGGTCAACATATACGGCCCTGGTATTTACCATTATATACGCCCATTTGAATACATTTTCATCAAACACGCAATCCAAAGGTTGCTTTATCGATTTCTTGACCCTATTAAAGCTTTTCTGGTAGTTTTCATGCATTGCAATGCTAATTATCTGCAAATCTGGAGGGAATAATTTCGTTTCTTCTGTGGTGGCCTGCCACGGAAGGTGCGGAGGAGTTTCGGGCAAACTATCGATGTAAGTTCGCCAGAAAGATTTGCCTTTTTTTCCTTTTTCGTATACTAGGAACAGAGAAAGCAATTCGTGCATTGTCAGTTTACCATCGATGGACATTAGGAGTTTCTCCGAATGCGTTTTTAATGAGGTGTACGTCACTATCAGGTCATAAGGGATGGTTATCAGAATATCGTTGTTTTTGATCGGTAATTTCGAGCACAACCCTCGTCCGGTTTTGGAGAAGGATTTTAGTACAAGTTTCGTTTCGTTTTTCCAGCCATATTTCACTAGCCATGTCTGTAAACGTATTATTGATTGGTCATTTTGAGTGACTGAAAATTCGTTTGCATCCCTCTTTGACCTTCGTCTCTTGGTTCTTCCCATAACTGAAAACAATTTGATGAGTTATTTTGAAAGAGCAGATATTAAATTTTTCAATATTTACTGGTACTTTTGATCAAGATATTCTTAAAACTACCAAGGTCAAATGTGGCAAGCACCAAGTGGGGTACAGAGAAAGTTATTCATCCAAAGTTGAGACGAACGTCGAAAGACAAGACACTGGCATCCGCACCTCTGTTTACAGGAAGAAAACCCACACAGGACAATATCACTTCTGCTCCAATCACCTAAATTGCACAAAGAGGGGGATTGTATGAACATTGGCACAGAATAATACAAAGAAGTTCATTAGTATTATTCTGTGACATTGGCAGAAAAATCGATAAAAATTTCTAATAACTAGGAGTCACTGGATGCGGAAATAAACCACATCAGAAAGGACCTACACCAAAATGGATACTCTGAGAAAATCCTAGGGAAGTACAGAAGCAACTCAAAAGGACCAAGACAAAGCACATAATCTAGTTATCATCATTCCATACCTCAGAGGTATCTCCAAGAATATCAGGAGAATCTGAAACAAGTACATTAAGAGCTGGTTTCAATCCGGCAGTACCTTACGGAGCTTCTTCACCAAGACGAAACCTGAAAATTCAGCAGAATCTAGCAAAAACTGCATTTACAAATTCCCATGTGAATGTGGAGATTCTTTGATCGGAGAGACCAAGAGATCGTTATCCGTAAAAATAATCGAACACAAAAAGTGGAATTGCTGACCATGCCAGGACTGAGTTCCATCGAATTCTTTGGGATGAGGCTAGTATTCTTCATAGAGAGGAACATTGATTCAGTCAGCCGAATGTGGAAATTAAAAACGTGTGGAAACTGCTTTGAAGGGAAGACAAAGCGCGAAACTACACTCGCCACAACACCACCATAATTACAACACATCAACAGACCTAGGAAGACCTCGTAGCATCTGAACTCGTTAGTATTCACCTGAAAACGATTGCGGATACAATCGAAACGTTGTTAAAAAGTGAAAGAATTCAAACAACGTTCTACCTGTTACGCCGATAGACGTCCGAAATCTGAGTAATAAACATAGAAGATGGTCAATTATATCTAGGAGTTACGTAAATATATTTAAAAATGCCGGTACCGGTCAATTTTCTTTGGAGGTTGGTATAACGAAAACTTTTCTGAAAAAGCTAGAAGCAGGGGTAGGGCTTTAGAGCTCACTACGTCGGGAGGTGTTCCCTGGGCATACTAAGAATGGGATTCCACATTAAGTTGAGGTTCATAGCTTCTTCTTTTTTGTTGAAATTCTCCGTGTGTTTGTGGGTCTCTGTTGCCTCCCGTACAAGTCGGCTGTGGTATCCGTGGTTGGGGGCAAAAAGTTTCACATTCTCAAATAGAATCCTGTGATTTCCTTCACTGAGCGCGTAGTCTGTCACTGCCGACTTGCCCGTACGGTCTAATCTGCAGTCCTTCTGATGTTCCTTCAGCCTTGTTCCAATAGATCTTTTTGTGGTTCCGATGTACACCTTCCCGCAAGTGCATGTTATGCGATATACCACCGCTGCTGTTAGTGGGTCTCTTTTGTCCTTTGCTGACCTGAGGCTTTTTGCTGTATCTTCTTGGTGGGTATGAACCGTTTTATGTTTTGTTGTCCCTGTTGAGATTGTCGAATATCCAGTGAGAAATAAGGAATCAAATGATACAAAAGTACAGAGCAATATTTATACTTGACAAAACTGAACTGACAATTCCACAACATAACTATGACAGACATCTACTCAACAACATTCAGCATGTTCCAAATTACTTCACAACCCCCTTTCTATTTGGGACAAGTCCTTGGCGAGATAAGTAGTAGTAGTCATGGGGAGGCCGCTGCCGCAGCCAGGCAAGTAGGCCCCAAACATGGTGGATGGTCTGAACCCATCCTTTTTCCTGCGTTTGGTGAACAGGATCATCTCCATTTTTGTCAGATTTACTGAGAGCCCTGCTTCACCGCACCACCTTTCGATAATCCTGCATGCGGCCTGCATGCGGTCGCAGACGACTCCAATGAATCGTCCGCTGACCAGGACCACTCCATTATCCGCATATGCCTGTGCCTCGAAACCTTCGTCTGTGAGTTTACGCAGGAGTTCGTCCATGACCAAGCACCATAGGTGAGGAGAGAGGCAGCATCCCTGAGGCCTTGGCGAGATAAACATGTGCGAAATTTATTGCAATTCAAGGATTTGGTAAAGGAATCGGCTATCATGGTGGAGCAACAGTTTTACTGGGCCAATTGTTAAGGACTGGTACAGAAAATGTGCTATATGTGCTGCCAGCAATGGATCTCGAACTGTGCTGTAAGTGCTGCCAGCAATGGATCTCGAACACGGCCCAAGGCCCCATAAGCCAGTACAATGTATATATACAGCCCATTTGAAAAGATCGCCATTGACTTAGCTGGCCCGTTCCCACAATCCGACCACCTAAATGAGTACATTCCTGTGGGGATGGACTACTTCAGCAAGTGGACCGAAGTCTATGTCTTGCCCAACCAGGACGTCATCATCACCGTTTCCGGCGTATTGGTGAAAGAATGGATGTTTACGTTGGAGCTACGGAACAGGGCAGAAATTTCGAGTCCAACCTATTCCAGAAAATGTATTAAATGATTAACATCCGGAATATGAGAACTTCAGTCCAATGGAATGGTAGACCGGATGAAACGTCAACTTAGTCTCTTACCACCAAAGAGACTCGGCCAGAACCTTCATTTATTCGTGATGGTCTATCGTTCCGCAGTACATGAGTCAATCGGCCAAAACCCTGCTAGTATTATCATGGGTCGAGAACTGTGATTACCATGTGACCTGAAGTTTGGGTAGCGTTCAATGTAAAATTTCGGATCAGATCATGAGTTGTCAAGAAGAAAGAATATGTCATGTTAAAATTAATTTTGAAAATAGATGGTGTTTAATATATTTTGATCCTTCTATTTCATCAAATCGTTCTAGGAGTTTATTTTATTGGCTAGTCAGAGCAATTTCAAAGGTCAATGATACGTATGCAAGAAAGTACTTCATAAAACATCATGTCAAATTGTCAAAATAAAAATAGGGAGTTTGTACCTACTCTTGAAACATTCGCTAAAAACTCTATTGCAACACTAATTTAATTATTCAAAATTCTCTTTTCAATAAGTAAGTTTTAAAAATTTTTGTCTATCATCTCGAAACGAGCGACATTTTTAATAATTGCACGATTCAAGATTTCAAAAGTCAAAATTTCTTCTCGATATATGGAAAAAAATGTAATCAAAATACCCCAAGTTGCTAATAATGTCAATAATGCGTCACTTTTACTTCAACAACCGAATATGAACGATTGACTTGGATATTAAAATAAAATATAAAAAGTTTAGTGTATGATCCGGATAACAACTGATCGTGATTTTACAGTTTTTGATATTTCTCAATCATTCTGAAAAATTTATGATCAAAAAAAGCTTATTGAAATTCCTAAAGTAACTTTATTGCACTTTTTGATTAGCTTTGAAGCCAAGGCGGTGTCTAATAGGGCTAGCAGGGATATTTCAAGCACTGCAAAGCATTTATAAGCAACGAAATGAAATATGAATAGGAAATTTACGTTTTTGAACATTTTACCGGTATACGGAATAACATACACTTCCATTCGGACATTTGGTTTAATGTTCAAGGTCAAGTTTGTTTACAATACATTATATTTTAATGTATTTGTTTTCTTTTTCTGTCTCACCAAAGACTGATATTTCCAAGGCAAAAAAATTACATTGCTAGTAATAAAAATGTAAAACTCACCTAGTTATGCAACAAATCTTGGTAGTTTTTGGAACACTTTAGCCACTTTGGGAGATTGTTGACAAGTGGCAAGGGGGCTCACCCGGCTTGTTTACGTTTGTTCTTTTTGCGTTATAGCGTTTTATTTATCACATTCCGGTAGGCTGAGGACACCCTAATAAAAAGAGACTAAAGTTCTTAATTTTTCCATCCTTGTTGCCAGGGGAGTATAAATGTAATTTTCAACTGTAGCTGTCATGTCATTCAAACTCCCTGCCATTATGGTAACCAATCACAGAGCGCGCCCTGGCACAAGGATGGAAAAATTAAGAACTTTAGTCTCTTTTTATTAGGGTGTCCAAAGCCATTACGCTGGGTACACATGATAGCTCACGATTATAGCGTATTGTTTGCTGATTGGTTGCCGAGAACATGTTCTGTGTCATTCATTCAACAATCGGAAAACAGTACGCTGTAAGCTCAAATACGTAAGGCTGGCATATGAACTTGGCATTAGAAATCTCTATTACATTTCCCATTAAGGCATGTTCATACCCTCGCGAATTTTGCGATTTTTCTGCGAATAAAATGACTCCTATTCATACCGGACCCATAGACAAATTAAAAATAAAGAGACTGTTTGAAACACTAGCGATCTTTATTTTTCGTTTATCTATGACCGGACCAATCGTTGATGCAGAACCATGTCGGCGGCCATTTTATTCGCAGAAAAATTGCGAAGTTCGCGACGGTATGAACTAGACTTTAAACCGACTTTAAATGACGATAATTTCAGAATCCCGTCATTCCCAATAAAGAGACGGAATGAAAACTAGCAACTGGAATATGCTGTTGCAAGAAAAGTGACAAAATAGCGATACCATACCGGTGGTGGAAAAACAAATAAAACGTTACTTCGTTGGTTAATGGCTGAGATACACAATAGAAGTTTGTTTTTTGGCTTTAATTTTCATAAATTTAATTTCAGTTTCAGCTACACAAGATTCATCTGATGTGGTGTAAAGTACACTGTACTCGCAGAAGACATATTACACTTAACTTGTGCTTAACTTGTAGCAGACGAAAGGACGTTAGTCGTAAGCCCAACAGAGCTTGTTACCCCTGAAGTGAACAGCACCTGACTTTATGAATGGGGTAAAATTTAAACGAGATTTTTCTTGGTTTGTCAAATTATTTTTGGACCTACCCCGAGTTATCTGGAGCTATTCTATGTATCCATGAAAGTCTCGCAAGTTGCAAATGCAATTTCGTGAGAAGCTTGTTTTAACTTCCATGATTGAATAAAGTGTCTAATATCCCGACACCGATTTACCAGAAGAATTTAAATATTTTGTTCATTGTGAAATCTTGTTTCTTTCAAATAATGAGCGACCAAAATAAAGAAACTGCCTGTCCAATTTGCAGTAAGAGTTTTCCCTACAGTGACATAGAGCAACACGCCAACAAATGCATATTTTTGAATTGTCCTGAAGATGAACAGCATAAAAGGAAACGCTCGCCTTCGCCAATTATAAATTCGCATAGTGGTCAGCCAAAGATATCTTTCAGTCAAAAATCACCAAGAAGTCCATTAAGGGAGGATTCAAAATCTTGTGGAGAGCATAAAGACTCTAAAATCTTCAGTACTATAAATCAACCTTCTTGTAGTATAACTTCTAAAATAGCCAATGAAAATGTACCAGATTTGTCATTTGTTGTTCCTTTGGCAAAACAACTCCAGCCTAGGACGTTTGAAGAATTTTTTGGTCAAAACAAAATCTTGGGTAAATCCACTGTTCTGCGATCAATCCTAGAGAAAGGAGAGATACCTAACATGATTCTCTGGGGCCCACCTGGCTGCGGGAAAACGTCTCTATCAGGAATATTGCGTGAGATGTGCAAGAAAAACCCCACCAAATTGAAATTCACTTCTCTGTGTGCAGCTGGCTGTGGAGTGAAAGAAGTACAAAATCTCATCACTCTCTCCAAAAACGAATTGAGGTATGGTCGAAAATCAGTTCTATTCATGGACGAAATTCATGCATTCAATAAAAAGCAGCAAGACACCATGCTCCTTAGTGTCGAGAAGGGGGAGATCATTTTGGTAGGAGCTACAACCGAAAACCCTGCATTTTCTATCAATTCTGCTCTGCTGAGTAGATGCAGAGTAGTGGTGATGGAAAAATTGGATTCTGAAATTCTATTTTTAATTTTGAAGAAGGCAGCTGTGACTTATAATATTCAAATAGTAGAAGATAGTGATACAGACTGTGGAGATGATTTACGGTAATTCTTGGTAGATTGAGATGGAAAACTCATCAATTAACTTTTTCATTACTTAACTAGAAACAAGCAGAATCAGCTTTCTTGGCTGCAATGCCTCTGATATTGCAATTTCAGTTGATCTAGTAGAAAGAAATCTTGATACACTTCTCTGAAATTTTTTTGCCAAGTAAAAATATTGTTCTTTGGTACAGATAGTCATTCTAATTCCAAATATCTATAATTTTTCATGGAAACTACACCTCACTGTAGTTTGTGGCGAACTTATTAGTAACATCCTTCTTATATTTAGTTTGGCAATAGAAAGTTCCTCTCTCAAATGGTTAGCAGATGTAAGTGATGGAGATGCAAGAATAGCTTTAAATAATCTACAACTCATTCTGCAGCACACTGATAAAGGAACGTTGATCAGAGTTGATGATATTAAGGAAAACCTGAAGGTAATTTCTTCAAATTATTTCTAATAGTAGTATTTGTTGTCATAATTCATTTTTAGAATTTAAAAATGTTTCAATGCTATCCAGAAAATGATCAATATTTATTTTTCAAGTTACTTACCCAACTGACAATTCCAGTAATAGTATAAATTATTTTGTCATCAGCACACTTTTGGGGAAATATGGTTAAATGTTTACTCACAGTTGTGTTTGTGAATTATGTTTTTCAACAGATAATTTAGTTTATAGTTCACTCACTCACACTCTTTCTAGAAATCACATATGTTGTACGATCGTAAAGGAGAAGAACATTATAATTTAATATCTGCCATGCACAAATCCATTAGAGGATCTGATGCAAACGCTGCCTTGTACTGGACAACTAGAATGATTGTAAGTGGCGAAGATCCAAGATTTATAGCTCGTAGATTAGTGAGAGCAGCTAGTGAAGACATTGGTAAGTTCCAATGATCAGAAGAAATATTAATTTTTATATATGGTATATATATATATATATCTTGCTGTTCGAATCGAAGCATTACCGGACCTATGTTTATATAAACTTTTCGTCTTAGAATCACTCAAAAAATCACCCCTTCAAGTTTGGCCACGTACTTACATAACACCCTGTATAATGAGATAAGTTTTATTTTTATTCTTTCTTATTAAAGGAAATGCTGATCCCAATGCTCTACAATTGGCTGTAACGACAATGCAAGGATGTCAGTTATTGGGAATGCCAGAGGCAGATGTATTGTTAGCACAATGTGCTATCTATCTAGCCAGGGCTCCAAAATCGAGGGAAGCTGATTCTGCACTAGCGAAGGCAAAAGCTATGATAATGAATTGCAAGGGGGCTCAACCTGCTGTTCCCATGCACATTAGAAATGCTCCAACCATTCTTATGGAGAAATTAGGTAATTTTGCTTCTTTGTATTATTTGCTATTTGGTTCCCCAGAATTCAATATTTTTTATAGAATGTACATTGACAGGTTGCCTTGCAGAATTCCGGTCACAAATAGGAAACAGTAACAAATATCAAGCCAAATATTAATAAGTAATTATCAAAAAGGATATAAACCAAGGTTCTTCAGCCAATGGGAATCATTTTTGTTTGAAAGTTCGCAGAAAATATTAATCCACATGAAAATGTCTGTCTCTCCAATCTCATGCACCACTTCAATTATAAATTTGAATTTAAAAAAGTATGGAAACTAGTTGAAAATGCAATGTTATTATTTTTCTTCCAACACATGAAAACATTATTTAAAAAAACAAATTTATAATACAATTGTATCAACATGAAGTCACAGCCAACTATTCTAATTTTTCCTGATAACCTGTGTTCTGCGTTAGTTCTGTGGCACAGTTTACATTTGTTTACATCCTAGACAAGTTTATTATTGCCGAAAGAAAATAAGATCGCAGCGCCAACTATCGGAAGACGTTGAACTACGAATCACGGACAAAGTTTTTTGAGTTTACATGTGTTTATATGGCGTTTTGGCGGTCTGTTTACCTATTTTTAAGTGATTTGTGAAAATTGGTGATTTCTTGAACTGAAAAGTAATTGTGTTTCTATCAGAAGACTTGAAAGATAGTTTCAGTACAGTTCACAAATAGTGTCCGTGTTTTAGGAAGTCATGATTTGAGATTAATTATGGATCTGATTAATTCTGTTGAATAACGATAAGTATTTTAATACTAGATTTTTAGTTTCCCACTATTTCCTGCTTTGCATGAACAATGAAAAGTGCCAATCAAGTCTCTTTCATCTTGAATAATGAAATTTCCATATACCTGATGTGGTTCTGTGGAGAGTGCACTGGTTTGAAGGCAAAGGGCATACATTTTCAAATTCTCAAGATCAGAATTCATTCTTCCACATAAAATTATATGTCCTGCGTTCAAAACTGCTTCTCCCTCGATGATACATCGGGAATTGTCTGAAGTTTTCAAGTGATCAAAAAAATCCATCAAACCAAGCTTCATCTAAAAAATATCCTTAAATTGCAGAAGCATTCAAAACTAATCCGAGTTGAAATACGTTCAAACCACCTTACTGAAACTATCTTTCAAGTCTTCTAATAGAAACACAATCAATTTTCAGTTCAAGAAATCACCAATTTTCACAAATTGTTTAAAAATAGGTAAACAGACCGCCAAAACGCCATATAAACACGTGTGAACTCGAAAAACTTTGTCCGTGATTCGTAGTTCAACGTCTTCCGATAGTTGGCGCTGCGATCTTATTTTCTTTCGAATATTATGGAAAGGTACTTTAAATTTGTGTTGTGCTCATCTAGCAAATTGGAAGTAGTGTGAATGAAAGAATAAATTACAAGAAAGTATTACCCTCATTTATACCATTATATAAACAGTATTCATCTCGGAGGACGATGGCGAGTAGCGATACCCCATTTATATAAAATCGTGCTGACCTAGGCTGCACTGATGAACAAAAATTCCGAAACCGGCCTGCAGTTGGTTCTCCCTTGGATTTTGGTGAACTCCTGCTATTTGCTTAAGAGAGTACTTGTTCCTTTAAATTAGAGATCATTGCACATATGTCTGACAGATATAATCCAATACCAGTCGAATTATTATTAGCCAGAAAAGAAGAAAGGTGCCATGAAATTTATACAATATAGTCGTTTCTGAATATGAAAGGGTTGCTCTTGACTGCTCTAGTCTCTGGTTCACTATTGATTTCTCCTTGAAACAAGTTAGTGAAATTTGCAAAATCAATGTATGATTGACATTAAAACTTACCGAAGTTACGGGTGTTTACATGAGAAGTGAGATCATTTTATTTTTTTAAACAAATTTAAAAAGTAGGGAAACGTTTATTCTGAAATCCGTAGACATTTTCTAACCTATTTTGCATCCTGCTCTGCTATACATTTTCGGAAATGTCGGTTGTTTCATCTCTGCTGGTGTGCAATGTTGAATTTTGAAATATTTACAACAATCATATTCAATTCTATATATTTAAGGTGTTTTCATTTATTCCAGGTTATGGTAAATTGCAGAATGGTGAAGATTTTATCTTTATGCCACCCGAACTCAGAGATGTAAATTTTTTCTAAATGAGTAATATATATGTTGTACATTATTTTCCAATTGCCAAGTTCTCCTTCAGGGTTATTCAGAAGAAAGATTGTTTTTTTATAGTTCTACAAATTGTAAAATATGTGATAGTTACTTTTTTTTATCATCTTTGTGTTTATTTGAAGGTAGTGTGAAGAGAGAAATGAAAATGATTTACTTCAATATTAATCTAGTGAAAGTGGTTTTATAAATTTGATTTCATTGTTACAAGATAATGTTCCGTTTTTGTTAATTGTTATAAAGATCATAAATTTACAATTTATTCAAATTTTTGTGTTCATCAAAAGAGTGTATGAAAAATGAGACAAAATGTGAAATGAATGATTTCAGTAAAAGTATCAACATTAACATTTTAAATTACTAAAAGGGTTGTATGATAGATACATCATTCAAAAGCCTTTCAATTTTTTTTCCAACTCAGTCATGTTTTTCAATGTTTCGAAATTGTAGTTGTAATTTGGGGATTTTCTGGAAGTGTAATTTGGTATTTAAGCTAACCAGCTCTGATTCATAGCCCTAGTTTCCCTCTTGAATTGCAAAGTCAGATAAGAGTTTCCTGGAGAAAGTATCACTTTCAAATTATAAATGATGAAAGGGTATGTATTTTTCTTTCAAAAAAATTCTTGAAGATTTAACGAAGATTTTCCTAATGTTTTCTTCTAATGCTTGGAGTGTGTGATACAGGGTGGTGCTATAGGTTTTACTTCAACTGAAAAGTGAATGCACTACCAAAAATCAGTAAATCGCTGCGGAACGCCACGGCAAATAATTATAACCGCCCTCTACACGCACAAGCTATTCCTTTGGGTGTACTCAACGAGTGTTTAGGAAGGAGTATTATTATTCTCTTCTGGGAGCGTTATGTTGAAACACAGCAAAATACAGACCAACCCAGATTCATCTAAGTATTCGAAAAGTAGTATATGAAGCTCTGTTAAAATTTCCATAGCCGTGATTTATGTTGCTGAATGGCCATGTTCAAGTTTGGCCAAGTAGTAAGAAGTTTCGAGAGAGACAAAGTTCAAATTGAAGTTAGCCATGAAGATGACTACTATGATTTTTCATATGAAAGTTCAAGCATTTTTACTCACTGTCAAAAATGTCAAATGCCTTTTTAACATTTTGTTGGAGCTTCTCTAGATTTCACCGTTATAGTCAGTAAATATATTTTTTCCATTGTTGATGTAATAGGATGACTAATTAACAGGCAATAAAAATAATAGTGGTCTCTAAATTGAACCTTGGGGAAACCAAAGATATAGAGGCCGAAAGTACATAGTTTTCCTTATCAATTGCAAAACAATGGGCAAGTTGTCGACGCAACACTTTTTTGTGAAACTACATTGTCTAAAAGTTGGCAGTGCATATTTGAACTGCTCTTAACTCTCCAAATTTATGACCAATGATTTTTACAGAAAGATTCTTTATCCAGAAGGTTTCCTTTTTTATATCTCGAAAACTATAATGCTATTCCAATATATACAATGCAACTACTAAACACACCCTGGAGGTTTTAGATTCCAAAAAAGAGCAATACATTTCATCAATGATGCCTCGATCATAAACTTGCTTAATTCTGTGTAACACTACAGAAAACTTGAAAGAGATTGTTTTTTCCGTTAAACAGTTGTCGCCCTACGAACTACAGCTGTCAAGTCGAAACTTGGCGACCCAAGGATTAACCTTTCAACGTGCGATTCCTAGCACTTTGAACCCACGACCGGCAGCCAGAATGACTGAAAAGCGTTGATTCTAACCACTTGGCTACGTGGCCGATATTATAAGAATCTTACAAGAGCATCGACCATCAATTATCTTAAATTAAAATATCAGTTGTTCCACGTTTTGCAGTTTCATTGAGATTGGTCCGTCATATCAACAATCTGAGAAAACAACTGTCACCTTTGGAATACTATTCAGAATAAGACAATCAATATACACCACCGAAATATTTGAAAATTATATATTTTCAGTTTAATTTATTCTAAATTACAATACCTTATTTCTGTTTGGCGCTCAGCAAAATTTTCTGTTTTGAAACCTCTACAAACTTTGCAAAACGAAGCGATAAAATGCATATACAAATTGCCCTTTTTAGAACCTTCAATCAAATTATATAAACCGAATAATTTACTAAATCTCCGTTCATTACATGAATTAAAAATTTCTTTTTATTCATTTTGTTGACAGAAAAAAAAAAATTCGGATCTTGCTTTTGATCATATTTCAAAATTCATTACCATAAAACAAGAAATATGAATAAAACAAGCGCAATACGTTTCAAATAAAATTTTGGAAAAACATCAGTTTTTTATAAGAGAATTGAGACATATAATAGAATACCAGATTCATTTGAAGAAATTAGAACTAAAAGTAAGTTCATAAAGGAACTAAGGAAATTTATAATCAACAGAAAACTCATCAGGTCATTTATTATTTCAACTTGACTGCTATTACTATTATTTTTATTTTGTTTTGCTTTGTCATGACGTTAATTAGGTATTTACTTATACTTCACATACTATTCCTATCACTCTCTTCGTATTTATCGTTTATTTCTTCATCCATATAAATTTCTGTAATTCAATTCATGTAAAAATAATAATCCTTCTATAAACAGAAATGTTTCTTGGGATCAATAAAGTAAATTAATTGAAAAAAAAATTCAGTTGTTGCCAAGGGAAATGTTCCCAAAAGCACACTTCACTTAACATAAGAACAAACGAAAACAAAGTTTTTCTTTGTTTTTTTTTTTATTTTTATATTTTAATGAACCACAATAAAAAGATGTTTCATTTATAAGGAAATAACTTCCTCTCAGAAACAGTTCCGAGTTGTGAAAGAAAAATAAAGGACTGACAATTTCAAATTAATTAACCAAATTACAAATAATTATTTAAGGAGTTTTGTATCATTTTTATTAATATCATTTCAATTTTTTTTTAATTAATTTTTTATATCTCCTGGTAATTAATTACAACTTTCTAAATAGCTTCATTTTATTATTATATTTTATTTATCTATACTCTTGAATTAAAAGTCAAAAATTTCTTTCAAATTTTTCAAATATCCATTTCCATATTTATTTTTAACGTTTACATATTTCTTTGTGTGAAATGCAAAAGACAAATGTTTACCAGTTGTTGATATTCCATATCTATTGTTATTTTTCAATTTGTAGATTGAATACGTTTTTAAATTTTTTAAAATTAAAGTGGAGACATTTTTCAAATAAAAACGCTATCCTGTGATACTTTTTATTTAATAAAACCTGTAATATACAGATTAAATACTACAACTCTGTCTCACCAACAGCAAACTAAAAATTGGTCATTACACATAAAATAATAATGTACTACCCCAACTTGCACTTTCGTAAGTAGAAATACAAATTATAACAACTCAATCATAATCAGGAATTTACTCAATTGATACTATTTATTTGTACAGATATTTCATATCTTGCGCACATTCACAAAATGGAAATTGTCATTCACTTAAATAAAACTTTAAAACATCACTATCAATAATTTAATCTTAAAAATATAAAGGGATCTAGTTCTCTCATTCGCGTCCGAGGATTTCATTTTTACAGGAAGCAGGCGGATGTGAACGAATCTGGTTATACAATTTCATTCGAATTCGTTAAAAAACGTGCTTACAAAAGTTGACCATCAGATCAAAAAAATTTAAATAATACGTAAATATTCCTTGATATGTTTAGTTAGTTAGTACTTCTGGAAAAAATCCAGAACAGCAGAGCTGTATTTTTTTTGGTGCAGTCTTGAGTAGAACCATACATTTGGTTGCAGGTTAATGGGAAACAGATAATTTTTCCAATATGATTCCCTCTAAAATAATAAATGAAAATAAGTATTGCGAACTACTAACCAACCAAAATAGTACATAAGCTGCCACAAAATAAATAAAATTTATAACTCTCCCTCACACTATTTCTTGAAATTTTTATAATTACAAAATATAAACAAACCTGGAAAATGATTCTATTAATTATGCTTTGGGTGCTTAGGCTCTTATTGAAAAAATATTATACAGATTTTATAAAAAAAAATGTATAATCAATTAATTATTAATATAATATATAAATCCATATTTGTGTATGAAATATTTGATGAATATTCCTAGCATGCTGAAGCAATTGGAACTTTTAAATAGAAGTAAATATTAATTCAAACAATATTATTTGTTCATCCGAAATCTTTCCTTGGGCAAGTTAAATGTGGTGGAGAAAAGTTTCAGTCTGAAATAATGAATAAAACAATCATTTGAATTTAAATGCTTTGAGATTTGTTTTTGTATGTTCACTTCCAATATTTTTAATTTAAGCTTCCAAATACGGAAATTCAAGTGCAAAGCAGTATGAGGCCGTCATTATTTCAATATTTTGGTATAAACTGCTCGCCGTATTTAACAAATTCAGACCGAAACAACTTTACTCAACAAAAATTAGTTTTTGCTTTACTAGCAAATAATACATAATACCTGCAGAACGTTTACTTGTTCCTTGTTGAATGAGTTTAATTAGGGCTCTAAGGCTCTAACCTTCAGAATTACAGCTGCTATTTATCAAAGTACCCCCTTAAAAAACGCGTACTGTCTCATTTACTCACTAATGAAATCCCAAAATCTCGAATTCAAATATTTTTATTCAAGAACTCAAATTTGCTGGGCCAAACACCATTCTCACAGGTTTTATTTCTAGTAGTTTTTCCAAATCTTTCGAGCCTCATTCGCTTGCTAATTCAATAAGGAACAAAAACAAATAAATAAATATACTCATATTAAAGTTAAATTTATATCAACTGCACCTCCAGGAACAATTAATAATCAGCCTAATGCTCTTTTTTATTCAATTACGATTATTTGGCTCTACGGTCTAATATATAAAATAAGTGATGTATGTGCAAAATGTATAATATACACTAGTAGATCAGCAGCACCAAAATTCATCCTGAATCAATTTAAAAAAAAACTACGACGATTTTCTGAAGTTCTCCGACCAAAAATTTAAAAAACAGCAGCTCCCGCAAAATGCTACAAATGCTTAATCCTATTATTCTGTAATTGATTCCATAACTTTCTTATCTCTAATATTTGTCGGTATAAAGCTTCTTGGGATCATCCCAGACCCAGAATCGCTCACAACCACCGACTTCCAGACACCTCGCCGAACCCGTGCAGTTCGTCACAAGTAAAGTCCGCCTGCTTAAATAAAACAAAATTCTATCTAGAACCGATAATCTGGCCCGGCCATATCGATGGCCCATCTGAACTTATCACGTTGAGTCTTGTTGTAGATTTTGTCGAGGGGCACGTCGTACTTCTTGCACCACGCCACGCTGATTCTCGGATCGAGATAGTTCAGCTTGGAGGTGCCGAGAGCGATAGTCTTGTTCTCATCCCTGTCCGTCTCCTGAATCTCCAACTTGCCCAACTGTTCCTTGAGCCGTTGCAGAAGCTTCTTCTTTTTGTCGGCTATCATCTTTTCTTTGACGCTGCCGTGTTTGGCGTCACGCACGGCATCTTTCACTTGCCTTTCGGCATCTTTAATTGAATCTCGTTTGGCATCGATCTTCTCCTTCAGTTTTTCCATAGATTTTTCGTGACCTAGAAAGAATAAAAATGATGTACTTATTGACTTCGTCATACAGTGACCAATAAAGCCAAGCTCACCACTGTACATTTTTTATTTCGTTGTCCGATTTAAACGATTTTTTTTATGAAAAGATGTCAATAGCGCTATCATACCGCCATAACTTTGACTCAATTTTTTTTTTAAATGTTGAAAAAACATTTTTGCAAAATTAAATAGGGGACATGACTTTATTAATCCTTGATTCCCATACCTTGTTGATCATTGCTTATATCTGCAAAGGGGTTTTGTTTTGATCTCTCTGATTACCTGCCTCCACGTTTTGGTCAGATTGAGGCCTTCCTTTCAGTTAAAATAATTTGCTTTTTTGAATCAAAATCCAAAACAAAATCAGGTATTGGAATCAAGGCTTAATCCCTATTAGGATGAGCAAAATAAAAGAAGGAATCAGCAAAGACACCAACACTTCGTCCGTACCGCACCGCCTTTGAAAATGTACCGCAGATATATAAGAAACGTCAAGAAGAATTACCTCGAGACAACGACCAACAAATCCGAATAAAAAATAAATTTAACAACTTTGCAGTATTTTTAAAATCTGAACTGTCAAATTTGAGGTTATCAATAAAAATTGATTTTCACCAAAAGTTTTTGTAAAATCAGCAGTTGTAGAGGAAAATCTTGTGTGTAATTCGAGCGCAAAAACTTTGCCTCTCAAAACATTGCCGCGCTCCGCTTCGCGGTAATCTTTTTTTCTAAAGCGGCAAAGTATTACTTTGCGCTCTCAATACACACATAGCTATTTCATTACTCTATGGTTATATTTATCATATGCATACTTTCCTACTACCATGCTTTCTCCATCAACAATAGAAAAATAACTGTACTCACTTTTGGGCACGGACCGTTGATGGTTACACAAAATAGCCACTGCTCGATTAGCTCGATTATAAGCCAAGATCTTCTCTGCCACGGTATCATCCTCGTTCGTCAGCAAATCCAGCTGCTGCTGCAGTGTCCAAGAGGCGTTGTACGTACGGAACACTTTCGCAGTGAGCCCCTCCATCAGTTCGGTCAGATGCTTGTTCAGAATTTGTGTGTTCAAGCGATCGAATAAGTCATCGCCGTTCTTCTTGCTTTCCATAAAAAGCTGCAGATTCTTAAATACTCGTTTTTCAACGGGCACCTCGTTGTAGTACCGGATGGAATCTTTACCGGGGAAATCGAACACCACGACGTATTCCTTGTCGTCTTTCTGCTCGTGCAGCTCAATGTGTTCCACTCGGAGCGAGCAACAGCCCACCGTATCAGCTTGATCTTCATCCTTTTCGTTGCCAGCTCTCAATGCTAGTTTATCAATGAAATACAACGCTACCGCTCTCTGCCTGATTTTCATTTCTTTCGACTTCCAGTCTCGCTGGTACTCGGTCCTAATTTTGTCGATGGACTTGTGTAACTTTCTGGCGATCTCGTATTTCTGCCAGTCCTTCTCTCCTTTTAGTTTCGAACTGGGATTCAACATAATGTATTTTACTTGATTTTGAACGTTTTCAGTCCATGAAGCCAACCATGTTACCGTGTTGACATGTCGTACTTCCTTCCATTTGTGGCCCTTCGGCGGTTGTGGAATGACGGAATCTTCACTGCAGTTGATGATTATGTCTTCGGCGTTGACACGTCTCTTCAGCTTGCCCATTTTGGGATGTTCCCCTCTACCTGAAACCAAAATACTAATAACTTCAGGCCTGATACAAATGTTCAAACGGGAAAAAACACTGTGGGAACGGACCTTTACATTTACAAAAAATTAATTATTTCAACCGATTGTTAATAGTCTAAAATGTCTATTCATCAACGAGTGCCACTCTACTTTTTTTATTTAAGAAAAATATCACATTTCAAAGTGTGCCTCTGAAGACACGTTCATCGGAAACATCCCCCAACATAATCCACGTTCCGAAATTGGGAATATGGTTCTCTCATAAAATATAGCTACTGGCTGATTATAAGCCATCGAGAAATAATTGAAACTTTGTCACTGGACCAACACATCAAAAATTTTTACGTAAAAGCAATTTTTTACATTATTTGTAACTTTCAAATTTTCTGAACCAACCTGCCTTTTGATGAAAAACTATTGTTGGCAACACCGCGAATTATGTGTTCAGAAAACCGGGTACAAAGCACTTTTCACGGTTATAAGGAAAACGGCATTAACCTCAGAAAATGAAATATTCAAGAGTCTGTTAGTTTCCAGCATACAGATTTAACCTAGTAGTATCTATCTTGTATCACAAAGGTCAGCAAATGAGTAAACAGAGAAAAACAATTGTTATTGATCTGCTCCGTGAAACAGACGAACAAACCCATCTGTTATCAAATGACAACTATCATAGAACACAATCCAGATCTAATGATAATTTGAGATTCCAGTGTGTACAATTTATACAACGTTGCCAAGTTTAATTTTGATGAACGTGACGTCACGAAACCGCTTTTTTTCAAATTATAGAGAAACTGGCGGACAGAAAAAATAAATAAAAAATCCCAAGTGATATTAGCGTATATTCTTTCTAATTACAGTGTTTTCTCATAGTCCGTGGAAAGGTCTATTGAGACCCATGCAGGCTTAGCCCTCTAGCTATCGAATATCGGTTTTTTGTCGTTATGTAAACAATAAATTTCATTTTTAAATAGTGGAGAAAATGAATATCGAGTTAGACGACATCAGGGGTGGTATTACGTGTACCATAGAATTCTATAGTCGACAGTTATGTCTTTTTCTCTCTCATGAATTCAACTATAATGTCATCTCACTTATTGTGTCGACTATAGAATTCTATGGTACACAGAATCCCACCCCAGTAAACTTCGTTCAACTCGATATTCAGGGTATCCAACACTTAAAAACAATTCAAGAAATGGAAATAACCAAAAACACCAAAACAACGTCAATACCATTCAACTCATTACCTAACACTATACCTGACGAAATTTAAATATTGTACCTGGTACAATTATTTACTAAATAGTTTCTCTATCGTTTACCTGTTATAATGTATTTGTACTGTTTGTTTTGGATTCAATAACAACTCTCTTGAAATTAATGACTGAAGAATGAAAACATTCTTGAAACATTTTTAAATGAATGATTAATTCTTTAATGTACCATGAACTTGAAAAAGGGGCTGTATGGTATTGGGCCCTTATCCGCATTCATACTATTTTTACATTTTAAAATTTTTTGACTCTCGAATGCATCTAGAAGTCTATTGTCATGTACCTGTCTTTTCATTTTAAGCTTGTGTCATCAAATCGGTGGTCGTGATCCAAAGCATGATGGGCACAACTCAATAACTGCGAGAAGTATGTGGGTCAAACTAGAAGGGCCTTGAAAGTACAGATCAACGAGCACATTGCTCATGTCCGTTTCTCGAAACCAGAAAAATCGAGCTTGAAACTAATTAGACAGGTACATGATCATAGACGTCTAGAATTTCAAAATGTAAAAATAGTACAAATGCGGATAAGGGCCCCATACCATACAGCCCCTTGTTCAAGTTCATAGTAGAGTAAAGAAATAATTATTCATTTAAATATTTTCCAAGAATGTTTTCATTCCTCAGTCATTAATTCCAAGAATTTTATCACTGAATCAAAACAAAAGGAAGAAATATATAACAGGTAAACGATAGGGAAAATATTTACTAAAAAATTTGTAGCAAACAATATTTATTTTGGTCAGGTATACTGTGAAATAAATGAAGATTGGAACCTTTGGTGTGAATCAAATTCAAGAAATATAAATTCTCAAAACAACATAAATATCACTCGACGCGTGTTTCCTCCTGAGGATGCCAACTTTGTTGGCAAAACGCGAAATTCAGGTTGGCAATAAATTCAGTTTTGTTGAAATCCACTAATCTGATTATGAGTTGACAGGTAGATGTGATTATAATACAAAACAATTGCAAATTCCTTTATGAAATTGAAGATTATCATAATTGCTCTATAATTTTTTATGGTGGAAATATTCCTGTTCAAAATCTGGGAAAATCCAAATCAAGCATCAGGAGAAGTTACCGTTTTCAACAAAAGTTTATTAATAACCGAGCTACAGTATTTCACTCTAAGAGACGGTGAAGTTGAAAGTGAAAGTAATTTTATTATAGAGTTTTATATCGCGTTTCCCACTTTATCTTCATCAATTTTTTTCTAATGCTGATTATGTCCCTATTGTTAAGTAAAGGAAACCTAAAGAAAAATAAACCACCAACCTCTGAACAATCCAGGAGGTTCTATCCTGAAATTTCCTATTTTCTCCTTGTGACCATCAATCTTACAGAAACCGTATTCCTTCAGGAGTGCCTCGTTCTTTTCTTTGAGCTGCAGCTTCTCCTCCTTCGTCTTATTTTTATTCTTCTCAGAGATATCCATAAAGTAGGCATGCATTTTACGGAAATTGCACAATTTCAAGTCAGTTATCAGGCTCCTTTCTTTTTCTGTCATGACATGCCTCCAGTCTTTGAAAAAGTTCTTGTTAAATACGTCTTTGGTGGTGTAGTCGTGCTCAAGCATTTTAGCATAGAAACCAGCTACCTCTTCTGCATCTTGAGACAGCTCCACCTCCTTACCGTTATAATAAAATTTGACGTCTTTAGGTAGTGGCTCGTAGGGAGGAGCGAAAACAGGTCCTTTGTGCTCCAAGAAAGTCCATTTGACACCATCATCTTTTTTCTCTTCTTCCCACCTAAAAAATAGATTGCAATGACAGTTAAGGGACATAAATAGATTCATTATGATGAGCAATATAAATCAAACGACCAATGCAACAGACACTAGTGAATAGCATAAGTCATAAAAAAGAGGTTCAACATATCATATAAAATATACATGTAAATATTTTCATTACTTCTCAGTTATCTTGACTTTGCTTACTTGATCATTAACATACATTGAAACTTCCTTTTACCAAAACTTGTTCTGACTGGAAGTTTTTCCGTCAATAAATAAATGTAGACACGCGTTTCTGGCTTTTTGGCATTCGTCGTATTGTTTCGTTATTTTGAATTATTTGGTATGACGATTCAATTTGTAAAAAGTCAAAACTCAGTTTTGATGAAGGGAAAAAATATTAGGTTAAGGTAACAACCGGGCTCCGCCTTAAAAAAAAGTGATTTAATTTGCCCAGTTTCGTTTCCTGAACACGAATCTAAATAAAATTCGAGGGGGTCTCTATTCGTTTTTGAGTAATGACCTGAATCTTAAAATTCGACTATTTTCAAGCACGAATTTTTCTTTTCTTTAAAAAATCACACAAAATGCCTCCTTCATCCTGTCGGCACTTTTTTAGATGCTAATTTACCTAATTTCACAATAACTAGCATCAAAAACAAGAGTTTTAAGCAAAAATTTTACTTTTCAATAACCACAAACATAACCTCATTTTTGTTCAGTTACTTTAATTTTTGCGGTAAATTGGTCACTTGGAAAATGTGCCGCCGACAATCAAATATGAACCAATAACTTCACATTCAATTACATGTTGAATTTTATAGTTTTCAACATTTAACATTATATTTAATACAAAAGAAAAATAGCCGATGGCCTAACGAGCGAAGGCGAAGGCATTTTATAACTGACCGCGAGAATGGAAGTTACTAAAAAAGGAGGTTAGTTTTGTGGTTAAAATAAGGTAAAATTTTGATGTAAAACGGTTTTTATTGGTGCTAGTAAATATCGACGTAAAGTTATCCAAAAATTCGTGTTTGAGAATAGTCAATTCAAAAGAGCTCGACTCAAAAAGTAATGGCAGGCATGGACGATATCGCTCCCGCCAGAGAGCGCTAGTGTGAGTGGAGGTCATGAGTGACAGTAATAACAAGTAATAATGTACAATAACACTTTAATTAGTTGCTGTTATGGTAAAAAGCCTCATTTATGAATTGAAAAAAGGAAAAGCAAAAACTTCCAGCCGTAAAGAACAGTTGATACGAAAATGAGTGGATGGAATCGGTGCATAAACGTCAGTTTGTAGGTTAACTTGTCTATATTTGGTGAAATTTATTTACTGGCTATAAATCTTTTTCTTTCAGATTACTCGATTATGATAGGTATAAACTTTTCATGACCGTTATGCACTTATCAACTACGCCAATCTGACCTCCACTAACAATTGCGCCATTTACGTTAAGCTTGCCAGAATACATGCCATTGAGACCTCTTCAACTGTTCTTCGGAATCGTGTACAGGAGACAAAAATACGCAAGTTAAATTGTTTTTTATTTAAAGGCAAAGCCCGCTAAACTTTCCTTCAAAACCAAATATTAAATCAAAACACCCTAAATTTATCAACCGTAGAATGACTGATTTTGGTGCGTCATTTTGAAGTAAAAGTGTGTTCTATCAAACCAGCCAATAGCATTTTATCAAATCGAGATCAAATTCATTTTAAGCAGCATGTAGCAACACCAAATAATAGAACTGTACTATTTTGCGGGAACAAAAACTTTTCAAATGTTTTCACGTTAGCGTGGATTTAGCCACGGCTACCGGCTACATAAAACGCATTCCAACATTTTCATTAGTTTGGTACCCACCTTGAGTGGAGACTTTATACCTTTTCAAAACTTCACTGACTCTTTTCAGATCATTCAGCGGCAGCTCGCAGTTTTTATTATCAGAAAGTTTATTAATTTCACAGATAACTTTAGTTGCACTATTTGGCTGAAGTGCACCCTCCAACCTAAACTTATAATACAATCCATTGCTCAGCACTAATCGTGAAAGTAGTATGTTACAAAAACGAGCATTTCTAATGTAACCAAATAAGGTTTTATTCATAACAGCCGATAGAAATGACAAAAATTCCAAACAAAATACATCAAGAGCACAAAACCAACATTTACACGTACTCGTTACGTAATTTCTCTGAGTAATTTCTTAATTGACATTTGACATTTGAATGAAAGTGAGAGAGAACGAGGCACGTTTTTTTATTCACCGGTGGCTCCAACTTCAAGCACGTTTTTTTATCCACCAGTGGCTCCACCAAAAATATGAATATACAAGCAATAAAGACGATTTGGTGGATCCACCGGTGAATAAAAAAATCATGCCGTTCCCTCACATTTTATAAGAATATAAGGATGAAGTTGACAGATTTACCAGTGAATCAAAAAAACATGCCTAGACTGAGAAGCAACCATGAGCATCAATCTAAACGGAAAAATCCACTAGATTTTCTCGCAAAATTTTTTATTCGGCGGGAGTGTGGAAGTTGAAGTGCTCAAATGTTGATCACATGTTATACAAGTGTCCCTCAAAAAGTTGGCATCATTTGAGAATTTTTTTTAATAATAATTTTTGAATTGTAATTTGGCGTTGTTTCTTTCAATAAAACGACAAAATGACCTACTCGGACGGGTCACGTGACTTTCGCTACCAGACAAATGTTGATTTTTTTCAAGATATTCGTTTGAATTTCTTTGTTTTTATTCCGATTTTTCACATTTGAACTTTCTATTGCAAATTTGTAACTTTGACAAACTGTATTATACCAACAGGATCATGTCACTGAGTTTTAATTACTAAATATTAATGAAAACATGTTCACTTCAAGAAAATTAAAATTTATTAATTTAAACTTGCCAGGATGAAATAAAGCTAATGGCGTGACAAAATTTTGTTAAAGTTACAATTTTTTCAATATATTAAAAATTTCGTAGATTTAAAAATTTAACTGAAAGTTGCAATAGAACATTCAGTAAAATAGGAATAGAAACACCTACCGGTTCGCTTTAAAATTTTTTGAAATTCAAAAACAAGTCTATTTTAAGCGATTATCAACCATATGAAAAATGTTTTCTTTATCCATTTGTCAGAAAATGGCAGTGGGGAAAACTCGCATTTGGGTTATCAAAATTCTAAATTTCCGAACGGTTTACAGGGGAGAACCAAAATAGAAATTTTTTAAGAGTAAAATACCCATTTTTTTATGTAATCAAGCTCAGTTGAGTGAAATTTACATAGCTTTGGTGCTTGAGTAGTCCTCTATTTTATTTTATTTTGAATAATATCAATTCTATCACTCATAATCTTCTCTTTGATATACTTAATTTCTCAACACTCTTGTATAATAAGTTTTGTTAACCATTGTTAGTAGGTAAGTAGATTTTTGTTTTCCAATTCCATCCAACATTCTGATTAAGAAAGAGAAACCGTGTACTTATTTCACGTTTACAAAAAAAGGAACCTGCTTAGAATAAGCTTAAAATACAGGGACTAAAATCTAGGTAGTTCCTATAAAAACAAAAGTTACTTTAGTGATAATTTTGGAAAATTCGAATAAAATAATGAAGACAAAACAACAAAGACATAAATTTGCTTACCATTTCCACACCTCTTGTTCTTCTTCCTCCTTTTTTTTCCTATTGCCCTTCTTGGGACTTTCGACTTCTGTCTTAATTTTTTTGTTTGTCTTCTCTTTCTTTATCTCTTTTTTTATTTCTTTTTTTATCTTTTTTTCCGGTTTGTAATCATACTCCTCTTCCTCTTCGTCGTCGTAATCCCTTTTCTTCTTTTTCTTTTGTTTCTCTTTCTTTTCCGTTTTAGGTTTCTTTCTCGCGGTCAAAGGCAGATCATCATCGTCATCGTCTGATACCATTTTCCGTTTGCTTGTGCTCAATCGTGCAGACTGGTGGTAGAAAGGACAGTTTTATTGAGTTGTTTCATTTACCTTCTACTATCTTGACAATCATGCTCAGTACATGGACATAATAACAAGCAATACAAATGGAAAATACCTCCTTTTCAACTTAACAGTTGCCCAGTCTTGAGCAGTAATAGCAAAATTTTAACTATTCACCAAAACCAAGAATATTGTGAGAGACTTTTTTAAAATCTGTTTCTGATTACATTATGTAATAGATTAGTAACAAAGACAGTAAAGATACTAAAACAATAAACAAATAATAAGGTAAACTGATAATGTAACAAGCAGAATGGGGCTGAACAAAATGGAAAATTTCATATATCTGGGAAAATGAGTCAATAGAACAAATGAAAGAATGGAGCTCAAGCAGAGATTACAAACAAAAAACTCCATTTCAGTGACTAAAAGAGATGAAGATTATCCAGATAAAAAAATATGATTTATAAAACAAAAATAAAGACCACTTCTAACGTAGGCATGAACGATGGGTTCACCACAAACAGAATAACTATTCATCAGAAAAATGGTCTTCAATTCAAACGATGACGATGCAACTTGGGTATGGAAAAATCAAAATAAACTCCTGTCATATTTTTTAACCTTGCTTATGAATCAATACAAAAGCCTTTCCCTCGAATTAGAACAAATTCTTACACTTTTTATTGAAATATTAAAGTCGGAACGAAATTTTCATTATGCTGAATGCTACATCCACAAATAATAAGATTTGGAAAATTACAAATGAGACTCATGCCTGTCATTTATAAAGAAACTAAACAATAAAATATATCAAAAAGTAAAAAATGTATGATTGTTCCTTAAATAGTATTTGAAATTATATTTACTGTATTCTATTAATATTTTTGTTGTAATGCTAGGACATTAATAAAGAAGCGACTTTCGAAATTAAATTAAGTTCCCGAGGAACTATATCATCAAATTTAATAAGATTTTTAGTCAGTTCAAGTATCATATTAAGGGTATTAAAAATCTCACGTTAAATTAACCAACTTCTGTAATATTCAGTGAAACATGCATATTGATTGCTGATAACACATTGCTATTTCTTTTGAAAATTGGAATTAAAAACACTGTGCAAAAAAAGACTAATGACTACCTATCACAAAATATAATGAAGGCAAGCCACCTACCAATCGACTTCTGCTGATATTCTGAAATAATTATAACAAACTAACATCATTGAACATTTACTCCGGAAAAAATATAATAAATAAATAATGAGAACCAATCAGGCACTCCATAACTAAATGGTTGGTAAAAAAGAGTGTATCTCACTCTCGGCAATTTCTAAATTATTACGGAATGCTATTTATTAATTGGTCATTGTTTGTTTATTACTATTATTCAGTGTATCTGATTTTAATTCTCACACAACTCAGAGGGCTTGAAGTACTTCATTTGACATGAAAGAAAGACGTTGATAGGTGTTTTTATAAATCACAAATTTTTTGAGATTGTGTCCCCATCAAAATGAATACCTTCCAAGTGTCATCTTGAATAATGAATAAGTAATGGAGTCCACATCTGACTTTATGAACATCATGTTCATATTTCTGAATATAGTTTATCATTATTGAATGTAACTCATCAGAGAATACAATTGTTTAAATATTTTTTTTGGAAAAAATTTAACTTTCGAAACAAAGGAATTTTTTGTGTGGATTTTAAATTTCATGTGATGAATTAATAATTTCCAGAAACATTTTTCTACCTCAAAAATCAAGTTAGTTGATTATTTAAAAAAAAAGAATGAACACACACAATACCTTTCAGCTTAGAATTTCTCGTATTTACAATTCAGAACATGACTGGACTGCCCATAAATTTTTCTAATAAATTGTTTTTGTTATCTCTAAATTCTGATAATATTTGTTTTATATTCTGATTGTTACCATGTACCTTTGGACATAAACTGTACCTAGTAGTGCACATGAAATGAATAAATGAATTAAAATACGTCTTTGCTTTTCACAATTCCCTAAAATACAAAACCTGCTTTTAATAAAAATAATTAAATGATTTTAGTTAATTCATAAATTTAAAATTAAAACAGAATATATTATTGACTTCCACACCCCGAGGAATTGTTATCATATCAAACTCAAAGTAACAAAAATAAGTGCATTCCAACACTCGCATTATTTAGACCAAACTCCATACTAACCAAAGGCATATCCTCATCACTATCTGGCTCTTCTTTTGCCTCAACTTTGACATGAACCTCCGCCTGCCCTTCGTCTTGCATTTGCCCTTCCTCCTCGGAAAATTGAGATTCATCTTTCTTGAACTGTGACATGTTGTAGTCACAGCTGCTGCTAGCAGACACGTTGATTTCACCAGCATCATCTGCCTCATCTTGACTACCTGCATCATCCTTGATGACCAGTTTGTATTCGTCATCATCAGTACTTTCTTCTTTAATAGGATTCTCAATGGGTTCTGGATCCCCCTTTATTTCTGGTTCTGCTTTTATTTTATGAGTATCATCTGAATAAAAATCATTAAGTAGATAGACTTATTTGGTGAGAAAAGTTCAATCAGTTTTTTATATAATTTCAGTTTATCTAATAGATTTTAAAGCCAGGAATAAATACCTAATGAATGACTGCACATATGGATGAAATTTTCATTGAAACAGTACATTTCTTACACTGATTATGGAAAAGAAATTTGAAAACTGGAAATTTTGAACAAATCTCAGAATAGAACTGTAAGACTTACTTGACATCTTGTCACTTTAGTTCAAAATTATACAGTGTGAATTGAAAAAGCAATTTCAATGCAACCACTCACTAAGTGAGGAAATTCATTCAAAATTTTTTAGTAACAATAGAAATTATTCAGCTCATACTGCTGAGATGAAATGCCAACATGCAGGTGGTGGCAAACAAGTTTGAGAAATAGTGTCCTGTTTAAAATATGAAACAAATTGCAGTGCAGACAAAACAACCCAACAAAATATAATTTTTCAACAACAGACCAACGTGGTAAGATGATCTCCTGCCCTTACCTGTACTTTTTTCTTTTTCCGATTTTCTTTCCCTGTCCTTTCGGTCCTTATCTCTCGAACTAGAGTAGTGCTTATCCCTTTCTTTGTCTCTTTCTTTGTCCTTATCTCTGTGCTTGTCTTTTGAACTACTGTGCCTGTCTTTGTCCTTATCCCTTGAAGAACTGTGTTTGGACTTATCACGGTCTTTGTCCTTATCCTTGTCACGTCTTTCTTTATCTTTTTCTCTGTCTTTATCTCTTGAACTGGATTTATGATCCTTATCATGAGAACTTTTATGATCCCGATCCTTGTCTTTCGACGATTTTTTCTCATCTTTGTGGCGGTCCTTATCCTTGTCACGATTTTTATCACGGTCACTACGATCCTTGTCTTTGCTGGAGCTTGAAGACTTATGGGAACTACTGTGACGGTCTTTGTCCTTATCCTTAGAACTTGAATGGTGTCTATCCTTATCCTTGTCCCGAATAGAACTTTTGTGGTCTTTGCTTTTACTCCTGTCTTTATCCTTATCTCGATCTTTATCTCTGTGCTTATCTTTATGGTCAGACTTATGACTTTTGTGCTTCTCAGAAAAACCATTCAACCCATTCACATGGTTTGCATCGGTGTTATGTTCTTTGGTCTTGTTGATCTGTTCAAAACAGAAAAAAAAAATTAAATTGAAAATCATCCAATTTTTATAATCTGTAATAATGTGAAAAAAACTCTAAAATATACAATTTCGGTAAATATTCACTTAGAATCCATACCTAACACCAATACGTGGGACATAGTTTCTGACGCCATTTTTGGACTTAGAATTATTTCGCTTAGTATCGTACCACGTATAAACTATGTTTAATTCGTAGTTATCTCATATTTTATGAAGGCATATATGAAGCTATCGAAAAATTATGATGAAATATGTACTTACTGGACTTGAAATACCCTCAACAACAGATTTATCCTCTTCCATAACGATACTACTTCACTTGAAATACTAACTTAGCCGATTCTCGAACGAAGCTTGATCACGTCAAATGCAATAGAGAATGGACAGAAATGAGAAACTACAGAAAGCAACAAGCACACTTTTCCTTCTAAGTTCAGATTTTTTATTGTGCGCAAACTCGGGAAAAGGCAATAACCTTTGATGCGCCAATATTTGAACCTAATTTATATTAAATTCAAATGAAAAACGTTATTGTTTCAAGTTTCATACAAACAGAAATACCTAAATGATAATTCGGTTATGTTTCATCACCTTAAATTGATTTAAATATTTGCATTACCAACAAATATAATACACTTCACCTAATTATTAAAACTGAGTGAGTGGAAATGATATAATAACATTTTATATGAATGATTATCTCATTTATGTACTTTCGGTGTTGAGTTGAGGTAAATAATGTTGACAAACATGAAATTTTGGAATTTTATCTAATTTCTGTGTTCGACTCAAATAGGTAGATATGTGCTAGAGTTGTGACTGCCATTTTATGTTGGCACCATTAATTTTGTTTCTATCAATTTCTCGAGACGTTGGGTGAGATTCCGTATACCATAGAATTCTCTCTCTCCCATGAATTCAATCATAATATTAATTAACTCATCACACTTATCCGAAAAAAGTGTAGAAATCTATGGTACATAGAATTCCACCCCTTTCTTGTCTTCTTTTCGGAATGAGAGTCTTTTTAATTAGATTTACTACCAGGTCCAGGCAATTTTGTCTTTGGCAGATACTTGCGATGAATAATTCAACACGTTATTACTAATGGCCATTTAACAGGTTAAGTGCCACGTGAGGCCAACGCGAATTCACAAAAAACAAATGGTATATGGGCTGCGTGCAACCGACCTGGACCCACATGTTGGCCCGTCATAAAATATGGTGTAGCTCCGCAATGATGTCTTCTCTTATCCATTTAAAATACACGGGAGCATTTTCGGCTCCGTCAGATGATCTAGAAAACGTACTTGGCCTTTGCTTCTGCGAGAGTCCAAGCCAGACTCACATGCGGCTTAGATTATTGGTAATTGGAATTAAAATAAATTAAAGTTTTATTTTTGCCAGGAAATGTTGTACGAATGCATTGTACCTCGCTTATATGCATAAAGAATAAATCAATCAGTCGAGACGCCATATTAGACTCACAATGGCATCCTGTGATGAAAGTTTTGCTGGTGGCCTTGAAACTCCAACCTGGACTCGCATAAAAAAAATTTGTTCTAAAAATCGGGTATGAGGATGTAAAACATTAATTTGGAGTTAAAAAAAAATAAACAAAGGCAATTTGATAAAAAGTGAATGGCCAATATGGGGACGTTAAATTTTAAAAAATTGCGGCACTTGTATAACCTAGCTGTTAATCACCCTCTCTTTCTTTTACCGTTACCGAGATCCTAGCTAATGCATATGAATAGCCCTCTATAATATAAAAATACAAAAATTAGTATTCAGATCTTGTATCTTGTTGATTGTACCATAGATATGTATGTATATTATATATATACTTACTCTATCTAGAATGCTAATACTATAGGCCGAAAGTGATGTAAAAAGTTTAGAGACTTCAGCAATGCGCATGTACGTCATCAGTATATAGTTTCTAACAGACCCGGTTTCAGCAAAATATTATGGTACCAGTAGAGGTTAATGAAATATTCTTGAAATGTATGTATTGCTGCTACCATAATGAACCTTTTCACGGATTATGAGAAAACACTGTAATTAGAAAGTATATACGCTAATATCACTTGGGATTTTTTATTTAATTTTTCTGACTGTCAGTTTCTGTATAATTTAAAAAAAAAGTGGTTTCGTGACGTCACGTTCATCCAAATTAAACTTGGCACCGTTGTATAAGTTGTACACCATGGAATCTCAAATTATCATTACATCTGGACTGTGTTCTATGATAGTTGTCATTTGATACCAGATGGGTTTTGTTCGTCTGTTTCACGGAGCAGATCAATAACAATAATTATTTTTCTCTGTTTAACTCATTTGCTTACCTTATGTGATACAATCTATATGATGGAAACTACGTAACAGATTCTTGAATATTTTATTTTCTGAGGTTAATGGCAACCGCAACAACAAACATCAACCTCAAATCCCAAATATAACCACAAAACAAATGTATGTGTTCTGCGGTATTAACAACTTTTGTTCCGTAAAGAACGTTATTGTAATTTGCGGTGTTGCCAACAATAGTTTTTCATTAAAAGGCAGGTTTTGGCCTTATGATGCAGGTTCGTTCAGAAAATTTGAAAGTTACAAATAATATAAAAAATTGCTTTTACGTAAAATTTTTGTTGTTTTGATATTGTGACAAAGTTCAATTATTTGTCGATGGCTTATAATCAGTCAGTAGCTATATTTTATGGGAGAACGATATTCCCTATTTCGGAACGTAGATTATGTCGGGGGAAGTTTCGATGAACGTGACGTCAGAGGCACACTTTGAAATGTGATATTTTTCGTAAATTAAAAAAGTAGAGTGGCACTCGTTTATAAATAGACATTTTTGACTATCAACAATCGATTGAAACGAGGTTTTCAATTAATTTTTTGTAAATGTAAAGGTCCGTGATCTGTCAAATCACTCCAAGAGCTACCCAGAGCTACTCGGAGCTACTCCCTGTGGCAATTGGAAAGCGGCTTATACTGTACTATGATATCTGTGTCAGCATTGCTAGGCCCTTTCGTCTGCTACGAGGTGTAGTGTGGTGTAATTTACCTTGCATTTTGAATCCAGTGTAGCTGTGTACAGTTACACAATATGAGCTGCTTTCCAATTGCCAGGGGTAGTAGCCCCCAGTGGAGCTTGTTACCCCTGAACTGAACCCGAAGTGAACCGCACCTGACTTTATAAATGGGTTTTAATTCGAACATTATTTGTCGTGATCTGTCAAATCACTTCAGGAGCTACCCGGAGGTCCTCGGAGCTACTCCCTGTGGCAATTGGAAAGCAGCAAACGAAATGAAACGTTCATTCGTTTTCATCAAAGTGTAGCACTATCCTACACTCGGTGGAATATATATTCGATTTGAGTATTCGTTTGCTGATTGGATTGACACATTCCTTTGTGTAAAGGCGAAACCATACCCCTGCGAAATTCGCAATATTTCTGCGAATAAAATGGCTGCCAGACTTGCCGCAAGAAAGTTCAAATATTTTAACTTTTTGCGATTTCGCGCAAACCACGGAACAACAGAATAAATATCAGATTATTCAAATTATTCCATGCATTCATTGCTTTCGCCATATTGATTCAACTAACTTGAAAGATATCTTTGGATGTTGAATCTTTTATTTTGATTGCAAAAACATTTAATTTGCATTTATTAGATTTCACAATCAATTATGAAAGATCTGAAGTGTTTGTCGAATATCCCATGCTAGAAAAGTTCAGCAAGATTATTACACGGAGATTGGGATATATGTCAACAGTGGGGACAAAACTGAAGAGAAGAGGGTGTCTTCAGGTTTGGAACCATTGCATTCTGCAAGAAATGCTCTGGTTGTGACTGATGTATTATATAGAATTTACATAATACTTTCTCCCGTTCAACATTAAGGCCATTTTGAAAAATCAAACACTAGGAAAGTATTATTTGACCTGTATTTTGTGGTGACTGAACGCGGTGACCACAACATGTACATTTCAAAGTAGATTTGAGTTGAGCAACAAAATGCATTCATAAAGTTATAAAGTCAGGTGCAGTTCACTTCAGGTTCAGTTCGAGGATAGATAGATGCTACGCCCTAAAAGTATCTAGACCACTATTCTGTGGCATTTTCAAATATTTTTGTTGATATCAAATCTCGCTTATGTAATGATCTAATGACATCTTAATGCCGACTACCTACTCGTATATATGTATCTTAGGAACTCCTGAGCATCTTGCTGGGCGTTACACTGTTGAAGCAGGGTGTGTAAAACTTTGGATCTGACTTTTTAAGGACACTGTATTAGCACTCAATCTGTTGAATCCTCCAATCACAGATTCTTGATATAAGTTATACTGTAACTGCATTGGTTGTTGAAAATACTTGGCTTCTATAGATAATATATAACATGATATCTGTAATGTATATAACATACTGTATATTTGATCCTCATATAGTTGAAATAGTTGTCATGGAGTAGTTTTGTAATAACAACCGGCATGTATTATTGTTTCAATAAGAGAATAAAGCCTTCTCTCCAAAAGTTATAACATTTCTTGTGATTTAGTAGAGGAAAATACATCATATCGATGTCATTTGCATGCCGAATTGAAAAATACTCCGTATTCGAAACATGTAGGTAATGTTATTTGGGAAACATTGAACCTCTTCCATGTTCAACTGTTATTTAAGTTATTTTAGAAAAAGGAAAAAGAAACAATTCCCAACCCCAAATACTGAAAAATGACTTGTTATGATTCGTCATTTACCGCATTTATTTTGCCGCATGGGTTTGAACGTTCATGCGGCAATTTTCTTGCGATTTGCGAATCGCACAAAACCTGCGAATATTCGCGAGGGTATGAACTAACCTTAACTGCAACTGCAATCAGCTATACTCGATCCAAAAAGTGTATTAAGTTACACTAGCTGTTTTTTAGCGTACCACTTTTTTAAAATTATTTGGTCCGTTTTAAAAACTGCGTCTTAGCGATGAAAGATTGACGTCATAGACGGAATGTTTTTAAACCTAATGCAATATTCTGACACATAGTCATATGACACATACGACGTAAATTGAACACGTTTTTAAAACATCATTGAATGCGGTTCAACACCAAAAAATAGCTTTAAACACTACAACACGTAACCTCGCGGTAAACGAATGAACCTGAATGCAGTGAATACTCAAATCGAGTGTAAATTACACCGAGTTTAGGATAGTGCTACACTGTACACTTGGATGCAAACGAATGAACCCAGTGTCAGCAATCAGCGACATCAGCGTTGTCAGCAAGTAGTTTGGCAGAATTCATTTTGTTATGTGAATATTAGAACATCAAATCACTTTAGGTGATGGTTTGTACAATATATCATCGACACGATCATATTTTGTTGTTCTGAGCGGGCTACCGATATAAGGTAGAAAATTAAGTACAACCTTTGTTATTTTCGACAAATAGTTTCTGAAGACTGTACCTTCAAAATGGGTAGGTCTAGATCCCCCAGTCGGTCTCCCAGAAAACACCATAAAAGTAAACATCATAAAAGAAGCAAATCGAGGGACAAGAGCTCCAGTATCTATAAAAATAGTGACAGAACTGAAAGAATTGAAAAAATTAAGGATAAGAGCCTCAAATCCAGGTATTATGATATAATATTTTGGATAATTTTAAGGCCATCATTTTTAGAACTTTTGTTTTATTTTAAATATATTTTTGTAGTAATAAAAAAAGATCACATTCCATATCTTCATCTTCAAGTAGCGAAGCTTCTGAGGACTTTGGTAAAACCGAAAGATATTCCAGTAAAAAGCACAAACTTCGAAAAATGGATGAAGTGGATCGTCTTGCTGAGATGGAAAGGCAAAGGCGCCAAAGAGAGGCAGAACAAAGGCTCATAGAAGAGGAAACGGCGAAACGTATAGAAGAACTTGTTAAAAAACGAGTTGAAGAAGAGTTGGAAAAAAGAAAAGATGAAATTGAAAGAGAAGTCACCAGGAGGGTAGAAGAGGCAAAACAAATTATGGAAAAAGAAATGATGGAAGACCTAGAACGAAGAAGAGAAAAGTTGAAAGAAGAAGAGAAACGTAGAGAGGTAAGAATAAAATCTTGGTTACTGGCTCACGTTTATTTGACCTACATCAGTAATACCTGTTTGTCAATATTTTGAAAATTTCAATACATTTATTTATTTTCTCAAAGTTTCGTATTTGTTTGTTCAATCAATTACAGTGTCTTTGTAAGCATTAAAGCTTACAGGGACAATACACCCCATCCCAATTACCCCTTTTTTCAGGTGTTTATGTGTATTTATAGTTAAAGAGACTAGCATTATGATGAAAAGAGTGTAGTAATATTTGTTTTCTGATGATCATTGAATTAATATGTCATTTCTTAAAATATCCATATTGGTTCTTTCTCACTCATGATTTTTTTCAAGCTAGTACATTTATTGCTGTTGATGGTTATACCTGGAATAAACAGCAGCAAAGAATATCTTAAAACTGACTTTCCTATGTAGCTTTGACTAGTTGTATTAAGATTATAAATAATGACATTTTAGATATTTTGTTTTATGGTTATTTTTCGTGGGATTCTAAAAACAATAGCTGTTTTTATGCATGATGTTTCATTGATGATTTTGGTAATATTAATTTACTTTTGTAGTCATAATTGAACAAGATAAGAATGTTCACTTGATGAGGCACTCTTTTTATCATTATTGGTTGTGACTCATTCATACTGGCTGTTCAGGAGACTCAGTTTAAATGGAAAATTAATATTATGGTATTTATTGCTGACTAAAATGTTTTTTTATTAAAGTTCTTTGTTCACATTCAGGTTATCTGAAACATATAGATAGCCTCCAAACTTATCTTCTCTATTACTTGTTATTGCATTTTAATTCAGCTTTCAAGTTCAAATTATATTCTCCAAGTAAGGCTTTAGGAAAGGACTTTATATCTCCTGACATCAACTGATACTACTACTGAAGATCAATGTTGAAAATTGAAAAATAAAAAAAAAGAAATTGTAGGATATAAAAAAATAATCAATTATTATTCAGTTCATGTTGAGAAATTAAGTGAAAAATATATGTATTATTTTTTAAATTTTTACTTCACAATTGAGAATTCTAAATTTTTCCATGAACTTAAAAAATATCAATGGAATATAATCACAATTGCTTATATTTTTTGTATACTGCTTGAAGAGGTTAACATGTTTAAGTATACTAATTGCTTGAGAAAGTTACAGTACAGTGAAACATGTCACAACTGTAATAAAATCTGTGGAAATCTAATATTGGGTGGTATGAATAAAGTTTGAGCAAATGCTTCTACTTAGAATTCTTGAAACTGACGTATTTATTAGTTATGAGAGAGACAGATCTATAGTATAAGCATTTGCTAGCTTTTATTCATACCACCCATTGTGTTAATCTAAAGGCCGATTCAGATACATGCGTGCCCATGCAGGGTTTTTGAAGCACGAGCGGATTAAACGCCTTTTACTCATGTTTCTATCCCAAGAACATATTTTAGTTGGTTCTGTAATTAAAATACATAGGGATTATTTGCAAAACTCAAGTAGCATTACTCCAGCATTGACAAAATTATTACAGAACCAAATAGAATATGTTCTTGTGATAGAAACGTGAGTAAAAGGCGTTTAAACTGCCTGTGCTTCAAAAACCCTGCATGGATAAGCATGTATTTGAATCGGCCTTTAGTATCACTTGTGTCTTTACACACTATCAAGCAATTTTTAAAAATATAAGGATCAGTCTCTTCCATAACAAATATTATTAAACCAAAATACAGATTATTTTTATAATTACAGTTTTATAGTAATTCTTTTGTGAATTGTTTTGATAAGAAATAAGAGAAAAGTAGCCTATGTTTCGGCTAACTGTTACACAAACTTGTTTCATTTATATAGATGAAAATTATTATATTTCTCATATATCTACTTCTCCTTGTTGAGAGAGAAACCTTAGTGTGTCAGTTGATTTCGTAATTCAGAGAAAATCATCGCAAAATACTAGACCCTTTTTGAAACTGAGTGAGGAACAAAATATGAACAGAAAAATCTCGATTATTTCAGTAAAATTAATAACACAAACTTCTCCTGAGCAGACTTTATTAATAAATGTCAAACCACTCGATTTTAATCCACACCTGCCAGAAAAAAGTACTTTCTAATGATTTCAAAATATGGAGAGGCTAAATCCGTCCCCTCCAAAATGAAAATAGATAGAATGTAGATCAGCCCTCTGCCTACATTGTCTTTTGAAAAGTTATGTAATTAATATGCCAATAGCATGTAAGCTAAAGGGTCTACATGAGTGTGAACATAGTGAAGCAAAGGCGATCATTTTCGACGGACACTGCAGAGGAACGACACATCGCGGAACAGGTATTATCAAACCATTTTTTATATGCATCTCAACATTGATTGGGAATGTTACTTTGACCTTTGTAAACAAATCAGGTTTACATTGATAAAAACTGGCCCTTACTGCAAAAAAGCTGTTTGAAAGGATACTTTGTGATCAAATGTATTGAAAATTCAATAAAAATTAATATAATTTTCAACTTTCAATAAAACCTAGATCGCTCGCGCCTTTGTTAGACCGACTGCTTATAATTTATTCTATAGTTTTCGAAGAGCACATGTACAGACCTTATGGCAAATTATAGGCCTATCTCAATCCGCTCTGTATTATCTAAAATTATAGAAAAAGCGGTTCATTGTTGATTGTTGGAATTTCTTGAAGAAGCAAATTTATTGTATAATGGTCGATACGGATTTCGAAGATTAAGTGACACAGAATCAGCATTACAAGATGTTATTATTCTAATTCAACTAGATTTAGATTCTGACGAAAAGTGTGGTATATCATCACTTGATCTAAAGAAAGCTTTTGATACAGTAGATCACATAATTTTGTTTTCAATTTTGCATAAGATAGGTATTAGAGGAAATATACATTTGTGGTTTACTTATTATCTGTCTGAAAGGAAACAGTTCGTTTATTTAGAAGAAATATAGTTCACAAAAGACTGTTCTATGTGGGGTTCCACAGGGTTCAATTTTGCTAATTTGGATTTGACGGAAAAAATTAAAACGTTTGCAGATGACATAACAATAATATAGAGTGGAAGAAATTTGCGTGAAATTAAAAGTAATGATATGACAAGTGATATTGGAAAAGTATCATGGTTTACATCACATAAACTAACTTTGAATTTTGAAAAACCCTCGTTCATGTTCGTCACAAAAAAATCTTTTAATATTGACTAGAATGATCCTGTTGTATTAAATAATGGAAGTATACAATATTCTTCGACATTAAAATTTCTGGGACTTTATGTAGATGAAAATTTATCGTGGTCAAAACATATTCAGGTTTTCGAGAAAACAGATTTCTCCAATTATTGGAATTCTTTTCAAGATAAGAAATGTTTTGCCCCTTAGACATCTGAAGAACATTTATTTTTCGTTAGTTTATTCCAAATTGCAATACATGATATCTATTTGAGGTGGAGTAACAAATTCATTACCAAGACCACTAAAGGCGCTTCAGAATAAAATTATTAAATGCATATTCAAACTTGAGGATTATGAGTCAACTGCTAATTTTTATAAACCAAATAAGCTTCTAGATATTCATTCATTATGTAAAATGAAATTTTGTACCTTCATTCATTCAGTTGAAAATAATATGAAACATTCTAATTAAATATTTAAAATTAATAGTGATCCATCAACCAGATATTCCAATAATATAGCAATGCATAAAACTAAGACAAATATTGGTCAAAAAATCAATACTATGTAACGGAATACAATTTTACAATGAATTACCCAATCATATGAAAAAAATAGTAAAATACAATTCAGACGTTTAAAGGGCAAAACATTTCTTATCTTTAAAAGAATTCCAATAATTGGAAAAATCTGTTTTCTCAAAACCTGAATATGTTTTAACCACGATAAATTTTCATCTACATAAGGTCTCAGAAATTTTAATGTGAAGAGTATTTTATTTAATCCAATAGGCTCTTTCAAGTCATTATTACAAGATTTTTCTGTGTCGATCATGAAAGAGGACTTTTCAAAATTCAATGTTAGTTTATGTGATATAAACCATGATGATATTGTTTCAAGATCACTTGTCATATAACTTTAAATTTCTTCTTATTGTTGTCATTTGCAAACATTTTGATTTTTCCATTCAAATTCAAATTAGCTATGGAATTTTTATGTACAAAAAAAAATAATAGACCCCAAAGTTGATCCTTGTGGAACCCCACATAGAACAGTCTTTTGTAAACTACATTCTTCTTTCAAATAAACTACATCAAGATATTGAACACAAATGAAGATATGGTTTTATTACAGTTAGTTTCCTTCAAGTTGGTAATATTGAGCCATTGATTTTTATTTAGGCAATTTGATGATTAACCTTGAAATGGAGTTTTATTGTCATCATTACCAAAAATATTCTGCGAGTTTTTCTCTTAATTTCCAAGATTATTATGTGGTATTTTTTGGAAAAATGCATTTAGTCAAGTTAACCTAACAATTACATTTTCATCAATGGATTGTTGTATTTCTATCTTTTCTATTTGAACACACATCAGTTGTTGATGATCCCTTTATAAACATCGCAAATTTCGCAATAATTTATCGACTTGAAATTATGCAGTGATATTCCTCTTCAATGTTGGGATGTGTGGTATTTATTTTTCAAGACCTGCCACTTAAGAATTGTATTTGTATTATATTAATTTCTGGTCCATGCCTAGCTGTGAATGAACCATTTAATCTCTTTATATTTATTGTGAGTTATGGAGTTACTCCACACATTTTGATTTCTTAACTTATTTCATTTATTCATACATATTTACAGGTGTCGAGTGATTTCATGATGATCCTTGGGAAGATTAGGTTTATGTTTTAGAATAAGGGATGCAATCAGGACATTTGTGCTTTCAAACTTAGGAATGCTATCAAATTTCAATGAATATAATGAAATAACTATATAAAAATTATTTGTATTTCTTATATGTGAAATAAAGAGGCATGTGAATTTTTTTTGGTGAAAAATAGTTTGGAAACTTGTAATGCAGGAAACAACTCGAAATTAATTCATTTTTGATGATTTATTTTATCTACTGAATACCTTCAGTACATCATTAAAAGGAACATGTGTAATTTTCCATAGTATTGTTGCTCTCAAGAACATTAAAGTTGCATTAATTTTTCACTTGGTAATGACAATTGGAAATGTCTCGAAAATACATTGTTTTTCAGTGGACCTTGACAATTCTGAACACTATATTCAACTTTAGTTTACTGCTCTATTGATTTATGGATATTTTGAACGAAAGGATAGTGTTTTGAAAAATTGAGACAAAGTGTAATTTACAGTAGAAGTATCTAACCTAGTTCTTTTCGTACTTGAAATGGTGTTCCAGATGATCGACTAGTTTATTTTCATAGAATCTCCAACAACGTTGTACAGATACAAAGGAACTATTCTGACACTGACTAAACATAATCTTCCTTACATTCACTGATGTGATTGTCTGTTATAATCTTTGCATTAAAGAGTTTAAAATTCTTTCTATTGTATATTGCCTTTTTATTGCAAAGGTTTTACAAATTGAAAGGTAGCTGGCACAGGACGCAATTTGAGCGGTACAAGTCATTAATTGTTGTAAATATTTTATAGGAAGAAGAAAAGAAAAAGCAGGAAATCGTCGAAAAAATCCTGGAAGAAAACCAGAGGAAAATAGAGGAAGCGCAGAAGAAATTGGTAAGCATAACATTATTTTTAATATTGATAAACTTTCATTCTCCTGCTTTTTGGTTGCCTTCTTTTGTCTTAGTATCCTAAGATTCATTATGAGGTACTATTTTGTATTTGCTCTTTTGTATATATTTGAAATGTGGTGTGGTCATGTTAAATAACTGGTTATGGTGACTCCAAGATCATTGCGGTATTCAACTTTGACAAATTGCTCACCCTTCAGAATATAGTTCTGTTTTGGATTATTTTTCCTGATATAGAGTATAACACATTTATATATTTTTTCAGTGGTTATAGCCATGAATTTCCGAATCGTCTGAAAACATATGATAAATTGCCATTCAAAAATTAATCTGAAAAAATACTACTTTCTTGGGTGAATAAAATATATATACCGGGTGGCTACGGAAGTATTGCCTACAGAATATCTCAGTTATTGTATGAAGTAGGTTTGTGAAATTTGGAGCGTCGATATAATGACATAAGAGCTAGAATTTGAGCATATTGACATGTCGAAGTTAACTTCCGGTCTGACCGGAAGTAACATCAACTTTCTTATTTTAAATGGAAACCCTATTTTTTTTTCTTTTCACTTTATTCAGCATTCAATTCCCTTTCTAATGACATATCACAAGTTGGTATCTAACCAGAAACTAGATCAGAAAAAAATTATTATTGAAATTCACCAAGTAGGCCGTGGAAGCAAAATGAAAGCCAAAAATTGAAAAGTTGGCTATGGAAACCATACGTCACTTGATAACAGTTGCTACTACTGTGATATTTTATTTTCATTCGTCGGCGTTATAAAAAGCCGCCAAAAAAATATTGGAAAAATTGGGAAAAAAACAATACTCTGTAGGTCCATAACTTAAATAGGAACATACAACTTTTTCTTGCCTGTACTATTCAGCATAACCATTCCTTTCTAATGATATAATAGAAAGTAATTTTTTGATATGAAATACCAAAAAATCCAATTATTATTATTCAAATAACAAAAAAACAGATTTATCGAAAAAAAAAAATTCAAATTGATAGGAGTAAAGATAAAATAAATTGAAAACAAATGTTCGAAATGCATTCCCTCAGCGTCAATACATTTATTGACTCTGGTGATATTTTCATGTAAAACGTTTCTCAACATTTGGGGCGTGATATCTTGGAAAGCTCTACGAATTTTCACTTCTAGCTCATGTAGAGTTGTAGGCTGTGTGGAATACACCCTATTTTTAAGATGCCCCCATAGAAAAAAGTCGCACGGAGTAAGATCAGGTGACCTTGGTGGCCACCTGACTGGACCATGGGTTGTTATAAGTCTCTCTTGAAAGCGATTTTGAAGATAATTTCTCGCTATTCTTGAATTATGCGGAGGGGCGCCATCTTGCTGGAAGTACATTCTCTCAGTTATTTCCGCTGGTAGGTTGTTAATGAATTCCGAAATTTCATTCGTTAAAAAATTAAAGTATCTCTCTCCGGTTAGTTGGCCTTGAAAAATATTGGGGCCAACAATATGAGTTCCAACTATTCCTGCCCAAACATTCACACCAAATCTCTCCTGGAAGCCACCTTGTCGAAACCGGTTTCGTTTTCTATCGCCCAGTACCTGAAACAAAAGACCGTTCACACTTTTAGCACTTTACACTTCGACTATCGACAATAATCCAAATAAAGTACAGTACCTACCTTGTATTATTCCTGTTAAATAATCCATTGTTGGTAAATCTTGACTCGTCCGTAAACAAGATATAATAGTTAAATAGGTGATTCTCAGCATTTTGTCGAAGAAACCAATTACAATTTTCCAGGCGCCTTTCACCGTCATTTTCATACAAATGTTGATGCAACTGATACTTGAAGGATTTAAATCGATGTTTTTTCAAAATTTTCCTAGCAGAGTCCTTACTTATAGCTAATTCGGCGCCAATCTGCCTTGAGGAAATTGTGCTATCATATTGTACTAAAGCTAATACATTAATTTCAGTTTCCTCATTAATAACAAATGCTTCTTGGTCTTCGTGAACATCAGGCTCAGTTCTCAATTTTTCTTCAAGCCACTGGAAATACCTTCTTGACGGTTGCTGCCTCCCTGGATATCGCTCTAAATACAATCGTTCAGCGGCATAAGAATTTTTTAAACATTCACCATAAATGAGAAGCATGTCAATTTGTTCGGTTCGTGAATAACGGGGCATTTTTTGAATATTCCACTAACTGATTTCGATTTCCAAACCCTTTTAAAATGGCAGAATCAAAAACACTACTTCGAACGTCAAAATAATATGGATAGCAGCGTTCGTGAGAGCTCTCGTTTCTTTTTTGTTTCATTCCAAAATACATCTTAATCAGCCTACTTGTTAATATTTTGGTTCGAATGATTATTGCAATGGAATGATTATTCTGAATAGCACAAACATCGTCCATAGGTAGATATTAGAATATCTATGGACGATGGCACAGACCAAGTACGTTTATGTTCCTATTTAACCTAGAACCTACAGGATATAATTTATCATTCCACATTATTTTTAATGTTATTTTTGCGTATGGCGATAATCTGTTTTGTTATTTGAAGAATAATAATTGGATTTTTTGGTATTTCATTTCAAAAAATTACTTTCTATTATATCATTAGAAAGGAATGGTTATGCTGAATAGTAGAGGCAAGAAAAAGTTGTATGTTCCTATTTAAGTTATGGACCTACAGAGTATTGTTTTTTTCCCAATTTTTCCAATATTTTTTTTGGCGGCTTTTTATAACGCCGACGAATGAAAATAAAATATCCCAGTAGTAGCAACTGTTATCAAGTGACGTATGGTTTCCATAGCCAACTTTTCAATTTTTGGCTTTCATTTTGCTTCCACGGCCTACTCGGTGAATTTCAATAATAATTTTTTTCTGATCTAGTTTCTGGTTAGATACCAACTTGTGATATGTCATTAGAAAGGGAATTGAATGCTGAATAAAGCGAAAAGAAAAAAAAATAGTTTCCATTTAAAATAAGAAAGTTGATGTTACTTCCGGTCAGACCGGAAGTTAACTTCGACATGTCAATATGCTCAAATTCTAGCTCTTATGTCATTATATCGACGCTCCAAATTTCACAAACCTACTTCATACAATAACTGAGATATTCCGTAGGCAATACTTCCGTAGCCACCCAGTATATATATATATATGGGATCAAACTCTGCTTTCATAATTTTCTTTTTTTATTTGTCTGTTTTTGATTATTTAGTTATTTTTTTTTGTGAGATTCACCTCTAAATTACCTTTCTTTAAACAATTGATGAGTATGTTTCTTGGGAAATGTATAAAGATATATATATTTATAAAACGCGGTTGACTCATTTTGCAATACATGTTGCGATCTCGGATCATTGTAGAAGTTATGTGTGATCGGCGAAGAAAAAACATGTAGACTTGAGCAAATGCGATAAATATGATGTACAACACAAAAATATTAAAGGGCAAAGTACGGATTCTTGCGAGACTCCACTCAGTAAAGGATATTGGCCGAAAAACCAATCATCAATCCGAACACAATAATGTCTTTTTTATAGTAAATTTTTGATCCACTTTACCAAAATGTTCTAGTCTAATAAAGTTTTTTTTCTGGAGACACAATCATATGCTTTGGAAAAGACAGGATATAATATGTCTATAGGAGTATTATTGGCCAGATGTTCTGACCAATCATCCACACATTTTAATAATAAGTTTGTTGTAACCGATCGATTCGGGATTTTGTAATGCAACAGGAACATTTTTAGGTCATCATGTAGATGAGTCATTGGTCAGTCTTATGAATTAACGCTTGATATACAAGCAAGAATGTCTCATCAGTTTTGTTGCAAAATACGAGTTTGTCAGTTTAGAATTTCTTTGTCTCAACAGGCAGAAGAAAGGTTAGCAATGGTGGAAGAACAGAGAAAAATAGATGAGGAGAGGCAGAGACTCAAGAAAGAACAGGAAAAGAGGACTAAAGAGGAACAGAAGAAGATACTAGGAAAAAATAATTCTAGACCTAAATTATCGTTTTCTCTCAAACCTGTTATTTAGCTACTTTTATTGATAGTGCTGTGAAAGAAACAGTAATTTGGTACTGTAAATATTGTGCAAGAATTTTGAGTGAATTAGGTTTAAATGTAATATAAATAGTGTAATATTATTCTCCATTTTACATAAGTACAATTTTCTAATTAAAGGACTTTCTTCTCATCAGTGTTTGATATATGTTTGTTCACATTGAGGTTCATTCACTATAATGATAACTAAGTTATCGAAGATATACTACTATCAGTATACCGGGTGTCCACGGAAGGTGGGTTACCTCTATAACTTTTTTGTTTTCGGAGATTATGGGATGAAATTTGGAGGATCTGTTCTCTGTAAGAGAGAGAAAAAGAGAAGGAGAAAGAGACAGGGACAGAGAGAGAATAAAATGCCTGAAACAATCAAATTGGTGTCTATGAGACAGATTGCGATATCATAGGTCAAATTGTTAGTTTGTTGAGATATCTCTGCGATTTAATGATTTGTTGGGCTCAAGCTATATCAGGAGACGTTAGCAAGGAATGACTGGGGTCTTAACTATTAATGGGCGATCCCAAGCACGGTTCATATTATACATATGAACACATGAAGGAATCTCTGGGAGCAAATTTTGAAGCAATATTTATGTGTATTAAAAAAAACATTCCATCATATATTTATTTTATTGTTTGCAAAATCAACGAAGATGTTTGTGTTTCATTACTGCTGTTTGGTAATAAGGTTTCTATGCTTATATTTCTTCGCTTGAGCCTTCTAAGCTTTTCATCTTTCAGAATGATCAGCAAGTTTTCTAGTGTGTTTCTCATACCGATCCCCAATTCTCTTATACATGTAACAGGTTCTATTTTTCTTTTGAGCTTTGGATCTTCTATATTTGAGCTGTTTTTTTCTGACACTATTGGAGGATCGGAAAAGTAATCATCTTTGAGATGTGTCCCTTCCACCTGTAGTTTTTCAATTTTGTGAACAGAGGTTGTTTTTTGCTGGTACAACAGTTCAAATCCTCCGGTGTTCTTCTTTCCATCTTTTTGATAATCAACCACCACTGGAAATATAATTTGAGCAATATTTATTCAAAGTCAAAGTAAACAGTTATTATTTATCGATGAAATAACTTTCAGTCGGAATGTTAATCTGGTATAAGATTAAGTTTGGAATGTACATTAATGATCAAAAGAAGTAAAATATTTCAAATCAACTAATGAAATATTAAAAATATTCCACGAGCAGGTTTTGTTCAGAACTAAAAAAATACATCAATTGTACTACGCAGACACATTTTCCAATAAAAAACAAAGAGATACACGCAAGTTTCGGCTGTGCTAGAAGAGAGAAGTTTTTACTGTAGTTATACCAAAGAGTACACCAACAAAAACGTTATGAGGCAATCAAATATAAAAAACTGACACATTTTTCATCAGGCCCGACTGGCCAGGTCCGCAATCGCAGAGGGTCCCCACATCACTTAAAAAAAAAGTTTTTGTCATGTACTAAGAACTCAACAATATTAGTTTTGCATTTTTTACTTTTAAGGTTTTTACTAATCGGGCTATTGAATTGTCAGTTCTATACTACAGCATGCATGTGTTTGGTAGTGTTGTGGTATTCTGAAAATACTGTGAATTTCTTATTTAAATGAAGAATAACAATTTATTCTTCTTTATGAGTGCAAAAATAGCGTAAAAACGCGTTTTCATCGTTTTCAAGCAACTAATTTTCAAAAATTTTTTTGGGGTATGACCCGTTTACTGGTTTTAGCTTAGGGCCCCAAATGGTCCCAGTCCGGGCCTGTAATTTTCAGGGGGGAAAGTATTGTACCTTCCCCGACGAAGTCTTCAGTATTTACGCCAGTAACTAGGCTGGGATTGAGCGGATCATTACATAGAGAGGAGAGAGCTGGAGAATTGCTCCGTGAGGAAGCTGTTTCAAGAAATTATAGAGTGAGAGAGAAGAGAAAAGTCAAGACTGTCCGAGGTGTAGTTAAGTTTCTGTAATCTGTGGTGTAGTACAGTGTAATATACACCATATTTTGAACCGAGGGTAGTTACTCTCAGCAAAAGAATACTCCAATCGAAGTAAACGAATGAGCCCATTGTTATTTCTAACCCTAACCTAAAATGTGACAATTTGAACTTTGAAGAACAAATTTTGTACTTTCTAATTTTTGAAATATTGATAAGCAAGTTTTACAGCAAATTTAATTGTTTATCACAATGAGGCTCAGCGTTGACGGTTTAATTGTTTACTTTCCTTATGATTACATTTACCCAGAGCAATATTCATATATGTGTGAGTTGAAGAAAGCTTTAGATGCTAAAGGCCACTGTTTATTAGAGATGCCCTCCGGTACTGGCAAAACAGTTACTCTACTGGCTCTCATAGTCGCCTATATGAGAGAAAATCCTCATCAGGTGAGGAAACTCATTTACTGTTCCAGAACCGTACCTGAGATTGAGAAAGTAATGGAGGAATTGAAGAAGCTTTTACTTTATTACGAGAAACTTGACGGACAATATCCCAGCTTTACCGGAATTGTATTGTCATCACGGAAAAACCTTTGCATACACCCCCAGGTCAGTACCGAGAGGGAGGGAAAAATTGTAGATGGAAAATGCCATTCCTTGACCGCAAGTTATATCCGAGATAGGCATGGGCACGATGACAGTACTCCAGTATGTCAGTTTTATGAAGGGTTTACGTTAGATGGTAAAGAATCCACTTTACCTCATGGCGTTTATGGTTTGGAAGACCTGAAGCAGTTTGGAAGGGATAGAAATTGGTGTCCTTATTTCTTAGCCCGATTTGCAATAACCTATGCTAGTATTGTTGTATACAGCTACCACTACCTCCTAGATCCAAAAATTGCTGATGTAGTATCTAAAGAACTAGCCAAGGAGGCTATAGTAGTATTCGATGAGGCTCATAATATAGATAATGTTTGCATTGACTCGATGAGTGTGAAGGTCCACAAGAGAACGATAGATAAAGCTGCTGCCAACATTCAATTATTGGAGAAAACTGTAGCAGAAATGAGAGAAGACGACCACAAAAAACTACAAGAAGAATATCAAAGACTAGTTCAAGGACTTAGAGATGCCACAGTAGCAAGAGAAACCGATGTGATACTTTCCAACCCTGTTTTACCCGAAGAAATCCTGCAGGAAGCTGTTCCTGGTAATATAAGGAATGCGGAGCACTTTATCAGTTTTCTGAAACGTTTCCTGGAGTATTTGAAAACTCGTTTGAGGGTGCAACATGTGGTACAAGAGTCGCCAGTGGGCTTTTTGAAGGATGTGCAAACCAAAGTATGTATAGAGCGTAAGCCATTGAGGTTCTGTGCTGAGAGGTTAGCTTCGTTGCTGAGGACTTTGGAAATTTCAGATCTGACAGACTTTAGCCCTATTATCTTGATTACACATTTGGCTACATTGGTATCTACTTACACCAAAGGGTTCACAATTATAGTTGAACCATTTGATGACAAAACTCCAACAGTTTCTAATCCAATTCTGTATTTCAGCTGTTTAGACTCATCAATAGCAATCAAACCTGTGTTTGATAGATTTCAGACGGTGGTGATTACTTCCGGGACACTGTCACCCTTGGATATGTATCCCAAAATTCTGAACTTCCACCCTGTGGTTATGTCTTCTTTTACCATGACTTTGGCTAGGCCTTGCTTACTTCCGATGATCGTTTCGAAAGGTAACGATCAAGTTGCCATATCCTCCAAATTCGAAACCAGAGATGATAATGCTGTGATACGAAACTACGGCCAACTCCTCGTAGAAGTGGCAGCTAATGTACCTGATGGAATAGTGTGTTTTTTCACTTCGTATATGTACCTGGAGTCTGTCGTTGCAAGTTGGTATGATCAAGGAGTTATTGATAGCTTACAGAGGTATAAGCTGTTGTTTATTGAAACTCAAGACTCTGCAGAAACTAGCTTTGCTCTGATGTATTACATCAAGGCTTGTGAATCTGGCCGAGGTGCAGTTCTATTATCTGTGGCCAGAGGCAAGGTGTCGGAAGGTGTGGATTTCGATCACCATTTAGGCAGAGCAGTGCTGATGTTTGGTATCCCATATGTTTATACTCAGTCTAGGATATTGAAAGCTAGATTGGATTATCTGCGGGACCAATTTCAAATTCGTGAGAATGATTTCCTGACTTTCGATGCCTTAAGGCACGCTGCTCAGTGTGTTGGCAGAGCAATTAGAGGAAAAACTGACTATGGCATAATGATTTTCGCAGACAAACGTTTCTCCAGGGCGGACAAGAGAACTAAATTGCCCAAGTGGATCCAAGAACATCTGAAAGACTCGTACTGCAACTTGTCAACTGAGGAAGCTATACAGTTGGCTAAGAGGTGGTTGAGGCAGATGGCACAGCCGTTCACAAGGGAAGATCAGTTGGGGGTTTCTTTGCTCACCCTGGAGCAGCTTCAAGAATTGGAAGCAAAGAAGAAGCAGGAAGAACAATCTAAACTAGACTAGTTGAACTAGTTTTCAGTTACCAAATGTGATTGAAAAAACTATTTTCATTGACATTTATCTTAATCTCATTCTTAACTTCATATTGTTATCGTTGTTTTACCATTCATAATTTTTTTACGTGACAATAAATATAGTTAAGTGGACAAACCACTATGATTACTTGTTTTTAGAGCACGCAAGGGTAAAGTTGAAATATGTTTTTTAATATCAAAAAGTTCACAACTCGTGGATAAAGCTACATTAACTAGATATATTAATGGTACCAAGTAATATTTTCCCACACATATTTTTCATGTGCACTTCAATAACCAAGTAATCTTCACTAGTAGGATTTCACAAAAATTATCCAACAAAACGGTGATGTGATACCTACTATTGATATTCAATGGAAGACTTTAATTGCCTTAAAGCAATTACAATATCTTAAAATTCAATTAATAGTGGAATTGTTTTGCACTTCCAATGTCTAAATGAGAGAGAAATTAATTCTCTACTGTTCAAGTCACGACGTTTCGATTGTTCTTATATCTACAATCGTTCTTAAGTGAGTCCCCCAAAGCGGAAAATCTGAGGCAAATATCTGTCAGAGAACCACTACTTCCCCTTACGAATACTGAGTAACATCTGACATCTATTCATGCAGTGTTCATTCAAGAGGACAATATTGCAAGTGCTGTTCGTTCATTAATATTGTCGATTTGACAAAAGACATTTCAAGAGAGAAGAAAAACAAGTTTCGGTAGTTGAAATATGCAAGAGGGATAAATAAAATTCATTGTAAAGTTTTACACAATTGAAGTAAATGTTGGTTTTAATTTTGGTATGCAGATACATTTTCGGCTTTTCAGGTCAAGTGAATGTGTTGATCATGATTTCATTATTGATCAATTCGTAGAGTTCTGGAAATGAAATTAATGTTTTGAATTTTGAGATTCCACATAATCAGGCCGTAAATAACAGAAAACAAAATTATTTTTTTCGTCAAAAAAAGAGTAAAAAGAAATATCCATAACCTTATTGTTACTTATATAATATTCAGTCAGTATGAAATAAGTTGGATGAACTATATATATTTTTGAAAAGTTTAGAGTTTCCTAATATATAGTTTCTTTAACAGAACACCGGTTGAAAATAGATGAACCGGTATATATATCCCAGGATATACTATGGCCTCAAAATTTTGTAGGCTGAGCTCGATTCGATCATGGTGGTCCAATTATTCTTATCAATGATTCGATGATGGAAAATTCACCATTTCTCAATATCGATAAAGTCAGTGATCTCTTGATAAAAAAGTTTTTGAATTTTCCATATGTTTTTGCGAAACTCGCAACATGTATATAATTTCTTTGTACCGATCTGCTTTATCTGATGTACATTTATTTTTTTAAATTTAGAATTGCTGCTATCTGGACTTCCAGTTGACTCTTCGATCTTCCCAAACTGGTGAATTCAATATAAATTTTGAGTTATCATAACTAACTGTCCGTTTCTCACCAATATTTTAATTTCATTCAATTTGAAAATGTACGTTGAGACAAATACTCGTATTAGTCAATTTTCCAGTTCTATTATTGATTATTTTGAAACTTAAAGTAGAATGTCCCGGGTTAGTCCTAACAAGATGAATAAACGTAAATATTTTCAATTTGTTTGGTTTTTATAACTTTATTTCTTGATAATCCAGTTTGAAAATACATCTAATAATTTTATTCTGAAATGTTTTTTATGGTTGAGCAGATAATTTTGAGCTGAAATTAAGTATCGTACTTTAGAATATTCTAAGGAATAATAAATGGTTTTGAGATATTTGAACGGATCCAAATTCCTAATTTTGAATAAAGTTCCAACTATAGTGGAATACTCCTCGTCCTTGTGTCCCCAGCAGGTATTTCATACTTTTATTATTGAATTTGATTAAATCTTTTAAATCAATGATATTTTTCCTAGGTAATTTTTTATGTTTTGAGAGTTTTTCTTCCATATATCATTGTGGTGTCATGTACAAACATTTTTATTTTTCCACATAAATCAAAATCAGCTAGGAATTTACCTATGTTAATAATAAAAAGTATTGGTCCCAGAAGAAGAACCTTGAGGAATTCCACATATAACAGTTTTCTTAGTACTGCATTATTTGTTTTCTGTATAGACAAACTGTCTGTTTGAAACCACTTATACAGGGTGTTTCCAAAATTGGAGAAATAAAAAAAAGGTCCAAGTGTCAAAAATAAAAAACGCAAATATCCAATGAAAACTTCCTCTCCTGGCATTAAAACGAAGTCGATTGTGCCATCTGTAAGGCGAAAAAGATCGCATACATGGTCAATTCCACACTATAATGGGCTACCAACACTTTACCTATTTCGATTTGTGAATCTCATTTGTGACAATAGTCAAAGTCAAAATATACTTGATCATATTTCTGTTCTCTCGAAGGAGTAGGCAGATTGAGACCTTAGAGAGAACCAGTGACGAGACATGGGGAGAAGGCAGATTGAGACCCCGACGTCAAGTCACAAAAACCTAACGTAATTATACCTGAGGAGTAGGCAGATTGAGACCTCAGCGTAGAATTACGTTTCAACCATTTATTAATTTTCTTATTTTCTTTCTTTTTCAGTTCTTGAAAAGGCATATTCCGGTGGAATATGCCTAGGATATTCATGCAATATGATTGTGCCGTCTGGGTTTAATGTCAGAAGTTATAAAAAACTTATTGACAAAGCTTTTTGGTTTTGGATTAGGTAATATTAAAATTGAATTCAATTAATTAATTGGTGACTGAGTGTGTGAACTATTCAATTTTATTATTTTGTGTGTCATGTCTCGCGAGTGTATTATTTGTGAAGGTTCGTGGAACATCGACGACTTGAATTAAACAAAAGGTGGTGAATTATTTTGTTGAGGTAAGTAAAAAGCGAGGGAATATAAAGAAAGGCAGTTCTGTTGAAAAGGTGCACACTGAAGTTGAGGTTCATGAGAAATGTAGACAACAGCATATATATTAAAGTAAAAATTGATTGTTGCTTTTATTAAAAGAAGTAAGGACAGTGCTCATGCACATGAATTACGTTCCTTTAAAACCCTTAAAAACCGCAAAAAAATGGTGGTTTTTCGTGATTACTGAAGGTAAATGAATTTACCGAGGTGGTAAATTTGAAAATCGTATTCAGCGACCAAAAACACATAAAAAACAGTTGAGAAGAAAAAAACCTCCGGAATTTTTATCTTGGAAAAACTCCATATTAGTGGACTATCAACACTTATGATGATAACATAAAATTTGAAGATTCACCTTTTATAACATCTTCCAAAACAAGGGGACACATCCGCGCAGTAATTGGCGTGGACGCAAACAGTGCCGGATTGGAGTTGATTTCAAGTAACCATGGTTTGAAATCCTCTGTCACAATAAAATCGGCTCCGTACAGTTCGAATGTATTTCTTCTTCGATCTATCGACTCCTCATGCATCAGGACAGCCGCGGTAATGCATTCCTTCATTCCGGGATATATGATGTCTTCGAATGCTTTCGGAAAACCGATATCTAAAAAAATTTGGTTTGCTAAACATTATAATAAATAGAAGTAATTCCAGTCAGTGGACAACAAAGGTGCGTGTTAGTTGGCAATGCGTAGCCAACATTTTCGTATAATAAAAAACAGTTAATATCAGAACCCTGAATGTGAAGGCTGTAAACAAAACTTCGTATAAACTACAAAATATCTTGAGTACTTCCAAAGATAAAACAGAAGAAAGTCGAGGATTTATGAAATAAGCTTAAACGACTACGAAGAAGTATATGTGGGTCAAACCAGAAGGACCATGAAAATACGGTTCAAAGAGCACATTGCTCATATGTTTTTTCGAGAAAATCGAGAGTGGCCCAGCATGCTTTGGAACACGACCACCGATTCAATGACACAAGTTTGAAATGAAATCCACTTTCAAACGAGCTATCACTCTCCACCACGTACTATTTAAATTTTACGAAAGGGTTGTTCTCCTCCAGTGAGGGATGAAATTAGGGGTAAACTATTCATACAAAAATGTACATTGTAGAAATCAAAAGTGGATGTGTCGTGGCTATTTTCCTAAGAAGAGTTCAGTAACGAGTTAGAAATAGGAGGGTAACACTTATGATGCTCACTGTATATGCTGACATTCAGCCTTGTGCAATAGCAAAACAACGGAAATGGCGAATGACGGTGACGTTATTTTTGAAGGAAGTGATACAGCATAGGGCTGAGTACTAACTTAATAGCCGCTTTCCATTAAAGAGTTTTAAGCACCGGGGCTTCTTATTCCACACTTGCTATTGGTGGATTTTGACATATGTCACTTTCTAGCCAATGATTGAGCTAGAATAAGGCCCTCCTGCTTGAAACTCTCAAATGGAAAGCGGCTTATAAATATGAGTAGCAGCAAACAGAAAAATAGAATAGCGGTTCTTATTCGACAAATGAAGGTAATTTAGAAGGAACATATAGGTAAGAATTGATATGGTTACTCACTGGACAAGTAGTTTTTCAACTGATTGGAATCCCACATGTTGTATGAAGGCAAAGTTATATCTTTCGACGTAACTCTGCTGTATCGACATTGCACCGAATTGTTTGTCAAATGGATGGACTCGTGTAATTTCCGCAAGTTGTAAGTTTGTGAGCTGAATCTCAAATAACATTGCCTAGAAAAAGTTGGAATTACAAAATAGCTATTCATGTAACCAGTTACGAAAAGCTGCATTTTCCATGAAGAATTATGTAAATTTTAACCTGTATATCCATATCGTAAGTGGTACGCAGCTACTTATAAGAAACCATTGTCTGATGTCAAATTTTGTGTTATAAATCAGCATCGGACGCTCTGAAAAACCAAAGGAGACTGAAATAAGCAGAGTGTTTCACTACATTTGGGGTTGAGCCCTATGGTTAATTCTGTCTGTCGCCAATTGCAGGTCTTATTCGAAATTGCGACATCGGAGGCACTGCAATCTGAAAATGGTTAATGTGCTCCCTCTGATGATTATTTCATACATATTTATTTTATTTTATTTATTGTTTATTTAAAAATGACAAATACATAATAATAAAAATAAAGTTTATTCATAATAAATTACAATTATTTTTATAATAAAAATTAGGTGGTATGAATAAACACATTCCCTCACGAAGTATAACTTGAAGTGAGGTGAAGAATTCAAATGAATACACAAATATATTTACAAGTACATGAATATAAAAATATTAAAATGAACAGTTTTTTAAAATAAAATTAATGGAATTATTGAGGAAATTCATACATTAATTATGTCTTGAAAAAAATTACGATGTTTTTTAAATATCCAACCTTTCACTTTGATTTTATACGAATAAAAAGATTTTGATTTTTTTATTTCTCCTGGAACTATATCAAAAACTTTTCAAATATAATAAAAAGTTATTAATATTTCATGGAAACATGATCAAATATGTTTTAAAACTTGTTTGTCCATGATCATGTAAAATTAATTAAGATAATTATATATCATTAGGATTACTATAGCTGCTGATGGTACCAGTGATCGCCAGACAAGTCTGTCTCTGTAAACTTGAGAGCTTCACCTGGGCCATTCGCTGTGAAGATTTCGGCCACCAGGCAATGGCACCGTATGTGATCATTGGTCTAACAACCATCACTTATATCCAGTAGATTTGTTTGGGACCTGGCACCAAGGTTTTCCACAAATTCCCTACAAGTCTTGAGGACATTCTGGCTTTGTGGAGAATCTTTTCCAAATGAGCGTTCCATGTATCAAGGGTGACCTATAGATAGTTTACTTCTGCTGCAAATGAAATAACCTTGCCATTAAAAGAAAGTGGAGTTGTAGGTTTTCCAGATTCCTTTTCCTGGTAAAGGGTATCTTCACAGTTTTGCTAGGGTTGACAGACATCTGTCCCCTCTAGCACCAACTGTGAACGTCGTCCAACGTTCTTTGGAGGATATTAGAGGCTACCCCTCCCGACGTGGTCCTTGCCAGTGAATAATTAAGATTACCATGAACAATGAAAGCTTGTTGATAAAATTTAAAGGTTTGTAAAATTGACTTGATCGAATTAGTTTTTTTGGTGATTATTGTAATAATTGAGGTGTTTTTGGGCATCGTTTATACAAGGCATAGCAAATAATAATGATAACCATCTACACACACAGGCAATGCCTTATTTGGTCATACTGATTTGAATGTTCATGACGTAGTATTTATCATTATCAAACTTACTTGATCGGCATTTTGTCTTATACAGTATTAATTATCAAAAATCGTTTTTTTTGTCAACGTTGATATGTATATTCATACGTGAAACGATTGTGTAGTTGTATGACCATTTTTCTACTTAAATTCGTTTGTTTAAATTACTTATATACGTTATTTTTAAAGTAATTTTGAGGCTTCTCAAGTATCCATTCTTTCCATATTTTTTTATAGTGTTGGTATCCCAGACTATTTCTCAGTACTACTGGAAGTATCAAGGAATTTTCTGTCTAAACTACAGCAGACATCATTCATTCAATAAAATCACCATGACTCACATGAATATCATAAATGAGAGATATCTTTTCCTACCAATATTCAGTATGTCTCGAACTGAAAATTCCCTTTTACAAGAAAGCAATAAGTGAAGTACCAACCAAAATTGATTCAAGAAAGTCATTTGACTTTAAAGTTGAGTCGAATCTACAATTTGCTGATGTTGAAATAGAATTGTATTGGTGATCGTTAGTGACATACCTATAAATAAATGTTGAGTGTCTCATACCAAAAGTTGTTGTTATTCAGAACCGCCATGTCGTCATCTACATTTATACTTATACCTCTTTCACCCTGAAATACCCTGTTGGTTCAAGAAACGAAAAATAAAGACAACATGGAGTACTACCTGAAAAACCACCAATCAATTTTGTCACTCTGTACTTACTAGTAATACAGCAATGGGCATACATAACCGGAAGGTGATTGTGAAGCGTTGAAAGGTTTGTCAACTTACCAACGTACTTTTGAATTACATATCTTCTATTCGGGTTAGCTTTGACTACATCCAGTACATATTTGAGCGTACGGCACATGTGTATGCCGATACCACGGCTACTGTTGATGGGTTTCAGGATCCAAATATTCATCAATCCGTCCATTTCCAGGTACGGCCAATGATCTTTTAATCTCTCCAGTAGGAAAGTCGCTTTCCTCACTAAATCGGTCACAGTTACGTCGTCGGCTAGCTTGAAGTGGTTTCCTACGTGTACGGTTCTATAATAGTGTTCCAAGAAATCGTTCCATTCCTTTGACATGGCTTCGTTTATATCATTATCGATATCTATGGTTCAATAGAAAAGGTGTCTTGAACTATAATGATTCAGTTTCTACAGTTCGCAGTCAAAAAAATGGAAAAAAAGTGACATTATTGAAAAATCTTAATACCAATAGAATAATAATACTTAAATGCAACTGTTTGAACGATAGTTTTCTATTACTGCTTCAACATTCTGCACAGCTTTTTGAAAATCGCTGTAATAATTATCATTATCCGAGAAGACAACTGAAGTGAATAAGTTAAAAATTGAAAATTTTGAGGGCTGTTCGTTAGGGTACAGCCCTACCAAGCTTATTAGATTATTTGGTGGATGCCAATCTAACAAGACTAGGCTGGAGAAGTAATGCTTTCTGTTATGTTGAACTAAATATTGCAGCAATAAGTGGTACCGGAGTATTCACCAATATTTCAGTAAATACCATTATTATTATTAGATTATTTGGTGAAAGCCAATTCAACCAGGCTAGGCTATTATGATGAATATTGTTATAGTAATAGTTGTACCGCAGCATTCACCAATATTTGAGTAAACGCCAACTTTTTTAGATTATTTGGCGAAGGCTCACATGAAAATAAGTGATTACTAAAGAAATTAACATAGCATCTGAATATTTCAAAAGGCCGATTTCATGTTGGTAACGTAATTTGAAGTCATAATCATTCTATATAATTATTGCACTAAATTAAACTCTATATTTTCTCATAGACATGATACCGTCTCTGATAACCTTAAAACAATTTACAAAAATCAATATTCAGGAATAGAAATTATGACAAGAGGGAAACATAATATTTCCAAAAAAAATAACATGAAACAGTCAGACAGTTACGTAACACTGGTAGGAAGACTGTTTATGATATGAACATCACAACAATTATTGTTCTAGAATAATCTTAGCTAGAAAGAGAAAAAAGTGAAAATAGAATAATTAAAGAAAAAAAGAATGAAACTGGTGATTCTAAAGTATAGAGTGGACTTCCGAAATAACATATACTGATAATAGATATTAATTCGTTTTTTTTTCTTTGTTAAAGCATGTACTTTTTCAATCTATTTTTATATTGTATGATGTTACTAGAAATCTTGATCTCATTCGGCAATCTAATGAAATTTGACAGAGCTGAATGTCTGAACTGTTTTTTTGAAAAATTGAACTAGCTATATGGAACAAGGTATGTTCTAGTTAGTTGGAAGTTTGATTTATTTATTTATTTATTTATTTATTTACTGAATGTATAGCTTCCAGAGAGAACAAGTTCTGATATGAGTAAGTTGTACATATGATAAAAAAATTAACCATTGTAATAAAAAAAATCATAAATCACTGCTATACAATTAACATATGCTATAAATGTAAAGTCATAATAACAAAAAAAAAACATCATAGATCAGTCATGCACTTAATGTGCTTTTTCACAGAGATTTTGAATTTTGAAAATTTTTTGCATATTTTTATATTATTGGGTAATTTATTGAATTCAGCTAGAGCAGCGTGGCTAAATCTTTTTTGACCAACTGAAGAGGTAGTAGAATCGAAATGAAACAGGTTATATTGTTATTTCTAATTTTGAATGAAATGTTCAGGGTATTTATTTTATGCAATTCATTTAAAGAAAACGTATTTGTAATTTCATAAAGTTTATCACGATTTTAAAAGATATTTTGAAAGTTTCCATTGTATAAAGTTGTTCTTACGAAAATTATATACAGTTGACTAGTTGGTATATTATACGGAATACGATACAAAACTGTCAATGTTTGTTGATGGCAAAATAAAAACGCAGCTGTCTAGATACTAATAATCTAATTTTTCCTATAGATAAATAATAAATAAGTAGTTTACTACTTGGGTAAATATTTGACGAAAAGGGTTATGAAACACAATACGTATGGCAATGCTTTGTCGAAAAAAAATGGACATTTGTATTATTTTTTTGGATATTCATGCTGTAAGTTTCGGATGAGGAGATTATCATCTTCATTTTATTTCATACTTTTGAACCTTTAAAAAATGTTTAATGAACTAGTCCTGTGAATTACAATACTCAATATCGTAAAATAGTATTTTCCGAAGTTTAGAAAATCAAGTATGTAAAAGTGTGTTTTGCGATTCAGTATAAAATCAAATATTTTAATACCCACATATTCTCAGTTCGATAAGGTAAGAACGTAAACTAATTGGAAATCAACGTTCATATTTTCTTCACTTCTGAAGTTGAGCATTTTAAGATTCTTTTTTACAAATCGATATCTACCAAGATATTTCTAGTTCTTCAAATGATTTGGTGCTGCAGGTGAATATAATTCATAACATAAAAATTGGAGAGTGGTTCAGTAAAGGATTTTCCGAAAAAGGCAACAGTACTTATAAATAAAAAAAGGGAGGAATTTGAAGTGAAATTGATTCGTCTTCAAAAAGGTATTTCAAAGCAAGAAACATTTCGCCTCATGCAACCTTGTATTGGAGAGGAGAGTATTTTAACGAGGCTAATTGAGTTTTTGATTTTCGGTTCAATACCTATAATAATAAAAATAAAAGTCTTGAATAGAACAGATAATAATTAATTTTCTTGAATTTATAGAATTGTTCGATTTTATTTTCTCACTAAATAAACATGTATTGGATGATTTTTCATAATAGACCATATTCTGATAAAATTCATGAAATACATTATAAGAATGTCCTCCGAACTCTGTACCTCACTAAAAGCTCGTATCGGTCATTGTATTTACATCATCAAAAGCTTCAGCAACAAGAAACAAACTTTATCATCTGTTGAAAAAAAAATGGGGAAGGGAAGCCGTAAATGAAGTTGTTTACCTTCATGTTTCTCTCTTTTGATGAACTTATAACACTCATTCACTGCAAAATCAAACACTGCCAAGGGAATTTTGCCAGAAGAGCTCAAAATCTTGCATTGCCCCGATTCGTGGTTAGCTTTCACCCATTTCAGGAGAGACATGGCCGCTGTCAAATTGAAATCCTTTATGAACTCTCCAGTTTCTCCATTTTTGGCGAGTTTGTAACTCCGGGGATGGTTTAAATTAGAAACACCCGGTATGTGGAACCAGAAGGATTTTCTTGCTGCTTCACTCAAACCTAGAAATTTGTATGTTATAATCTATGGAAGAAAACTGCCCTGACAACACTTTATATCAGAGAGTAGCATGGAAAAGATAAAAATTAATCTTCAAAAACAGTAATGGCATTCTAGGTATACATCATCAGCCAAAGGATGATAACAATATCTTTTGATAGATGTCGAGACTGGAACATGATCTCAACGCCACCTCACACTCCACACCCTGTGTGGCATGAAGATACATACCAACTGAAGTACCAAAGGTGTATATAGTCATCTCACCAAAAATATGCGTATGACCGCGGTTTTGGCACCAGTGACTCCTTGATAAGCTTCAATCTTATAGATTTCTTCCTCAGTTATTCTCGTTACTATCTAGCTTTCTCTCAGTGTGATCTCTCCACGTAGTGATTAACGGAATGTCATAAATGGTGGTGTTCCACAGGGATCTATTCTAGCACCAAAACTGTTTCTTCTTCACATTAATGATTTTTTTGGATGTATGTCTTATCCAATGCACACCTCTGCGGCTGATATTACTCTTCATACCGCTTTATCTTTCGAAGCTACGATATCAACCCGTGTGACCAAAAAAGAAAGGGGAAGGAACGTGATCGATTTGAATATGGACTAAGAAAAAATTCTAGAATGGGGATCCAACAACCAGTAGAAGTAGAATTCAAATTTGATATTAATCCAAAACCAAAAAGCTTTGTCTATAAGTTTTTTATAACTCGACAATAAAGTTTGTTTTGAGTTTGACTTTGACAATGCGAAACCCGAGTATTTTTTTGCTCACAGTGGCCAGAGTATTTTTTCAAGAGTATCCATGCCCACGGAATTCTCCATTTCACTGCTCGGATTCACCAACAGCAGTACCCTTTCATGGAAAAATCACACGAGGTCCATTTTCAGAAGTCCCTCTCAAAATCTTTGTTTTCTGTTGGTTGGTTATGATTTATTAAACACAGATCCGACCTTTCCCAGAATACTGTTCTAATATATGGAGTGCACGCTGTAACTTTGACATTCAGACGACATTCAAAGGAATTTTTCAAATAGAACCTCCTGTATTTTCAATAAGAAATTTTTTTCCCCATTTTTCGCTTTTTATCGGTGGAAAAAAAATCAAAATCATTTGCGGCGTTGTCAATTTATGAGTAATTTCCTTATGTTTTTCACTATCTTCAATCGAGGTACTTCATGGATCATTCAGATATTTTTGCGATAGGTACGTGCACTGTGCAGTGACCAAATATGAAATGTTCTGAAGTCTTGTTAAATTTGATATAAATCATAAGTTTGTGAATCATACAAACATGTCAATAGTAATGTCTGCTTTTGGAATAGTAGTCTGGAAGCCTTCAGTATGAAGGCATTGGTCCAACAGCTGAAACTGATTCGAAATGTCAATTGGGACCATGAAGCCTGTGATGGAGTTAGAGGATGGTGGGAAATAGCCAGACAGTGGTACCTAGAAACAGATAACAGGAAGTGCTTCAAAAAATTTATGATCGGGTCATCGGAGCACATCTGGGAGTGACGAAGACCCTTCCGAAAGGGATGTGGTTTCAGTGGGCTATTGTCAAGCTGATGTCAAAGATTGTTACAAAAAGTGTGCTGTATGTACTAGGTATATTAATTTTTCATCATCATCAAAGTACACTCACTGTTTGACTAAGATAATAATCAATGTATTCATTCCATTCCTTCATAATTGTATTGAAAATTTACAGCCCACTTGATTTAATCTATCCGAGCGACTTGATATTATGATGGGCGCATTTGCTATTTCAACTGTAGGAAAAACCTACAGTACCACTATCAATCAAAATAAGCAGCTTTGCCTTAGTCAATTGCAGGAAGAGGAGCTTTGCTCTCAATGGTCTATTATAATTCATTTTTTCCAATAAAGATGAGGCTGAACCAACATTGGATGGCATTTGGTTCTGATTGATCATCAAGATCTCATGCAGTTGGAGAGTGTTCTTCTTTGATTGGTCACGAAAAAAATGGAGATGGTTTCTAAAAGTCTCTAACATTCACGAAATTCCTGAATTTCCATTTCCAAGTGATCAAGGGTATGACAATCATGTTCATATTATGGAGGAACAAAATCCTAATTTGTTTTTAGAGGATGAAAATGTCGTTTAAAAAATCTTCTCTTTGGGACCTTTGAGGTGCATTATATTGGAATCTATAGGTCAGGAGCAACAAATTATTTTTCAGAGGAGTATGCGGAATATAAAACTAAGTAATAATAATAATTCCGCATGAACACTTGTAGAGTGTACTCAAGTGTGCGGGTAGATGACTGCTATTATTTTTATTATTTTATTATTTGAGTAGTACCAAAAGTCATAACAAAACTAGGTGGACACCTTTGAATGAATATTACTCACTGTTAAATAATTTCTAATTAAATCTTACCTTGTTTACTTGTATAGCTGGCGGATATCCATCTTATCCTATTGATCAATGTCTGCTTCACTTTATCCGGACATTCCTTATATGATTCATAGTTGCTTCCGTAATACAAATCAACCTGGTGATTTTCTAGTAGTTTCGACTTGATCAATCTTTTGCAAAGATCAGCGATATCTTTGTTCTGTACAAGGTGAAGAAGTTCTGGTATACTGACGAAATAAAATTCGTGTAAGACAATGGTTTCTTGATTGATAACAATTACACAATTATCTATAACTATTGCAAGAGAGCAAATAAACAAGTCAATAGTTGATGATGAAGATACTGAAATTGCTACTTTGGAATATTTTGTCGCATATCTAATAATGTGTTTCAGATAAGTTGCAAATGAAACAGGATTGTCAAGAATAAATAATTAGTGAACTCACGAATACCCGATTTTCTGGAATTCACCAATTCGTCAAAAATTCAAGGGCATTCTAGTTTGCGGAGGCACTGAAGAAAAAAACGCCTTCTACCAAGAATTCCGGTATTGGTTCCGAGGACTATTACTTTGATATAATGATTATGATAGAATTTAATTATTACCTGTAGGTACGGAACTTCTTGATATCCGCGTTCATTTGATCCCTGATTGCGAAGTGGATTTTCTCCACCCATCCCCTTCTCAGGAGAGCTCTTCGAATCGCTGGAAAACAACCCCTGATGGTAAACGTTTTGTTTTCTCTGATGGCTCGTACAACTTCATCTTTCAAAGGAGTGAAAGGATTGTTACACATATTTTTGACGATATCTATTTGGGTTGGTCTTATCTCCTTTTTCAAATCACTCTGGTTCGAAGTGTTACTTTTCTGTTTTACGCTGAAAATTAAGTATCAGTGGAGTTGGTATTCGTGGATTAATTAAATCACAGCGATCTCAATAATATTCTCACTTCTAGTCGGATCGCGAATTGGTGACACTTAAGGAACCTAAATTTGGCGAATGCATTTGGAACAAAGTGGAGTATTTGATCAATATATTGAGATTGAAAATAAAATCCCAACTCAATGGTTTTATAACAATTAGGAACGTTGCACAAATAGACGACAGATATAATTCAATATGCGTAGGGGGAAGTAGTTCTTTTCTGCCAGATATTTGCCTTAATTTCCACTTTGTGGAATTGTGTGGAGAGAGGTATTTTTCGTCTTTACGAAATATTTGTTTCATCCCAACTTTTTATTTCCGGAATGAACAAATCGAAAAAATTAACGTTTCTCTATTACTTCAACAAAAATACCTACTAAAATAGAAGAAAATCTAACATGAAGCAAGTCTATGTAAATCGGTGCCGGGAAAAACAACTATAAATAAGAATTTGGTAATGTACCAAAAATTGGCGAAATCACAAGAAAATGGCGCTGTTTACCGATCGAGTCAGTTCAGCAATTTGCGAATGGATTGCACCACAGTAAAATTCGTTCATGGCCATAGAAAAACTAGTTCAAAATAATGAATGGACTCGGAGTAAGGGTTTGATAATACCATGGATGTTCATAATGTGTCAAAAAGATTCATTCGCATTCACTTTCAGATTTCGTCACATCATAGACGTGTATGTGTGAGGAAATATGAGGGATAGCATAGAATAGTTTCGGGGCAAAAATTGCAGAATTGAAATAAAAATTTGAGGATTACAGCAATAATTCTAGGGCTATAGTAAATAACACAAAGGAACAATATCGAAAAATCCCATAATCTCCCACTACAGCAAAACTGAAGTCACAGGAATAATTAAAAGAATTGAATATCAAATTTTAAAAAGAGGTTTCCTGAAACGAATCACAGAAATAATTAAAAAAAATAAATATCAAATTTTAAAAAGAGGTTTCCTAAAACGAGTCAGAAGGAGCCGAGAATCTTTCGATATTCGCAGATATGTCTCAGTAGATACAATATATTGTGAATAATGAGATTCCTGAAATCTCCATCCCTAAGAAATAAACAAGGAGCAGTTCATAACATTTGTAGTCACGATACAGCAGAGCCCACTGATTTCTGATAAAATGAGGTTTTTGTGTCTCCATCCTAGGAAAGAATGCACTGCACTGCAAATTCCACCAAATTCATGGACAGTAACCGACAGAGGCCAGTGATCCCGAATCAGGTTTCTAACTAACAAGAAATTGGAGGCACTGCAAATTCCACCAAATTCACATCATATCCTCAGCAGAGGACACCAATCTCCAAAAACGAGGTCTTCGTGGTCACTATGAAACAACAGGAGACACTAAATTCTCAGATATTATTCAGAAGAGGCTACTGATCTCGAACGACGAGGTTCCTGTGGTCTTCACTAAACAAAAAACTTGGGCTTTGCTAAATTCAGCTGAGATTTGTCTCAGGGTTCGCTGACAGTGATCAAGTTGCCGAAATTAATTGTGTTGGATGTGTTGGATAAACTGACTACTTTCGTTTATAGCTGCCATGAACCCAAAATTCACAATATTTCTTATGCACCGTATTCCATACTTTACACTCACTCTGTATTTACCATGACATATTACTAGCACGACTTGGGCATTTCGAAGATGCAGATCTAGAAACTGGCAATGGTAATTTTTTCTGTTCAATTGCTGTAGGCTTTCTCTCAACTGGTTTCAAGTTTTTTACAACTGTTCTTGTTGTGGTTTCACCACTGTTTGTCACACGATTTTGGGTGATCAAATTTTGTTTTTCTTTAAGATCTTGATGAGTTTCATTGTTATTTGCACGAGGAAAATTACTGTTTGTGGGCCTAACAGTAGTTTTGGTACTGGCCGATTTTCTCGAAGAAGAACTTGATTTTGGAACTGTATCCTGTTTCATTAAAGAACCGTCCTTTCCAACGTTTGTTTTGATGTTACATCTTTCCTTGGGATCTTGAATAGTTCCATTCGCAGTTGTTCGAGGAGTAGCAGTGGTTGTGGGTCTAGCACCAGTTTTGGGACTGGTTGGTTTTTTCGAAAAAGAACTCGTTTTTGGAATTATATTTTTCCGTTCCATTGAAGGACTATCTTTTTTGACTGGTTTGGCGATATCACCTTTTTTTGCAGTACCAGATGGTATAACAGCGCTCTGACAACGGGTTTTAATTGTAGCAGCTTGTCCTGTGCCGTTATTGTTAGCAGCATTTTCTTTTTTACATTGACCCATTTTTTTTGCTCTATCAGATGTTGTAATGGCGCTTTTACAACGGTTGTTTACTGTCGCCGCTTCAACTATGCTTTTATTGTTGGTGTTTTCATTTTTATTTTGATTGACCTGCGATTCGAACGTTTTTTCTAAATTGAATAATACGTCAGAAAAGGAATCCTTCTTATCTTTGAATACGTTGAGATTGTGCTTCAATACATTCAGAATGTTGGACATATCCACAGCCACCTAGAAATAAAATCATGGATCAGAAACAAGTTGACAACATTAGTTGATTAATGGGTGACCAAAACCATTACAATCAATGAATTCTAACGAAGCTTTCTCCACACCATCCCACAAAGTGGAGAATTTGAGGCAAGTATCTGCCAGAAAACAACTTCTTTCCCCTAAGAACATAAATTATATCTTATATCTGTTTGTGCGACGTTCAATTGCAAATGTTGCCTGTGATCAAGCATTAAATTCCATTTCTGGAATGACCACGTGCATGTTTTGGATTTGCAGACAACGCTTCAGTTTGAATGAAAATGTTTGGACTTTCATTGCCTACAAAAAGAAAGGCAGAGAAATTATATCTTTATAATTTCAAGTCACGAAGTCTAGTCATGATGGAAGTCAAACATTTTCATTCAAACTGAAGCATTGTCTGCAAATCCAAAATAAAAAACATCCGGTATGGACCCGGCTAAGAGGCACTTTCAAAGAATACGAGAAGGACAAATTTTTCCTGTACCTGAGACAAGTAAGATTTTCCTAATGACCACTAATAGATTACTATAAATGACTATAAATTCTCGAACTTCTAAGATTTGTGTCGTTACTACATCGTGGAATGAACAGGCATTTGAATAGATATATTAGATTTGATTAAATTTTCGTAAGGTGCAGTAATTTTTGCCTGTCAGATATTCGCCTCAATTTCCGCCTGGTGGATTGTAGATACCCAACAATCGAAACGTCGTGGCTTGAAATCATAGAGATATGGTTTCTCTTCCTTTATTTTTTAGCCAATGGAAGTCCAAACACTTTCATTCACACCACGTGCATGTATGACACGCTTCAAGTTTGTTTCCTATCATCAGTGCTAGAATAGGCCAGACAAGATTACAAACAATGTAAGTTTTTACGACTTATGATGACTGATGTTTCATTTGGGATGTGAGGTCTTGAGTTAAAGAAAACTCCAATACTTTATCGCCAACGTTTCGTCTATAATTGAGAGTTTAGATACAACGAGGTCTTATACATAATAAATATGTGTTTTTTATTCCCCCTAAAGCGGTCTATGGGTGCTCTCCATACGTTATCATTTTTCCACGCTCGGCTGACTGAAAGAGTCATTGGCTTTGATATTCGCGGTTTCTATGAATTTTCGTTTCAAACCACCAAGAACACTAGCCTCGTCGAAAGAATTAGATGGTGCTCGATTCAGGTATGGTCAGCAATTTCCTATTTGGATGTTTTTCCCCTTTTTGTGTCCGGTTATTCTTACGGATAATGGTCTCTCGGTCTCTGCAATTAGGAATCTCTACATTCACAGGGGACCTCGTAAATGCAGTTTTTGCTGATTTTATGCTGTATTTTCTGATTTCGTCTTGGTAAGGAAGCTTCATATAAGGTATTGCCGGATTGAAAGCAGCTCTTAATGTTAAACTTGTTTCCGACCCTGCTGATTTTTGGAAGATCTTAGAGATCCATAAACCAGACATGTCATTGAGACCAATCACCAGCTCCCGGAACTCACCGACCGATTAGTGAAATACTTCTTACTGATATTACAACCCTTGCAGGGTACTAGCAGTTCATTCGTCAAAAATTCGAAGCATTTTGTGGACACTATCGAAGAGTTTCAAGTAGGACTTGAAGATCGTTTCATTAACTTTGAAATGGAGAGCTTTTACACCAATGTCTCCATAGAAGAATCCATTAGCGTCATCAAGAGGAAACTGAAAGAATAGGTCCGTCTTCATGGAAGAATTGACCTACCCGTTCACGCTATACTGGAATTACTACAGTCTACATCACTCATACTCGACGGATTGACGATGGGATCTTTTCTTTTTCCAGTAGTCGCCAACATATACATGGGATGGTTCGAAGAATTGGCCATTAGAGAGGCAGAACACAAACCAAAAGTATGGCTAAAATACGTGAATAACACCTCCATCGGATGAAGAAGAATATCTTAGGGACTTCCTTGAAAGAATAAATAACATGAGGAACTCTATCGAGTTCACGTTGGAAAAGGAAGGCAATACTACCTTGGCGTTTCTTGATATGTGAATTTCGAAAAGAACAGTCACTGGCATCCGCACCTTTGTTTACAGAAAGAAAACCTACACAGGACTCAACTTCTGTTCCAAGCATGGGTGGCAAAAGCGATGCAAATTTGCAATGACCAGGAGTCACCAAGGACCAGAAAGGACCAAGGCCAATATGGATACTCTAAGAAAATTATAGAATTACAGAAACAACTCGAAAGGAACAAGACAATAGGAAAATGACCACAAAATCCCATTATCATCATTCCATACCTCAGAAGTGTCTCCGAGGAAATCAGAAGGATCGAACATGAGTACAACACCAATATCTGCTTTCAATTCACCAAAACTAAACCAGAAAATACAGCAGAATGCAGTTGCATGTGAATGGGGCGATTCTTACATCGGACAGACGAAGAGACCGTTGTCCATGAGAATAACCAGACACAACAAGTGAATTTAACGGAGGATGACTTCCAAATTGGGAATTGCTGACCATGCTCGGACTGAGCACCATCGAATTTTTTGATACGAGGCTAGTGTTCTTCATAGAGAGGAACATTGGTTCTAACAAAGATTCGTAGAAACCACGCATATCGAAGCCAAAACCAAAATCGAAACTTGTACGAGCCAAGGATTAACGAGGTCTTACCTTTTTAACGTGCGAATCCTAGCACTTTCTCCGATCATCAGAAAAATATACTGCAGTCGCTGGGCTATAAATCCACGACCGAATGAATGAAAAGCAGCGATTCCAACCACTCGGCTACCTGGCATCGAAAAGAGCAAGCGAAAGAGGCACCGAGACACAGTGAAAAAAAAGGGGTAGCAAAAAATATGGACCTGGATTCTGAAATATTTACAAGAACAACGGGATAAAAATAATCTAGTTCAAGAAACTCGGTAGAGGAGAGAAACAAGAAAGATGCCAGGAAAGACAAGAAAAGTTGGACCGGTTGCAGAAAACTTCATAGGAACAGGAAAACGAAAGGGTTGAAGAAACCAAAAGGAACAGGACTGGCTTCTGGAAACTCAACAAGAACAGAAGAACGAAGGAAATGAAGAAAAACAAGAAGAATAAGGCCGCTTGCAAGAACAGAAATACAACGGAGTCGAAGGAATTCAAGAGGACTGAAACCTGCTTATAGAAATTTTAGATCAGATAGGCAAGCGATGTGAAGAAAAACTTCTGAAACAGGCCCTACTGCAAAAAATACAAGAGAGAAACCACAAGAAGAAGACGAAAGTAGAAGTCAGAAGTCAAATATGGAGATTATTATTATATTCATACGATACATTTGTATTTCATCTCTTGTTCGAAAACTATTAGTTCTATGAAAAAAAAGAGGAAATTTAATGTTATGAAATACAATAGAAATGGTGCATAATATTTTTAATTCGTTGAATTCAACCCCTCAAAAATGTTCTGATATGAAATTTGATTAATTCCACCCCTTATAACATATTGTCATTACTGAAAATACTTAATACGCATGTTAATGTACTGTTAATGTATGTAATACCCAAAATTTGAAGTTTTTACATTACTTTCGTCACTTCAATCTACAACAATGAATCTTATTTTTTTTCCGGATGAGTTGAAAAACCTGTATGCCTTCTTTTTCAAAGTTTTAGAAGAATTTGATTTCTCGGAAATGGTTTGGTTCTGGACACATTTTCAACAGTGGCGACATGTGGGATGAAAACGTAGGGGAGGGGGAAACTCGAAGAATATATGATAAAATGATGTTTTCTGATAATGTTCCATGCCATAAGGAATTGATTTGAAGGAAACCATTTGTACTTGGCAAAAAAATCTTCTCACCTACGTAATATGTCAGGGAGGTTGATGGGGAAAATTGAAAATATGCTCTGTGTTAATTGAAATATTTCAGCTTTGATCTATGGGAAGCAGCCTTCTCTATCCTATTTGATTAATCGTATATGTTTTTGGTAAAATTCCGTTAACTAGCTATCCACATAATTTTTTGGAACTTGGAACTTACGTAGTTTGGCCTCCTGAACAAAAAATCCAAATGAAATTTTTGGCGGTCTCAACTAATTTCGGATATATGGGCCTATTTTTGAGTGATGAATGGCATTTTTTAGGACACATTTCTACCGCGGAAAAGCACTTAAAATTCTTCCTTCTTTAAACTAACTCAATGTACACACCCTAATTGACCTGTTTCACACTCTTTCTTTATTGAAAACGCTACTTTTTAGGAAAAAAACTCATCCTTCTTTTACGATCACATAACCTACAAATCTAGGCAAAATGGTTAGAGAATTTTATTCATGTCAAGTTGGTTTCTGGAGTGAATATTTTCATTTTCATGTTGAAATTAAATGCATGGGAAAGTTGGCTGTGCAAATATGCAAAATTCAAAATTACCAACTTTACATAAATAAATTCACTACATTTTACATACATGTGTTGCTTTGATGTTTTTAAAAGAAGGTTGAATTTTTGGATAAACAATGCCGTTTTTAATTAAAAAATAGTGTAGAACGGTTGAGTTAGGGTGTGTACATTGTGTTATTTTGATGAAGGAAGAATTTTGAGTGTTTTCCGCGGTAGAAATGTGTCCTAAAAAATGCCATTCATCACTCAAAAATAGGCCCATATCTCCGAAATTAGTTGAGACCGCTGAAAATTTCATTTGGATTTTTTGTTCAGGAGGCCAAAAATTATGTTTATAGCTCGTGGCTATTAGCTAACGGAATTTTACCATGTTTTTAATGACTCAACATTACAATAAGTCATCCTGTGATATTCTGTTATACAATGTCTCACATGTTTTGTATTTATTAGGTCTATACTTTGATTTACTTTTTACATTATTGTAATAAATATAAGATCAAAGCTTCAGTGATGTATCTCAGAGAAGTTACTAGACAGCGCGTTTATTCTCAATCTGCATTGAAAATATTGCCAGCAAAAAAATGGCATTTGAGTCTTTTCGAAACATTTCATATGAAACTCTGTGTACTTACTGTTTCTAATGTAACTGTAGATCTAGGTCCTTTTTTCTTCTCTTTCGTGTGACTTTCATCTCTCACGATTGATTTACAAGCACTGACTACTTTAGTTATTTCTTTTTCCAGAGATTGTAAAGGATTAGCTGGAGGTTTCGGTGATGTCGTCGTAGCATTTTTTATGTTATTTTGGTTAGGCCCATTTTTTGCAGTAGTTTTCTGAAATCTGAATTGTTGACTGTGTCGTTAGAATCAGTCGATGATGTGAATTCTCACCTGATTCGAAAGCATTTTCAACGGGAATTTCTGACTTTTGCGAATCGAGCCATGCGAACTGTGAATTTGATGAAATTGTTGATGGACGACACAGTTTGACACCTGTCAAGTGAGTCTGATACAGAGTTGTATTCGATTTATTTCATAGTGTTAAAAATGAAACTATTTCACTTTCAGAAATAGCCTATTCGTAATATTTTGTATGCTCTTTGTGGACATGTCTGATCGATATAGTACATCAGATAATTGCGAAAGGTGTTGAATTTTGTCTCGACACATGTTGCTGAGTAAACATCTTCCCATGTGCAATTTTTCAGTTCATTTATAATGTTGCTGATGTAAATGTTTTTAGGTATTCTTTTGGAAGTTGAAATGTTGTTATTATCGAAATTGCCATGGTTTTTCAAACCGAGGGAATGAAGAACTATTCGATGACCTTAAAGCTTTCAAATTTCGACCTCTTTTTGCTTAGTTTCCAATATTTTCCATTTCGTGTGATTCGAAAGAAATCATGTGATTTATCTGGAAAAATAATAGTTTTATTTCTTTGCCTTATTATAGATTTCATTATATCGACATTTCGTCAGTGTTTTCCGGAAATAGAACAGTGCATGCTTGAATACGCCCTGAAATAGCAAGCAGTGCCAATCACCGCATTTTAGCAACCAATACTCTGCTCTTCGAAAAAATACAACCGGTATAACTGGCTAGGTCAGCAACGCTTTTCCTTGGTAACCAAACGTACGCGGCACAGGGACCCAAATACAATGTGGGTTAATGTGAAACCACTTTTGCATTCACCTATATCTAATAGTGGGCCATGGATTCGATCAGTATCGGTATTGCGCCACAGTTGATTCATCGCAGTTGGGAGTTGTGTGGGAATATGGTATGCGGAAATTCATGACCCGAGAATTGTTGCTGGGCTAGGTTACTTTCGTGCGAATGCCAATGGAATGGTTCGCTGCATGCAAAGTAAGTTCAATGTTGTGGGTTTATTTATAGTGATAATAATGATGGTTGTTTCAATTGATATTGTTCAATAATAAATTAATGAAAATACTGACAGTATCCAGGCGGGATTTAAGTTCTGCATTTGGAGAGCCATCGGATATAAAATTTTTGAAAATTGAATTGTACAAATCAATTTTTGGAAATTATTTTGAATAATTGATGCACCAAAATGTAAGGGGGATATGCGAAAAACTTTGTTTCATCTTTTTTCACAAATTATCGGTATGTTTGCAGATGACGCTACTTTGATTAACTTCGAAAGTTACATTCTGACTGAAAAATAGAGAGTAAATGAAACTTCCAATTAACATAAAATAATATACAGGCCGTTTCGTTTATCATATGGTAACATTGATATATTTTAAGCTGTAACAGATACAAAGAAGATTGATGGAAAAAAAGGTAACTATTGTGGTGAGCAGTAAGTTAGTCAGAGAAAATCTATGGGGAGTCTCGCACTTCCCGACTTATACAGGAAAAACTAAAAATGCTGTTTTTGGTTTATTGCGAATACACATGTTATTTCAGAAAATATAAAAAAATTAAGAAGGAAAGTTTTATTATATTCAAAATATACTACAACAATGTAATAATGAATTTTTCATCACGTCCACCATCAACTGTTTTTCAAATACGGCTTTTATTAAATGGTATCATAAGTGACAACAATTTTTAATTATGGTTCTGTTGTTAGTTCGATTATGAATTCCACAAAACCACATTGAATGCTCGAATCGACGACCTCTGCTCATAAGTTGTCTGTCCATACAATTTCTGTGGCAATTTTCTAGCATGTTGTGAGTGATGTTATTACATGCATATTTTATTTTTTGTTTGAGATGGTCGATATCTGTATGAGGTGTCGAAAATACTCTATCCTTTATATATCCCTAGACAAAAAATTTGAGGGAGTAAGATCTGGGGATCGAGCTGGCCAGGTAATTGGTCCATTGTTTCCAAACCATTTTGTTGGGAATATTGGATCTAAATGTTCCCTTAGCTATAAATCACACTGACCCACCAGAATCGACCGTCCAGCAACGACCAAAAATTAAAGGAGATCAATGAAAACTCTCAAACAGAGATTGACCAAAATTTTCAGCAGATTGGAGTTTAAACATGATCTTTAAAAATCGACGATCATTCAGTGGGAGTTATCTGATAAGAATGAACGTGTGAGAATACAAGTTTTGGAAATTTTTGTCGTAGATGGACGGTCGGGGACGGTCGGTCATGGTTGCTCAGTGTGCCTGCTGCCTTACTATTCGTCTTTGAAAATATTGTATTTCACGGCGTATGTTCGGTGACAATTTTTTAAGTATCCATTAATCTCATTGGATAGAAAATGTAAATACATTCCACTTTTCAAATGGTCATCGTAAAAGAAAGGACCCACATTGTTTGTTCCCAAAATTCCCAACCAAACATTCATTCCGAACATTTCCAGGAAATAGGTTTCTCTATGTGAATGTTCATTCATATAATTCCACCGTCAATGGATATTTCTGTTGCACCATCTATTGTAGATGATTTCTGATTAGTCCGTCAATATTATTTTTTTACAAATATTTTCAACTTCCCTATTTTTACGTTTCAACCACTTCGCAAATCGTAGTTTCCATCCGTAATCCCTTTCATTGGGATGATTAACTTTGCGTATGCTGTAGCGTTTGTTCTTTTCTGAAATATTTCTGGTAGATTTAATAGAAATCCCTTACTCGTGGGCAATTTCTCTGTAATCGTCTCAACATTTGAATGTTCGGAATACGACGATTCAGGTATAGCTTACCATACATATTTCTTGCTTGATTTTGCATAAGAAAATAGCATACCTATCAATAGTTATTTTGAATGAAAAATATAAAGTTTGATATACCACTGACATGTGATTATCAATATTTGTAATGAAATAGACAGGTCCGTTTTGAAACAAAAGTTGATGGTGGCCGTGTAGACACGCAACTTTTATTCAAAGATTTACTGTTACATCGTTATAGTACATTTTGAATACAATAAAACAGTTCCGTTTATGTGAAAATGATAGTGTTCCTATAGATCAATTTATATAATATCTAAGTTTCAACATGGTTTTTGCCCAGGCAGGTCAACGGAAAGTGCAATATGCTTTTTTTTCGGTGTGTCTATGACTCACTTGATAGAAGAAAGTATGTGCACTTTTCTTTGACTTATCGAAAGCATTCGACATTATTGACGCCCATATTGTATGCGAAAAACTTTATTCACTTGGTTTCAATTAACAATCGTCATTCGCAGCAATATGACATTATTCTTGGCGTTCCTCAAGGTTCTATATTGGATCCTCTCATTTTTTTTCTATTCATCAACGATATGCCCAATCATATAAGCACAGTTTTGTATGCAGATGATACAACGATCGCAGCTAATGCCGATAATCCAGAAGAACTTCAAGGAATATTGAACAACTTGAGTCTCCAGTTTACAAATTGGTGTTATGAAAACTCACTAGTGGTGAATGTGAAGATAACACCAAATTTCTAGGTAACTATATCGATGGTAACATGACCTGGGAGAAACTGAAAGTTCTGATTGAATCGCGTCTGGAATTTGTTGAAATTCGACTTTTCGACTTCGATTTTGGAGCCATTTTCAAGAACTGAAAAGGAATGCGATTTTACACTGAGGTCTCAATCTGCCTCCTCCTCAGGTAACATAACCTCAGGATTTTGTGACTTGACGCCGGGGTCTCAATCTGTCTACTCCCCAAGTCTCGTAACTGGTTCTCTCTAAGGTCTTGATGTGCCTTGTCTTCGAGAGAACAGTTCTCTGAAGTGTATGATCTCGTAAAACTCATGCACTTTTTGGGCGTTTAGAGGAACAAGTGACATTTGAGTGGATGTAGTTTTGAGCTTCGAATCTATAGCGATCCTCGAGAGTACGCCACAAAACCCTAATCCCTACTGGAACCTCATTGCCAGTTGCATTATAAATCCATAGCATGAACTCGAAGAGTGCTATAAAACCATCTGTTTTCTAAAGAGTTATCGTATATGTGTAAATAGCCATCATAAAATCTTCATGAAACAAACATACTTTAATGCTAAAAGGTTTTTTCTTATAGCTTTCAGAAATGCTTCAAAACTGAATAATATATCTATTTTCTCTGGACGAACATCAAAAACATTGTTGACCTGTATAAATCAAATTGGCTGTTACCTAACCTTTATAAAACTTTCCAAATGACATTCAATTTGTTACTTAGGTACCTAGTGTTAGCGACTTCATAAGACGTTTGTAAACATGAGCATTATAACTTAATAAGATGCCAGGTGTAGATAATATAAGTACTGATAGGTACAGTTAATTTTTCAGGCACCTGTGTTGAAAAGGTTCATTTATGCACTGTAGACAGCGAATTTAATATACGCACCGTTGTGGAAAAAATATTTTCACTCAGGCTAGAATTTCTTACTCTTTTCCTTTGTATAATAAATAACTAACTAACTAATATTATATTGATTAACGTGTTCTGGAATTGACTTGCTACAAATGATATTCACATATCATAGTGAAATAAACATGTATATATTTATGCTGCAACTGCAAGAGAGTACCTAAACAATGCCGTCCACGACATTTGTGATGTCAATTATAATTGAACGAATATTATTTCAAATACTTTGATAGCTACATTCTATATAAGTTATATTATATGGCAAAACAATTCTCAGTTTATAATACATAGAAATATATTTTCTGTACCTAGTGGAAGACCACTAGCTTGAAATGACTGAATGAGAAGAATTCCTAGGCAACACCAAGCACCAGTTGTCTAGGAAAAGCAAGTCACTGTCACAGTTCAATGTCATCCATAAAAACTGCCACAAAATGGACACTGAGGAAAACTTTACCAAAGAGAAACCACCGATCAGCATCACACCTCTAGTGGCCAGTGCACCATCAACTTCGAAACTTCACACAGTCACATCCGAGATACAGAAGACCATAAGCAGTTGTTCCAAGAGGTCAAACAGTTGTATTGAATCCAAGTACAAATGCTCAATAACGTCGGAGAGGTTGGCTCACTTGAGGAGACTCGCGGATAGTGCCACGAGGGATCACAAAGTCTTTTCCATCAAAGGTGGGTTCCAATAATACCGAAATGTATATATTTCTCTCTGAATTATTTTCATACATTTTTTGGTTTACATACTCACACTTATCTGTTTTGATATTTTGGGTGAAATTCTGTTGAATAATAGCCACAAGATATCAAACAATTTTTTTGGGAACTTACGTAATTTGGTCTTCTGGCGGTCTCAAGTAATTTTGGAGACATTGGTCTATATTTCAGTGATAACTGGCATATTCTAGCACGCATTTCTACTACGAAGAAAACAGTAGGAAAACTCAAAATTCTTCGTTCATATCACAAGCAGAATATTAATACCCTAATTGACCTGTTTCACATTTTTTCTTTAGTGAAAACGGTACTTTTTATGGAAAAAACTCTTCCTTTTTATATGACCACATAAACAACAAATCTAGGAAAAATGGTTAGTGAATTTTATTCATGTCAAGTTGGTAACGGGAAATAAATGCGAATGAATAATTTCCTATTCATGTTGAAGTTGAACGGCTTAAAAAGTTGGCTACGCAAATATGCAAAGATCAACGTAACCAATCTGACATAAATTAGTTCACTTAACACTTTGCACTAATAAAATGTTTTTGATGTACTCAAAAGGAGGTTAAATTTTTGAATGAACAATGTCGTTTTAGATAAAGTAATATAGTGTAGAACGGGTGAATTAGGGTGTAAACATTGTGCTACTGTAAAGAATGAAGAATTTTGAGTGTTTTTTTCGCGGTAGGAATGCGTGCTATTAAATGCCAGTTATCACTCAAAAATAGGCCCATATCTCCGACATTACTTGAGACCACCAAGAATTTCAATGGGGTTCAGGAGACCAAATTACTTAAGTGAATTAAAAAAAAATTGTATAGCTTGTGCCTATTAGTTAACAGAATTTTACCATATTTTGGTCAGAGAAACCTGTAGCCTAGGGTCTGTAGTTTGGGTAAAATACCGTTAATTAATACTCACGAGGTCTCCTGAACAAAAAATCTATATACATTTTTTGGCGGTATCATAAAATTTCGGTCTATTTTTATGTGATAACTGGCATTGTTTAGCACACATTCCTACCACGAAAAAAACACTAAAAATTCTTTCTTCTTTACACTAACTAGCACACTGTTCAAACTCTAAGTCACCCGTTTTACACATTTTTTTCATTAAAAAACGGCATTGTTTATACAAAACTCCAACCTTCTTTAAAAACATGAAATACAACAAATCTATGCAGAATGTTTAGTGAATTTATTCATGTCAGGTTGGTAACTTCGGATCTTTGTATATTTGCACGGCCAACTATCGGAGCTATTTGACTTCGACAATCAAGAAAAGCGACGGTGTCAGTTATTTTCCGATACTCGCTATTTCAGTTTCCTTTTTCGCTATAATAATTTTGTTATTGATAAATTCGCTCGTTTCTCACATTTTCTATAAGTTACTTAAAATTTCTCCACATTTTTTAGCATCGTGCCTACACTTATCAATTTGAGCCTCATAGTACATTTTTTTGGTGATGATTTCTAGAATATTTTTACATTTCCTCATTTTAATTTTCATAGACCCTTTCTCTTTCCGTTGAAATATTCGCCAATTCCTGATTATTGTTAATAAAAATGTTAAAATTGTTATTTCCGTCAACCAGCTGCACACCTTAAAGCCGTAGACACAATGGAAGTTTTATGTAATAAGTTTTAAGTTTCGGGATTTTAGACATCAATTTTTGAAATAAAACAAGACGCAAAACCTTATTGATAAATGAAGCTTGAATTTTACCAACAAGATTGTTTATGAGGCGTGATCAGAATAATAATGGCAATGATGGTTTCGCGTTAAAAAAATATCCAAAATTATGAAAATTAAAACTAAAAACATAAAACTTCCATTCTGTTTCAGCCTTAAGAGTAAAACCCTCAAAAGTCTTCGAAAGACTTGTCCGAGCTAGTGAAGACGCAGCCCTTACCTTTTAACGTGTGATGCCATGCATAAGACCTATGACCATGCTGGGAACCGAACCCATGACCCTTAGGTTAAGAGACAAGTACTCTACCAGCATGACCATCACGGCCCCTACCAGTTATACCACGTTACTTCATTATTCCTTTTTTCTATAGTTTCAATCGGTGCTACCTTATTCATATTCGTTTCACAGTTATTATACAGATTGTTTATTAATGAGTTGACATTCACATTATACAAAACCCAATCTACATCCAGTATTCTTGCTCATCATTTTTATCCTTCAAGGTAAGCGATATAATAGAATGATCACTGATTTTAGGAGTATGATGCACATTTTGCTCTACATTAGTTATCACATAATCAATGAACATTTACTTGCGTTGGTAATTCTCGTGAAATAATTTACAACTTGCTATATTCCATACATATTCAATAGATTTATTCAGGGACAGACCAAGACCAAGACTGACTTTCGAGACTAAGACCAAGTCTTTTTCCCAAGAGTCTTGGTCTCAAAAGAAAAATGGTGAACTTAAATCTAATCAATATTAAGAAAATTTTGATGGAAAATGTTTTGGCATTTTATTTCAATTATTTATTTTTCATATGATAGGTTTTTCAAATTTTGTTCATTCAAAATCGAAAATACATAATGTCAAAATCTATATTGCAGTTATACAGTTTACAACAAATAGGTGTATGTTGTAAGGTCACTGTCGTTAATAAGTATTGCAATTTTCTCGGGATTCCGATTAGATCCCTCTGCCGCAACCGCATCTTACTGGTCATCACACAATGATCCATTGTAAAATGGCCAATAAAAACCTAATTAACATTCCAACCATTTTGAACTTTTTTTTTGTGAGACCTTTCTTCTCACATAGTCCCATCAATTTATTAATTTTTACTTCGATCTATTTTTAATTAACATGTTGTTTTTATTATGAGATTCATGAATATTGATGAATGAAAATATTTCCACTAAAACCAGTATATTTCAGGTGGATGGCCAATCATTCGAAAAGAACTCTTGAAACGCCAATGGCTGGAAAAAATCGAACCGGCTGTCAAACAGAAACTTACTTCCATGGACGACGTCACCAGTAATTTGCCGGCCAAGCAGGCCTGGGAATCCCAGCAGACGTACTTGGAAAAGTGCGAGAAAACTATCTTGTCTCGTATGCTTCAGAACTACGACGTCGATTTCTATTGGAGTATGAGGAAAGAGCCGGGAGACCTGCAGCACAGAGCGAACAGCTTCAAGCTGATCAACAGGTTCAGCAGATCTCTTTTCGCCTCCAAAGAAGGGCTGGCGTTGCTGTTGCAGCAGTCTTATTGGTACACAGAGAGTGGAGTGGCCAGCGTTAATTATCCAAGAGTTTATGTTCTGGGTGAGTAGGCAAATTTTTCGTCCCTTAAATGTATACTGCAAGGTTTTAGATAATCCAATCAGAAAATCTGTCGTATAATTCTTTTCTGAATAAGCAAGGAAAGAAATGATTATACGACTATTTTCATTCAATAGAATGGCTGCAAAACTATCCGAATAAATTAAATATCTATTGAAGTTTGGATTTCAAACTCCTCCGTATGTGTAATGAGTCTAACAATAATTCAATTCTACAGTGAGGACCAAAAGTCCGTCGCCCCCCCCCGTAACTTCTTCATTTTCCATATTACAAAAAAATGTTAAATACATAAGTTGTAGGGTTTCATTCGATCTCTTTAATGGTTTAAGTTTCATTCATACAGAGTGTCTCAAAAAAGCACGGTGACTTAGAAGTTAATTTTTTTTAATGGGACACCCTGTATTTCATTGCATTATTACATTCTACGTTGAATTCTGAACAAGTTTGATAAATGGTTTTCTATCAAAAAAGTTAATAGTTTTGGACTTATGAACACTTGTAAATAATTATTTCGACTACTTTTGCGCCAGTTCAATGAGAAAATCGTAACAAATGGATCACAATGTATTCCACTTTCCTATCCTCACTTTTTGAAAGCTATCCAATGTTGCAAACTGCTGATGGCACCATGTGTAACTTACCTCGTCGTACCATTTCACAATTGTTAGAGTTGTTGAATCTCACGAAAAACTAGTACAAATGAAGTTGAAACATTTTATTAACAAATAAGGTAGTCCATAAATACAGATCAGAATCATTAAAAACTGAAGAGATATTTTAATTTATAACTGAAAACGGTGAGATTTTATCTATTTCAAAAGATGTTCGACATGTCCACCATGCATTTCTTGACACATAAATAGTCGGGTTGTAAACTCTTCCCTAACATTAATCAAGGTTTGAGGTGTTATTTCTGAACACACTTCAATAATTCGACGGCGCAGTTCATCTAACGACCCACAAACTGTCTTAAAAACTACGGATTTCACATAGCCCCAGAGAAAGAAATCAAGCGGTGAGAGGTTCGGTGAGCGAGCTGGCCACTCTGTTGTACCTCGACGTCCAATCCACCTACCTGGATACCTTTCATCTGAGTAATTTCTCACCTCCCGAAAATAGTGTGGTGGCGCTCCATCTTGCTGAAATGTTACATCCAAGTAAAATTCATGTGGGTTTTGCGCAACGATCTCATCGATACTGGGACTTATTGTGTCTTGCAGCATTTGGAGGTATCTGGTACCATTTAAATTTTCTTCCAAGAATATGGGACCTACAATGTGGTTACCTAAAATACCAGCCCAAACATTAATTTTCTGGGGATATTGAGTATGCCCCTCGCGGAATTCATGGGGATTCTCATCACTCCAATATCTATAATTCTGGGTATTCACATTTCCATTTAGGTAAAAAGTGCTTTCATCACTAAAGCAGATGTGTTGCAAATAAAGTCGATTTGCAACAATTCTTTCTGCCATGGTCTCGCAAAATTCAAGTCGCCGGTCTGGATCATCTTCAACCAATTGGTGCAAAATTTTTATTTTGCAAGGATGGAATTTATTTTGTTTTAAAACCCTCTTTACTGATGTTTTAGAAACATCACATGTCTCAGCTACTTGCTTAGATGATTGTTGTGGGTTATTTACCATTTCGGCTAGTACTTGAATTTCAACATCTTCCGTAATTATTTTCGGCCTCCCAGATCTCGGAGCATCTTTCACGGTGCCAGTTTGGTTAAATTTTGCCACCAATTTCTGCAGATATTTTCGACACATCGGACGTTCTGGAAACCGTTCATTGAAAATGCGAATAGCAGCGTGGTAATTTCGGTTAGCTTCACCAAATATGATAACGGCTTCAACTTTGTCTGCTACTGAACGAGCCATATTAATCAACAAGAGAAATTGAAAACCGTTTGAAACAAAGTTTTGAAAACCTACAAAATGTCAATGACAAAAGAGTTTTTTTTCGTTGTCATGGATAAAATAAACGCGCCTAGCGTGCATAGCCTACCTCATTAATTTATTCGTGAACTGGTGCAAAAGTAGTCGAAATAATTATTTACAAGTGTTCATAAGTCCAAAACTAATACCTTTTTTGATAGAAAACCAATTATCAAACTTGTTCAGAATTCAACGTAGAATGTAATAATGCAATGAAATACAGGGTGTCCCATTTAAAAAAAATTAACTTCTAAGTCACCGTGCTTTTTTGAGACACTCTGTATGAATGAAACTTAAACCATTAAAGAGATCGAATGAAACTCTACAACTTATGTATTTAACATTTTTTTGTAATATGTAGAATAAAGAAGTTACATGGGGGGCGACGGACTTTTGGTCCTCACTGTATAAATTTTCTATGGTTTTCTCGTAAACTGCATTATTCCTGAGTTTATTGAATGAATGAATGAAAGAATGAATACCTTTGTTCTGTATGGCTTTTGGGTTTTCTCTGTCGTGTATCCATTTTTCTTGGCTTTTGACGTTTCCAAGAAAAATGGATACACGACCGAAAACCCAAAAGCCATACAGAACATTGAGCGAGGGTCGTGAAAGCCTTGATCATTATATGAATACGTTTATTTAGAAAATCCTAGTATACAAACAGTAATGAATAAATAACAATAAAGTAATACATATGACTTTAACATAATACCGGTAGAAAAAGAGGGGGAAAAAAAATTCAAGCTAAGTAACAACTTAGTGTAGTAAAAATGCACTAAACTAATTTTGCTAAGTTATTTCAAATTTATCTTGACTATCGCTCTCTGTCTGCGAACTCTCGAACAATATCTGCGATTCTCTGTGACTATCTCTGACAGCTGCGCCTTCTGCTCTCCAGCGCCTTATATACCTGCATTTACAGTTCTCGATCAATCGGGATTACGCGTCGATCCAGTCAGATGGCTCTCTCGAATTTTCCATTTTGTTCCTTAGAAAGTTTGCGTAACCCATGTGTTTGCGAGTTAGGAATGTTTTCTTGTCTGGGGTGCATAATTAATTAGATGATCAGGGCCGGCCTCGAAATCGTTACATTAGATTAAAATAAAAAAAATTATCTGAATCAGACTTGTTTACACGAATCTAGGAAGAAAAAATGAAAAAAAAAACCGGAATAAATAACCCCGAAAAAAAAAAAACGGAAAAAACCCCCCGAAAAAGAAACTCCGGAAAAAATACCCTACGTGAAAAAATAGCCTTATATGCGATAACAATAATGGCCAGTACACAAAAAGTAATGAAATTTTAACTGTGTCATGTTAAAGAAACTAGACCATATTTGATTCATTTTACAGTACCAATAAAACTCTGGAATGTTCATCTTCGACGACCAAAAAAGACGATTTTTTATATTTTTATGATTCGATTGTTCCTGAACGAACTAACCTGGTGACAGATTCGCCTTTTTGCAAAGCTGGAAAATCTCTTGTTCCACCCCTCTGTATTGTAAAATGAATCAAATGTGGTCTAGTTTCTTTAACATGATACACATTTTAAATTTCATATAGGGGTATTTTTTCCGGGGGGTTTTCTTTCCAGGTTTTTTTTTTCCGTGGGGTATTTTTTCTGTTTTTTTTCCGGGGGTATTTTTTCCGGTTTTTTTTCGTTTACCGTTTACACATAATAACAATCTCTAAGTAACAACCTATAATATAATTTATATAATTTTTGATATTGCATAAGTAGGTATTGAACTTTCGATTCGAAATGGAACACATCTATATTCTTTAAGGACATACTCTCATGAACTATCAGCATCCATTCATTACATCTTGAGGCCGATTCAGATATACGCGTGCCCATGGCACCTGTGGTTTGAACGCGTTTTTCTCACGTTTCTATGACGAAGACATATTTTATTTGGTTCTGGCATAATTTTGTCAATGCTGGAGTAGGTAATGCTATTTGAGTTTTTCAGTTAATAGTCTAGAGCTGCAGTAGGGCACGTAAATATTGCTCCTGTGGTTCCCAGGTAAGCTACCAGTGAGTACATAGGTTTAACAATCATTTGGTATGACCAATAAGTCATATTTGGTTTCAGATCCCATGTCTTACAGAAGGCATGCCCAACTTGCCGCTATAGCCCTGGAAAAAATGTGATTGATTTGGCTGTTCCATGTCAGTTTGTTCTCGATTATAACGCCCAGGTATTTTACTTTTTTGGAAAATGCTAGCTGGGTCCCATTCAGGGTTGGAGCTTTTAGTTTATACTTTCGCCTCCTGGTGAATGGGACCACTACTGGTTTGCTAGGATTGACACTGAGTTACTCCTTTGCGCACCAGCTTTTGATAGTGTTTAGGGTTACTTGCACGCGTTCGGAGATTACTCTGTCATGTCTGTCCCTAATGGTGATGACCAGGTCATCGGCATAACTTTGAGTCGTGAACCCAGATTCTTGTAGCTTTACTAGCAGGTCGTCGACAACCAGTGACCACAGTAAAGACGATAGAAGTTCCCCTTGTGGGCAACCTATTCCCGCTATCATCCTGACTGGCTGTTCCCTCAGGGTCACTACAATAATTCTGCTTTCCAGCATTGCTTGCATCCATCTGATCAATGAGGCATTGATATTCGTTTTCCCTAGTGACGTGATTATGGAGGCATGTGAGGTGTTATCGAATACACCCTCCATATCTAATTTCTTTTGCCACTAAGTCTTTTGTTGCTTGGTTAGACTGTTTCTTGTGGAGCGGTCTTAACTCAAGGAGTTCGCTTCTGATGTAACAGTCAGAAGAAAGTGAGACTGATGGTTCATCCATTGGGCGCCTTTCAGTCTTTGGTATGAACGTCACCACTGCCTTTCTCCTGATCTGCGGTATATAGCCAAAGATGAGGCTGGCCTTATATAGCCTTTTCAGAAGGGGCTTTATTATTTCAAGACCATGTTGCAGTAAATCTGGAAATATTCTTTCCTTTCCAGGCGACTTAAATGGTTTAAAACCTCTGATAGCCCATTTGATTGTTTGGTTTGTGAAGATTTCTCCAGCTAGGCTTTTACTGGCTCTATTGGGGTTGTGGACAACCCTATCAGGTGAGCACTTTGCGCTACTCATTCTCCACAGCCGTTTCACAACCAAGAAAGTGCGTCTGCAAGAAAACACCTCGGCTTTCCTGTGGGTTATCAGTATATCCCCCGTTCGGTGTTTTTATCAGACTGATGCCTTCTTCTTCTTTTGAGAGAACTACCCACGTCGCTCACTACAGCTGCCGCTTTATTGTTTTGTTCGATATTGATGAGCGTCATCAAAAGTGATACTGGACCACTTTTTGCAGGATGATGAATTAAATGCAATGAAAACTCGAGAAACTGAAAAATTGCAAACAAACGTTATATTACGTTTTTTTTTAATTCACTCAATTGTTTGAAATACTCAAGTCCGTGCTAGAATCCAATATCATCAGTAACCTGTATTTGAGCCATAAGTAGTGTTTGAAACATAATAATTTTCATTTACTTTTTATCTCCCTAACTATCAAGGTTTCCCCGACCACTACAACCTATTCGTCGATGACTTTCGAATGACGGCCTGTATTGGCCTACTGAAGTGGTTCGCCGAGAAGTATGAAACTGGAGACAAACACGCCATTCAATCTCCAGACGGAAGAGTACCTTACACTGCCATAACATTCGCCACCAACAGATGTAACGATTACATTGCCAGCCAAAAACATTTGGATATAGACAAAGATTTTAGCCAAATATGGGACCACGAATGGGAACAGTTCTTCACCTACTTTCACATTATTCTGCATCAGAGTGGATTGTTCGAACATTTCGCTGAGCCATTACCAACAGTGTACGGTGAGTACTACAATCAGCTAGTCTGTATTGAGTGAATTTGAATTGAAAAACGCTTCAGGTTTGTTTTTCAAAATCACAAAATTTCTAAGCATATCAAATCTACGAAAGTTACGTAGGTGCTTCCATGCGGAATGAGACACACTGTATATGATTCTCAGTTCAAGAAATAATTTCCTGGGAAATTCTATAGAGTATAACGAATTTTCTATCGACGCAACGCTACGTTGAAAAAATAATGGCATCAGTGTTTTCATATTCTTTAGTTAATAATCTCTCTACGTCTTCTAGCGATATATTTGACAATAACTTCTGAATGAATCATTTCAGCCGTTGTTAAAACAACACTCAAAGAGATGCAGAGATTTTGGCCGCAATACGACATAGACGGAATGAAAAATATTTGGATCCTGAAGCCGGGTAACAAATGTAGAGGGCGCGGTATACAACTGGTTAAAAATATTTCGGATGTCGATAAAATAATGAGCCTCAAAGTGAAGTACGTAGTCCAAAAATACATAGGTAAACCGACAAGACATTTGTATTTTAATCTTAAAAAAATCGTTAGTGATTTTCAGAGAGGCCGTTGATAATATATCAAACAAAATTCGACATCAGGCAGTGGTTTATGGTGACATCCGTGCAGCCTCTGACGATATGGATGTACAGGTATTGGTTCAGATAAATTCCGGAAATAGCTTCTCCAGTTTTTTGGTCCGAGTAGCATGACTGACGAGTTATTTGCAATAATATTGTCGAATTGTCGTCGGGTTAATGAATTGGTTCTTCGAGTAGTTAACTAGTTCTTTGGAAAAAAGAAATTGAAGGCTTTTTATCATATTGATCTCATCACAGTGAAAATTTATTTTGGTTTGCGACGTTGCATTTATAAGATTTCTCTTTTATGGGGATTCTTTCCGAAATAATGAAAGTTTAAAATTGAGACGATTGACGACTAGAATTTATTGACCTGAAGACGACTCAACAGCTACCTTGAAAATACAAATGAATGAAAAGTCCGAAGTGTGTACCTTTGGTTGACTGAGAGAGAGAGTAGCCTTAGCGAATTATATTCTAATTTGTCAAGGATAAAACTGGGAATCATACTTCTCTTCAAGCAATTTCGTTGACTGATATACTTTTTGTGTCTTCTTTTTAAATGTTATACCAGAAAACAATCAGTTTAATGTTTTGTTAGCAGTTTAAGAAAATCATCACCTAACACCCTACCAATTAGCTTGTTATTTCTATAAGGCAACATCCTATATGATATGCCCCATCCATGAGCTGTTTGAAGACAACTTTAATGTCCCATTGCCCTTTTAGTTTCAGTTTCATATGTTTTCGAATAGTATTCACACGAGAGAATTGAAATAATCATATATGAATACTACATGATGCGTTGCCTATGAGCTACGGAACAAAAAATTATCGAAAATCACAAAAATCTTGGGTTGTCAAATTAAAAATGTATTCAATATATTTGGAAACTAAAATCGTCATTTCATCTCTTATGGAATTGTAACATCAGTTTGTGGAAAAACAATAGAGAATTTTCCAAAATGGAACTCTCCTATTCCTGTTGTCAAACGGGTTAAGTCCATAAATTGAAGAAACAGTTCTGAAACCAGTACCATGAATGAATCGATATGTGAAAGAGTGTACGGGTGTAAGGTTTGAAGAATAGAGGTATCAATAAGAAAGGGATCGAAATCGATCGATTAATAAATATAAACATGCTATAACTTTTCCAGGGATAGTTATTTACGGTTCAGCAGCCAAATATTCAGCCTGAATGATTTTCATGAATCATTACATTTAACAAATCATGCGGTCCAATGTAAATATACAAATGTAGAACAAAGAGATAAGGCTCTGCCAGATGATAACATGTGGGACTGTCACACTTTCAAGGCCTACCTCAAACAAAACGGCTGCATGGACAAATGGAATGATGTTATTTACCCAGGTAAAAAAATACTAAGATGTCTAAAAACCCTGGTGTGTCGACTGATTAGATTTTGTTTAGAATTTTTTGAAGACGAAACAAATGAAATCGTGGTTTCTTTCTGTAATCGGATCCAGAGATGGCACCTGATCCTCGAGTCAATATTCCAGGGATTGTGATTTTTATTAATTGAATTTTACGGAATGTCAATAAACTTTTTAAATATCATTCTAAAGTAATATAGTGTTCATAGTAGAAATGGAAAACCAAATATTTTGGAATGCTATTTTTTTTAAATAATCTAAATACCTACCGTTTGAAAGTCAAAATAGTTGTGACAGAATCAAAAATTTCGTAGTGCAATATTATAGACTATCAATATGAATTATTTGACCATAATTCTTTTTTGTGTGGATAAAATCCTGAAAGATGAACACAATAATTCATTTATATCTAGTACCGAAAGTGAGTACCACTTAGAATCTGTAACATACTTTGAAACTAATTTGAAACTTAAATTTTATTTCTAAATTCTCCATGATCTAATTGACAATACTTTATGGCAAACATTTTTTCAAGTAAAAAAACTGGGTGCGTGTTGTTATACCCTACTGTTTCTTTAAATCTTCCATAAGTTCAAGTTGTGAAAGCCCGTGATAAAGTAAATAAAAATCATCACTGCTACTGAAGTCTATCAATTTCGCATATATAATCAAGCTTCTTAAGGTTTTCATCATTTCACCATTAGTGCACAATAAAGAAATATCTTCACTATTAGGTACATAACATTAACAGTTTTCAAAATAGTGCAAGAACATTGTAACACAAAACTCATCACACATATCTCGTCTGAAAGGCAATTATAAACTCAAAAAAAGCAACAAAATTATTACTCAAAGAACTATTTACAGTAGCACAGATATTTGCGCATGCGCATGCTTGGGCAGATATCAGATAGGCAAAAGTTTGACAGGTTCTAATGGTGAATTTCCATGTAACTTAATTTCATTCTTTTATGTGAAATGTGTTATTATTATTTATTCCAGTAACATGCATTTCAGCAAAACAAAAATAATATAATAAGTCGAAAATGTAACGAATAATACTGCTTGCAGACAGTGATTCCTTGAATTTGATTGTTTATGATGTTTTATTCATTTCATGCTCCTGCGCGATACTTGGAACATTAGTTCATGAAAATGTACCTTAAAAACAAAACCGACGGTGGCGGTTCACGCAAGTATCACGGGATATTTGGAAAACAGACCACGATTTCATTTGTTTTCTCATAATCAAGCTAGCGAATGTCCAGCGTTTTTGTCTACAGTTTTACAGGTATGAGTCGGCACACCAGGGTTTTTAGGCATCTTAGAAAATATTAACTTCAAAATGTCTCAACCCCTCTAAGAAAAACAAACGAATACATTCTCTTTGTATTTGGTCTACTATGAAAATCAAATATTATGAGCAATAGTTGATGACAGAAAATATTGAAAAATATGTACTTTTTAGGAATGCAGCAAAGTATAATATGTACAATGCTTTCGAGTCAAGATACAATGGATCGTCGCATGAATACCTTCGAAATATACGGTGCAGATTTTATGCTTTCTGAAGATTTCAGACCTTGGTTACTCGAAATCAACTGCAGCCCTGATCTATCATTTTCGACCAGTGTGACTAGTAGACTTTGTGCTCAATGCATGGAAGATATCATAAAAGGTGATGCATAGAACAAAACAGATTCAACATATATAATTAAATGTTCGTCAGAGGACATAAGCTCTTTTTCAGTTGTACACTTGCCGACAAAAATATCTAGTGAATGGGTTTTATGCGGTAGATTGGATTATTCAATCCATTTCTCATGATTAGTTGATGGCCTTCCGTCAGGATCACCTTTACTGAATCATGAAATTCACACTGGTTGACTAATAAACTTCCTTCATCTTATTATCCTTTCCTTTCACCCTTTTGGATTCCTACTAATGCATTATTTCCAACGCTAATCTTAACGGGGACATGTTTAGTATAGAGTGGTGTTTGAGCTAACATGAGAAAAGTCTTAACGGCCCCAATCCTCGCCCTTGTAACTCCTATAAGGGGAAATAAGGCGGGGTAGCAGAATGGTAACAACTGATGGGGAAAAGTTGATGTCATACTCAATTCTCAACGATTTTCCAGTTCTTTTTGCAAATTAGTGATGCATATTGTAGTCCATGATCCAATCTGGATATTGGAATTATTCTCCTGATTTCCTTGCATCCCTGTATTGTCTATAGATACCATCTTATTGTTGTGATGAACTGATAATTATTATTCAAACCTTACAAAAATATATTTTAGTGGTGATTGACAGACGCAAAGACTCGACCGTTGATACTGGCCTTTTCGAGATGGTCTACAAGCAAAATTTTCCCAGAACTCCTCCATACTTGGGAATGAACCTGTCGATTAGAGGAAGGCGAATATTCAGAAACAGAAGCAGGATGAAGTCAGAGACCGATAAAGCAGAACGGGAAAAGGCTCTCAGAAGACTTCGACGAAATGACTTTATCAAGAAAGAATTCATGAAGGATAGCGATATAAACAATATGCTACCGAAAATTATCACCAAGGAAAACTACAAAGGTCCCGTCATCGCAGACTTCATCGAGGACCTCAAGTCCTTGAACGACGACAAAGATAGCGGCGTAGACTTCATCCCGGCCATCAAAGTAGAAAACCACAAGAAGAAGTACGAAGCTAAATCTGATAGGGTATCGAGGTCTTGTCTATCGAATTTCCGAACTAAAACTAATTCAGTTTATAATTCTGCTTACAGAGAGCGAAACGCAAGAGGAAGTAGCAGAAAGACAAGCAGAGCGAGTAGCAGTAGTTGTTTCGGCCTGAGCAAAGAAATCAAAATGCCGTGTGATAGTTCTAGTAGTTGTAGTAATGCCTGGGAAGACGGAACTGCCAGTATACTTAGAGGGACCAATATTTTGAATAAGAGTTCAGATAATGCCCACACAACTGATATCAATAAAAATACATTCCTCAGTCAAAATTTAAACGCTTTTGATTTGAATAATATATTGAAAAGTTTTGAGAAATGAAGCAATATATTGAAAAAAAGAAACACTTGGTTTATATTATCTAAAGTCATCTTCCTAAATCCCCCATATTTCCACAAATAATACTACTACAATGAGTTGCTTCAGAAATGATATCATAGTATTTAGAACAGTCGAAATGAAGCCAATAAAAACACATATGAATTCCAATATGTTCGCACGGTGGAAAAGTGTTCGTCTTTGAGGCTAGAGGTCCAGGGTTAGAACCGCAACTAGGAATTTGGTACTACTACTATTCAATATGAGGGCATTTCTGTATCGACCTTCATCTTTTGTTCCTCACGAAAAAAATATCTTGTAATGTTTAGAGAATATCGTGAGAGTATGCCTCCGGAAATACCTCTCTTGGCATTGGGGTCCGATGTTTTGCAATATGTTGAAAAAATGTTCCTTGGGAAAGAGATATTTGGTAAGTTTTCAATTTTGCATTTTGGTTCCAAAGAAAAAAAAACCCTGAAATGTTCTGTGAACATCGTGACAACTAAGGCAAAGGAAATAGAAGTAAGTACCTAGACTATTTGCTGTATATGGAAAATTATGAGGGCGAGAGTGAGAGTGAGAGTGAGAGTGAGAGTGAGAGTGAGAGTGAGAGTGAGAGTGAGAGTGAGAGTGAGAGTGAGAGTGAGAGTGAGAGTGCGAGTGCGAGTGCGAGTGCGAGTGCGAGTGCGAGTGCGAGTGCGAGTGCGAGTGCGAGTGCGAGTGCGAGTGACAGTGCGAGTGCGAGTGCGAGTGCGAGTGCGAGTGCGAGTGCGAGTGACAGTGCGAGTGCGAGTGACAGTGCGAGTGACAGTGCGAGTGACAGTGCGAGTGACAGTGCGAGTGACAGTGCGAGTGAGAGTGAGAGAGAGAGTGAGAGTGAGAGTGAGAGTGAGAGTGAGAGTGAGAGTGAGAGTGAGAGTGAGAGTGAGAGTGAGAGTGAGAGTGAGAGTGAGAGTGAGAGTGAGAGTGAGAGTGAGAGTGATAGTGAGAGTGAGAGTGAGAGTGAGAGTGAGAGTGAGAGTGAGAGTGAGAGTGAGAGTGAGAGTGAGAGTGAGAGTGAGAGTGAGAGTGAGAGTGAGAGTGAGAGTGAGAGTGAGAGTGAGAGTGAGAGTGAGAGTGAGAGTGAGAGTGAGAGTGAGAGTGAGAGTGAGAGTGAGAGTGAGAGTGAGAGTGAGAGTGAGAGTGAGAGTGAGAGTGAGAGTGAGAGTGAGAGTGAGAGTGAGAGTGAGAGTGAGAGTGAGAGTGAGAGTGAGAGTGAGAGTGAGAGTGAGAGTGAGAGTGAGAGTGAGAGTGAGAGTGAGAGTGAGAGTGAGAGTGAGAGTGAGAGTGAGAGTGAGAGTGAGAGTGAGAGTGAGAGTGAGAGTGAGAGTGAGAGTGAGAGTGAGAGTGAGAGTGAGAGTGAGAGTGAGAGTGAGAGTGAGAGTGAGAGTCTGTGTCATTTCTGAAACTCTAGCCTGAGTATTTCGGGAATATGTTCTTCATCAGTAGAAAACATACACATTGAAAAGTACCATTTGAAACGTATTTATTTTGAAAAACCTAAATTCATCTTCATATTATTCCAAGTAGTTACTTTCATTTTTCTCATTGCATAAACATATATAACACAATTTTCACATCCATAATCAATTCTCGACTCTTTGATCAATGAAGATACTTCCAGAGATTGGAACATTCAGATCATTATTCTATTTGGTGTCGTGATTGGAAAATGTGCTTCATGTATGAAAACAGTCGAAACTGTCAGAATTTTGTTCGAGAAAGCACTAAGTAAGTTTGCAGCTATCCTGCTAGCAAAGAGACAAGGTACTGTGACAGTCAAAATTATTCGTGACTTATATTTAGTCAAATTCTCGAACTCTTGAATGATATTTGAAGCAGTCTTTGCTTTCGAAAGGGGCTGACTACGCCAAGAGACAGTCGAAAGTAATTCGATATTCTACCGGATAATCATGATCTTTTGTAAAATTTATGGAAAACATTTTCAGGGACTATTAGAGCTCAAAGAAATGTTATTTTTTTATTTTTTTTGTGATCTATCGGGATTCCACCTCGTAGAGGTAGAGCGTTTGTTTCTAAACCATAAGGGCGTGGGTTCATTTCCAAGATGGTAACTGATCCCGTAAATGGCATCAAACGTTGAAAGGTAAGGGCCTCGTTTCATCTTGCTGAAGTCTTTTGGAAGTTTCTAAGGGTTTGTATATAACGGTATAGCCGGTTGACCGTAAGAAATCTTTTTTTTGACGCTCATTGCCTCCTCTAAGGAAGATGAAACTACACGAACGCATTGGAGGAAGCCTGTAAATTTCAATGTTGGTTCATTGGGAGTCATATTGAAGAATTTTTATTCGCTACTGCAATCTGGTAAAATATCGAGATATTCGTGCTAGCTCAGAACTTGTTGGGCACACTTAATGATAGGAAGTTATGGTTGCAATAATGTTACACCAGATTTCTAGGTATTGTAGAGTAGTTCAGCTAATAGTTGGGACTTAAATAATGATACAGAAAATGCTGATTTTTTTTTATTCCCATGAGTATTATTAACATTATAATTATCTAAAACTTATATACCTAATTAAATATCGGAAGAAATAACATCAAGATATCACTATAATTAGTAAATATACAGTTTATGGGCCTTATGGGACCTTGGAAACACTGAAGGATTCAAAAAACTTTCGGATTATGGAGATATTTCTATCAGTACGACAACATATCTGAATTGCTTAGATCCAAGTTTGACAAATGAAAATATACCAACCAATCGAGTTCATGCGATATTCCGAGAAACAAGAAGTATCACCTGTATTATGTTCTTGCACTGCATGAGTCATCTGCATTGTTGAGAATATTGTTGAAAAATGCCATTTTAGAAAAACGTCTCAACCACACAGATTTTTTGGAATTCTTCCCAAATAACGTTATGAAAGTAGTTTATTATTTACCAAGAAAATGAGGAAAATGAGATGCATTAAAATTTTGCACGTGAAAATTCAGATAATCATACACACCAGGAGGAAAGGATGAGACAGAAAAAAAAAAAAAAGTTGAAGATATGTGGGTCAAACGGGAAGGGATATGAGAATGGTTGAAAGAGCACATCACTCATATCCGATATTTGAGACCACAAAAATCGAGTGTGTCCTAACATGTTTTGGAACACGATCGCCAATTTAACGACACAACTTTGAAATCAATCAGACAGATTCATCACCATAGGCTTGTCAATACATTAATATTCAAGGATGTATGGTGGCTTAGCGGTCTAATGGTACAGGCCGTTCGAAACTCCAGCATAGCGATAGTCGGTTCGAGCCCGATGTAGGTACAAGAGATTTTTTCTCAAATACTCTATCGGATCGATAGGCGACCGCATGCCTTGTTGAAAAGCAAGTGTATTGTGAGTTGTTTGGATGCCAATCTCATCTTGTGCTAGCTTGGAGTGCACACCGACCACCCAAGGTGGTGCTGTAGGTTTTCCGGGTTTTCCTACAGCTGAAAAGTGAATACATCATCTAAAACATCAGTAAGTCGCCCCGGAGCGCCACGGCAAATAATAATAATAGCCGTCCTCTACCCGCACAGGCTATGCCTATGGGTACACTCAGCGAGTGTTTATTATTATTATTATTATTATCATTATATATTTATAGCAGCTACATTCTGAAATTAGGTGAATAATTTGATGAAGGTAGGGATAATGTGGGTAGTAGAGTAAGTAAATTCCAATTTGGTTCTAAATATTGTTTTAGTTTATATTGGAGAGATTGGTTCAACTGAATATTATGATTTCAAAATTTTGACCTTTTAATTTCATCGACATTGGCCATATTAATCAAACGATGTCTGTTCAGGAACTTAACATTATGTGGTGTGAGAATTTTTGCATATGAATTTACAAAAAATACAATCTGAATCACAGTTTGACTACAAAATGAACTACGATATGTTTTGAAGGTGTCTTTTTCATTTGTCAGAACAATAACAATGTTATTGAATACTTGGTTTTTGATGTATGAAGTAGTAGTGATGAATTACTAGAAGACTAAATCACAAAAATCAGATTCTTTGATAAATTGTGCAAGGCTTTCGAGGCCATCTTTACTTACATGATAATTTTCAGAGTTTTTGGGCAGGCTTTTATCGCGAGATATTTTCGACGTTCCGCCAACACGAGTGGTTGGCATCCTCAAGAGAGTTGTTGACATACAAACAAAGATTGGGTACCAGTCTTCGTCTTCGTATTCGTAGTTTAAGACTTCTTTGGGTTGCTCGTGAGGGCATATAAAAGAAATTTTAGAACAGAACAAGTTCTCAAAAATACTAAATCAGTGCCTTACCCTAATGTTATAACGAAATGGACCAATAAGATATAAGACCACGAAATCACCAATATTTTTTGAGACAACGAAAGTCAAGCAATCAACAGTGATTTGAGTAGCTATCAGTACTAGTCAATAATTCTATTGAGGATGCCAGTAACTCGTGTTGACAAATCGTAGAGAATATTTCGTGATGAACGTGGTCATAAAAATCTGGGAAATGATAATGTTAATGCTTGGTATTTGAACTTCAAATAATACCAATTTTTGTTAAGCAACAGTCACTGATTCATGTGAAAAAATCTAATTAAAAAGTAGCATTCTACTTTCTGATCATTTTTCAGGAATGCTGTAAAGATGAGGTTTCATTTTGAAAAATAACGTGAATGCTGCGTTGGACTGAGAGTATGAACGAGTGAACGCAGGAGTGGGAATATCAAGTGACCTAAGACCTAAGCGTTACAGCAATTATATACCAATAAAATCTAAAGGGCCACAAGAAATGGTACGAATGTTTGCTTTTCAGATTGGATGTTCATGACAAATACTAGGACTTGACAAAATACAGAAGATGTTCTAATGTCAACAACCACTTTCTCAACGCAGGTTTCATTAATAGAATTTGCACTATCAGAAGCTCTTAGCTCAAAAATTGATATGGCTGCGGTGTTAAGTTAGTTTAAGTTTCCATCACACACATCAGTCTTTTATTTGCACAATCAGTGTGTTATCGAAAAGTTCGATATTTTTTAGGGTAATCTTATCGGGCTGTCAAAACATCCAATTTGTGATCGATGTGAACAACCTTGTACCTAAACAGCTCCTTGAAAACGGCCAGAAGGTATAAGAGATTGAGGAGTATATACAATAATCAAACTGATACCACCTTTTCCTTCCTATACGTATGAAAAATATACATAATAAATTTCATACATTGATACATTACGCCCTGGAATTTATCAAGAAATTTCAACCTCACAAACGAAACTTATTTACATAGGATTACATACAATGAGGATTCCATAAAATTAATTTTGTATAAATATACAGATTGGCCAATAGTGTTCGAACAAAAAGTTTTTATTTCGAAACGTTCAAGTAATAATTAAAGGAATAGAACCACCCAGCAGCTCCTACTTAATTGAATACCACCAATTCAACGATATTCCCAAACCTGAATTCCATTGATTATTGATTACATTCGTATTTGTAACCATTATGATATAAAATACCATGACAGTTATTTATGTAATGAGGATAATGACCATCATTATGGTAGTAGCTCGGCTCATCGCCTCGCCCGATAACAAAGTATGCACCATAATGATCGTTTATGATTCGAATTACATACAAGACTTTGAGCATAGAATGAAGGCTTTCACGGCTGGAAGTATAAACAAGAAGAATGGTTTCTGGGCTTTGGGGCCGCGATCAGTTCATCTCCGTGGAGGCAGTTTCTACGGACGTTTCACATCTGCGGTGAGCATCTTCAGCGTGGATTTTGTCTCCTCGAAGAGCGCCGTAATACTGATACGGTGGTTCAAGAGTCCACGAAATTATTAGCCACAGCCTGGCTAATTACTTTGTTTTGAATAATTTTCGCTTGTTTTGCTTGGTGTGTTTGGGTTACCTGACCGAATGGGATGTTGCCATTGTCTACCTGCATGATCACGGTGTATAAAGGTGGTGTTATTTGAGGGTTTTATTTTCGTGTTTTCCAGAGCTGGGTATCAGGTTTTGTAGATCTTCAGGGATTCCCCTCTTTTGTTGAAATTATTTTTGTGTTTGGGTATTGGTTAAACTGATATTACCCCGTACCAATATGATCAAGAACACAATTTTATACAATAGTATGAAAATTTATGTGAGGAAATTTGTTCGACAACATTTGTTCAACAGAAATTTGTTCGACAGCATTTGTTCGTAAAATATTTGTACGAGCGGAAGTTTGTTCGAACGGAAAATTGTTCGACCAGCTCTTGTTCGACCTACATTTCGCCGAAAGTTTATTTTAAATACCCAAACTAGAGAAATGTTATAATAATGCATGTTACAATATGTAGAGATGTAATATTGTTATGCGGTCATTTTACCCCTAATTTCTAGAAATAGTTTTACCTCTCATTTCTGGGATTAATTTTCAGGTACTTTTCGATATTTAGCAGGTACATATAATAAAGATTCAGTTGTCTTCAGTCCTGTTATTCTTTCAGTTGTGTTTGCGTTTTTGCATTGAAAGTAACAATCCTTAGTTTATATCGAAATGGCGTTAGAATTTGTCAATAGTTCTAAAGACAAACCAAAACTATGTTTAGACGGTTACTTGTATATGAAAGATAAACGGTGCCAAAATAAAACTTACTGAAAGTGCAAAAATTTCAGAAAGACGTTTTGTAAATGTCGTTTGACTACCGTAAATAATGAAGTGAGTAAGCAGATACAACAACATAATCATGCCGGTAATGGTGCATAGATTAAAGCAAATAAAATAAGAAAAGATGCTGTAAATACTCACGATGCACCCCATTATATTGTGTCCAGTGCATCGACGAATATTAGTCAAGCCGTAGGTGCAAAACTGTCTTGTGTTTCCAGATAATTATACCACTACCGAAAACGGCGAGCAGTAGTATTTATTGCTCGATTCTGGGCCCGTAAAACTCAGAATGCTATCTGTATTAGCAATTGTTCCTAGGCCACATTTGGAGGATTATTTTGATTCACTTTGTGATCTAAACATTTTACCCCCTCATGCACAATCGTTGATAGATTATTTTGAGGACACTTGGATCGGTCGGCCAGATCGACACCGCCGCCCGCCACGTTTTTCTAATCAGATGTGGAACTACTATGATAACGTTCAACATGGCTTATGGAAAACCAATAATGCTATCGAAGGTTGGCATCGAGGCTTTCAAAATCAAATTTCAGCTGAGCATCCAAATATATGGAATATATGGAACAAAGTTTGAACGAGCTTCGCATAGAGTAATTTATCAGTGGACAGGAACCTCCTGCTGGAAGCAAAAAATATAAAGACTGCGCCGAGAGACTGGCGCGCGTTGTGAGTACTTTTGAACCTGAAGGCGGCTCCATACATTCGGGTATTTGTCACAAATATCCAAATATTTGTGTTTACAGGCAAATATTCGCTAAAAAGGGCATATTCGGCAAATATAAAGATTTGCCGTTCGATTTCGGTAAATGAACATAAATCAAAGGCGCAAATATTGGCACAACAAGCAAAGACCTGTCTGATCCACATATTCGTACGGTGTGATCATTTAGTGGATAGCAGTGCACTGCTTTGTTTCAGACATTCTGCAGAAGTTTGCAAATGAAAAAGAATTTCAACAGAAAAGAGGAATCCCTGAAGATCAACAAAACCTGGTACCCGCCCTGCAAAAAATAGATGAAAATAAAACCATCAAATAACACCATCGTTATACAACCACTTCAACACACCGTAATCATGCAGGTAGACAATGGCAACATCCCATCCGGTCAGGTAACCCAAACACCCCAAGCAAAACAAATGATAATTATTCAAAACAAAGTAATCAGCCAAGCTGTGACTATTAATTGCGAGGACCCTTCAACCACCTTATCAGTACGACGCCACTCTTCGAGAAAACAAAATTCACGCTGAAGATGCTCAGCGCAGTTGTGAAACGTCCGTAGAAACCGCCTCCACGGAGGTAAACCGACCACGGCCTCAAAGCCCGGAAACCATACTTCTTGATTATACAAGACTTTATCTGCCATGACATCAATAAATATATTCATCATTTTCGAATTATAAATTCATATTTGAATTTCATTACAGTACCATGACTTTTTGAACTCCATTATGATCCTAGGACCATAACGAAATCCATTATCATTAAATAAAATGACAACGACATTATACTATGCTAGCAGAGAATAATCTTAAAGGTGAGATATGAAAACAAAAGCTTATCAAAATTAGTCTACTCAGCAAATATTAATCAAAAATTGGTAAATCAAATTCCATTTCCCTCCTGGTTGATTCGTTACAAAAGAATGAATAAATAAGGATTATTCGAAATCTCATGTGAAATTGTTCAATGTGTATTATCAATCAATATTTCTAGGAATATATATATATCTGACCGCGGAAACCTATCTGAACATATATATATATATATATATATATATATATATATATATATATATATATATATATATATATATATATATATATATATATATATATATGCATATATATGCATCTATATCCATTTTTTATTTATATTTACACATTTTTTAGATTTTGGATTAGTTTGTACGAAATGAGCATTCCCATTTTTACAAAAATGGTTTGGTGGATGCGGCTAGATGAAAAATCAAAATAGGGTTACCATTAGGGGGTTTTGATAGAATATACTATAGAGTTATACAATATAATGAATCCTTCCTCACTGATGAGAGCGAGAAGAGATCCACTCGCGTAGATTAGCTGAACTGGAACCTTGGTTTGAGTATTTTCAAAAACTCTTTTTTCCCACAAACAAAATTGGTGTTATTTTCTCAAACTGCATATACCTTAATTAGATCAACACCATACATTGTTATTAAAATTATTATCACAAAATTGAATTATCAACATATACAGAGATATATCTATTTCAATAATATTTTTTACACCAAGTAAGAATAAAGAACAATCAGTATACACACCATATACTTTCACATCTTATTATTTATGAATAGGCAATTACTGTGCAGAACTATAATTCAAAATTTTCACTGCTAACTACAATTGTGCCATTTTTATCACCAGTTTCTTTATGACGAATAACTCTTTGAAAATCAAATAGCTGTTCAATAATAGTAAATAATGGGTGACATGGGGGCCAATGATGGAATACAAACTATTTTATTCAAAAAAGAAACATAATTATTCTTCTCAGTGACTATCGATCATTGTAATACAAGCGCGAAATTCAAACGAGGTGGTAATCACAGCACTGTAATTTTTTTATTTAGAGGAATAACGATGCACCAGCTCAACATGTACATAGTTGCATAAGACCGCTTCACAAAACTATACAATTGGAACAGAAAATATGAATATGGTAATAAAAGAGATGCGCCATTGCAACTAGTAGGTATATTTATTGAAAAAAATTACGGAAAAACACATTTAATTGTGTCATTGGATGTTTCTATAGGAAGATATTGAAGTTTCTTGAATCCTAGATAAAATCATTCGATAACAACTTGATTGCAATTTGATAAATATCATTTCAATGTCAAATATCAATGGATATATTGCAACTTGATACATATTATTTCAATGTCAAAATATCATTTGATATATTGCAACTTGATAAATAACATTTTAATGTCGAATGTCATTGAATATCTATATTGCAACAGTGCTGGAATTTTTCACTTCGTACTTTCTCGTAGTCTACTTCGTCACTGAAGAGCACCGAAAATAAAGTTGAACTAAAACTACTTCGTTTCGATGGAACCCATGTCACTCTTCTTTTAAATATATTACATTATTTTACAATAACCAGTCAAAAAGGAATATTGTACAAATTGGATAAACTACTGGGAGAACTTGGTATGTCTACACGAATATGATATGCAGTTGTAGTTCAAGTGAAAAAACGATTTCTGCAGAAATACTTTTACTTTAGAATATATAATATAGTTAATCCGATAATGAATTCTGCTTGTTATTGGCTGGAAAATATGGGAAGGTCTTCTATCATCTTGAACACAAAAATAGTATAAATGTGAATTTACCGTACAATTTGTCACAATAATTAATAACCTCTAGTTGAATGTTTGGGAGAATCAAATGGGAAACACATTAAGATGATAATATCCAAGATTACACACTAAGAAGTACATCCAGCGCCATCTTCACGTTCCAAAAATCACTACGACTATTGTGTCAACTTCAATGCGAAGCGAACACAATTCTTGACGAAAGACCAATGACTTTTAACGGAAAATAGATAACATAATCTTATGTCCCACACAAATTAATCCAATAGGTATTTTTCTCGGCGAATTTCCAACAAAAAACAACTGCTCCTTACGACCGTTGGAATGTATCTGTTAGATTCATTGCAAAGGTTTTTGATAGAATTACTTTGCGGTACTCTATAACTTCATAGACTAAATTATACTTTCGATTCGAGGGGTATTAGGAGCCAAGAGATGGCACTACATATATAGATCGCTGTTTATTTCAGCAATTTCTATAATTTCCAATAGATTTTTTGATTCAATTGAGAGACCTACCGTTCTCTGAGACCAGTACGTAGATGTTTTTTCATTTGTCTCTAAAAAAATTTAAACTCAATATTGAATTTTAGTTCTGATGAGATTACAATTTTGATGGGGAGTATTAGGAACATATTCCTAGCTGGATCTATTTACATATTCAATAACTAGCGAAGGGACTTTATTGGATTTCATTGTCTCATAATTTGGGTCTGCAGTAGGTTCTGTATGAAAAAATATTGAATGTCAGGCGTTTTATTATTGAACTGTATGAACAAAATTAAATGAATTTCGAAAATTTATGTTCTGGAAATTTGACAAATCATTTATGAAGAAAAGATGTTTCTAAGTAAAAAATGACAATGATTATATTCCTCCAGAGTTTGAAATTGTTTTTTCTGTTAACCAGTCAGAAGTCGAAACTTGTGCGAACCAAGGATTAACAAGGTATTACCTTTTAACGTGCGATTCCTAGCACAAGACCAGTGACCATGTTTAAAAACATATGTCCAGCAATGAGTGCTTGATTTAAAATATTGGCCTCAATATCAATAATTAATCTGTCTACTTTGAATTGTTTGACTTTTTGAATTACTTGGTGAATTCATATTGCCGAAATGTTCATGAACAATCTTCATAGCAGCCTTACGTAACCGTTACACTCTTTAATGTTATCTTATTGTAAACATCATGTTTGATAATGAATACTTTTTTCATTAATTGCAATATAATTTGATAATAAATATTTTCCTTTTCATATGATTTTCGGATCCAGTAAACACTTACTCCACGGAGGGCCTTATTGGAATAATCCCGATGGAAAAAAATCCTTGAGACAATTATAAACCGTATAGAAAATGTATACCTACTCACGCAAAATAAAATAGTACTGATTATTTTTTGACAATTCTTGTAACCAATCGAAACCATCAATTTAAAGCATTGATTGATGTACGTTCAGGCCAATCACAGCATTATTATAGTGGGAATTTTCTACCTTGAAATTTGCCGCGGGATTTTTTGTGGTATTTTGTTTTTATTATGTGACAACTGATACTTTTGATCTGACGTCTGTCAGCAGTTTGCATGAAAAGTGAACAATGATTCGAAAATTTTAAGAAGATTAACGAAAATGCATGTAAGAATACTATTTTGAGTAATGTGTCAATTTGGAAACAGTTTCAATTGATAAACTAGGGACAGAGAGAAAGCAATATCTTTCAATCCAACAGAACAAAACAATGTTACGGAATCCTCCAGCCAAGGAAAAAACATCCATAATAATTGAATATTTCATGATGAGAACTTCAAATTCCAAACTTCATTCTGTTTATAGTGATTCAAGTAAATTATTGAAATAAAAATGTTACACGTATGTAATAGGTCTATGATTGGGGCATCAAAAAAAAATCTATCGAATACCACACGAGAGTTCGATAAAGTAGAAAATAATTCTCCAGATTTTTTCTCAAACTTGTTGCCATTTGGCCCTTCGGGCTCTCGTGTCTATTGCCTGGCAACAAGTTTTCGAAAAATCTGTCAAATTATTATCACTTTATTCTCACTCTTTTGTGATATTACAACTGAAAATTCCTGATTCCACTGCAGACTCCTATAATGCGTATTCACCTAGTTTATAAAAATACTCTTCCGTTGAGTACGATTTCTACTTATGTTTGAATAATTCTTTCGTATGGCAGTTTTTCATATTTGAAGGGAGAGCATTGTATATTCTGGGGGTCATATGACTTGGAGATTATTTTTTTGTCTTGTATTAAAGCTAAACAAGACAGTGTTGATATTTTCAGTTTTTTGAATACATCTTTCCATACCCTGAACTTCAGAATTTTGACATTGCATTCCTTTTCCCTAAAATTGTTTAAGGATCATTGAATTATCGACTTGCCGAAATCAAACTAGTTATAATCCACATATACACCTAAACTTATAGAGGCGAGGATAATTTATGTATATTCTCCCGAATGAAAAGATAGAAAAAAAATACTAACAAAACTTTCTGAAGACCGAGTAGACTGATATAAGATTGAACAATGATGAATTTTAAAATACTCCTTATTTAGGGGATTAGTGAACGTTAATTATGGTAGTACATTTAAATGATTAATTAAATTAATTAATAATTATTTCTTATTAATTGCGAAAGTGGGAACTTTTCAAGCCTTGAATAACTTTTATGGTGTAAAAGTCAAAAATACACCAAGTCTTAGTGGAAATTAGAAAAAATTAGGATTTCTTCATCCATCAGTTCTACATGAATTGCCTCTTTATTTCACTAGTGAAATAATGAAAACTACATGGATGAAACTTTAATTTTTTTTTAAATTTGAGAAATACGATAGCATGACTTCTTCATTTATTCCTTAAAATTTTTTATAATTGATCCAGCCTTTCGATAATTTCCAAACTTCTAAAACTCTACGAAAGAGAAGAAACAAAACTGTTCAAATATAACTGATTCAAGAACCTTTTATTTATCAAATAAAGTTTCGAACAAATATTCCCGCCATTTTACTGAATCCGCGCGTTGATAATTTGAAGCACACATTTTTCTTGGAGTTTTTTCAAAAATATTTCACAGGACACTGATGAACATAAGCATGAATACAAAAACTTCCCAGCGATACAATGTTCCACCACCAGAGTGCATAACTGCGATTTGTCTTGAATCCACCTCGTGCTGAACATGTTTGTCCCGTACGGAGCATTTGTAGAATTGCTGTCCTTCTGAAACTACATGGACCCGAAGGCTCCCATTATCCATCAGAGAGATATTTGGGGATTCACTGAACTTGACAGTTCCATGGTAAAGTAACCCGGACGGTGATCTCCATTCCCTTACAAAATCATGAGTCCCTCGTAAAATGGAACATGGTAACAAAACTGTTTGTCCGATTTGCGCATGTATAATCTCTGGGGAGCTCAATTCAACTTCATATGGTGTGGTAGATTCGAAAATATAATCCATACGTGTCAGTGATCCTGAAGAATCGAAATCGTAATACTCGTAGTTGTCCTGTCCAAAAAGTGGACAGAGTAGAATAAACAGCAATAATGTTTTCGGGAGCAGAAACATCGTAAGAACTGAATACCAACTGAGCTGGATTATTGATTCAATCGAGTGACGGGTTATCAGGAAATGACCTCTGGATATTTCGGTGGATTTATCATAAGGCAGTGATTATGATTTATTATAATTTTGTTAATTATTTGGCATACAGAACATGTTTATTACTCCCTATCAGTAGTTACACGACTCATGAAGTATTAATATTAAATAAAAAGTGTTTACGTTTACATTTCAAAGTTCAAGACTCATATTTTGTTTGGACAACATTCACAAAAATGAATTTCGATACAGTTGCATGCCGTCATTCTTTCCTTCTAGGACAGGAAATATAGGCGGGAAAATTTGTCACTGACTTCACCAAAACCCAGGAAATTTGCGCAGACAAACGGATCGAGATGCGATCTTTTGCATTCGAATCATTAGCGCATGAAAACTGCACTTGTGCATTAAAAAGTGCATTCATTCAACTGAATAATTTCAAGTGAAGTGGAAAAATTCATACATCTGGCACAAAAAACACCCGAACTGTATGAAATTTTGCAATTTGGGGTTTCTCAGGTCGCGCTAGCCCCTTGTTCACTTGTAGGTCAGGGCGGCATTAGGAACGTGACCCCCTGGAGTTCCTGCTCAACTTGTGATAAATCAAGGGAAACTTTTTTGCTCGGAGGTTTTGTAGGCCGCTCGTCACGAATTTGACATTTCTGATCTGCCCCGGAGGACCTGGTGCACCGGACGACCTGACTAGAAACGTCATCTCCTGGAGTTTTGAAGGAACAACTCACCGAATTGTTGGAAACTCGTCGTCCGGGAGTTTTGAGGGTCGCTCTTCACGAATTTGACATCGGTGATATGCCCCGGAGGACCTGGTGCACCGGACGACCTGACTAGTAACGTCATCTCCTGGAGTTTTGATGGAACAACTCACCGAATCGTTGGTAACTCGTCGTCCGGGGGTTTTGCGGGTCGCTCTTCACGAATTTGACATCGGTGATATGCCCTGGAGGACCTGATGCACCGGACGACCTGACTAGTAACGTCATCTCCTGGAGTTTTGATGGAACAACTCACCGAATCGTTGGAAAAGCTTTTTATTACGTAGGAAGATACTTTAGCTACATACTTCCGAAGAAAGATAGCATTTTCGAAAACATTTGAGCTTCATTCTCATGCTGCTTAATTCAAGCAACCTGGACTGGCTCCAGATGACCTTCTGGAAGGCGGGTTCTATTTGTACTTGGCGATGTACAATGCACCAGAAAAGTGAACTTTGCAAAAATAAATTATCCCTACTGTAGATGCCCTTCATGAACACTTCAAGCGAATCTATGTAATACAAGTCTAGGCTTGGCTGTTCGGAGATGGCCTGAAACCAACAAATTGGGGTTGGAAAATTGTCGACGGACATTTAGTGCCCAAAAGAATGGCACAGCGTGCGGGTCCAGATAAAATCTTAAAACTTGTTTTCTGCAGATGTAACGGCGATTGCGGGCCTACCTCCTTGTGCAGCTGCAGGCAGAATGCACTTCCATGCAACATCACTTGTGAAGTTTGTGCTGGTACGAACTGTACCAACATCGACATGGTTACTGCCAAAGATATCATTACGACTGAGAAAGACGTTCTCCAAGAATCTCTCCAAGAAGTTCCCCAAGAAGATGAATTTCTCCACAACGATCTTCGAAATGAGAGTTTTATAGATGATGATGATGCGTGCGATTTTTAGAATGCTTGTAAGTCAGGTGTTTGTAATTAAAAATTTCAGCTATTTTGGAAATTATGTCTACATATTTTTTGGACCCATACCTTCTACTATACCTATTTTTCTTTGTACTAGAATCTATTGAATTCATAAAGAATTTCAAAGGGTGTTGATACAAATTCGTGACGAGCGACCCGAAAATCCCCCGGCGGTAAGTTGATTCATCAAAACTCCAGGGGATGATGTTACTAGTCAGGTCGTCCGGTGCACCAGGTTCTCCAGGGCAGGTCACCGATGTCAAATTCGTGACAGGCGGCCTACAAAACCCCCAGGATCCGAGTTTCTCTTGATTTATCACAAGTTAAGCAGGAACTCCAGGGGATAACGTTCCTAATACCCTCCTGACCTCCAGGTGTACAGGGGGCTAATGAGGAATCTAAGAAAAAAAAAAAAACTGAAAGAAAAAAACCCGGAAAAAATACCTCCCGAAAAAAACAAAAAAAAACCTCGGAAAAAATACCCCCGGAAAAATACCCCCCGGGAAAAAAAACCCGGAAAAAACCCCCCGGAATAAAACCCCCTGAAAAATACCCCTATATGCGATAACAATGGCCAGTACACAAAAAGTAATGAAATTTCAACTGTCATGTTAAAGAAACTAGACCATATTTGATTCATTTTACAATACCAAAAAAAGTTTTAACCTATCCTGTGGAATGTTCATCGTCGACGACCAAAAAAGACGATTTTTTATGTTTTTATGACTCGATTGTTCCTAAACGAACTAACCTGGTGACAGATTCGCCTTTTCGCAAGGCTGGAAAATCTGTTGTTCCACCCCTCTGTATTGTAAATTAATCAAATATGGTCTAGTTTCTTTAATACGACACACAGTTGAAATTTCATTACTTTTTGTGTACCGGTTATTGTTATCGCATATAGGGGTACTTTTTCCGTTTTTTTTTGCATGGTTTTTTTTTCGGAGGGTATTTTTTCCGAGGTATTTTTTCGTTTTTTTTTTTTTCCGGGGTATTTTTTCCGTTTTTTTTTCCGTTTACCGCTAATGAGAAACCCCCGGGTGCAAAATTTCGTACAGTTCGGGTGTTTTTTGTGGCAGATTTGACTTTTTTTTTAAATTATGAAGTTGGAAGAATGCACTTTTTGATGCACTAATGCATAATTTATTGAATCTGGAAAACAAAATACAAACAAAGTTTCTACATGAGCTGAAGATTCGAATGCAGAAATCCGCAACTCAATCCGTTTGTCTGCGCAAATTTCCTAGGTTTTGTGCCAAGTTTCCTCGCCCTATGGGTAGGTTCTGACTAAAAAGACCAAGGAAACTTGTACCTAAGGAATCTTGTAGAATTGTACAGTTAGGTATACCAATTAATATTCCGAGTTTGCTACCTTGAGCGACCGCCGCTCGCGTCGCCATAATGGAAAAATATTACCAAAAACCAGTTTTTCAAGAATATATTCTGTCCAGTGCCACCTTGGATTAAAATAGTTTTTAAAAAATAATGGAGCATATCATTTCTTGCAAATTTGGTCGGAAATATTTTTCAAACAGAAGAATGTTCACGAGTTACAGTTCGAACAATTTGCAAAATAAAAAAAAATGTTTTCTCCATATTTCAGTAAGTACCGATTACTTAGTATACACTACTGTTTTTTACTTATTACCGCCCCACAATAAGGTAGAGTAAGAGGGAGTGTTTTTCTTCATGTGGTATTTCAGTAAATATCGATTACTTAATACATAATACCGTTTTTCTCTCATTACCGCTCCACAATGAGGTAGAGTGAGAGTTAACGTTGTTTTCATATGGTATCCCCAGTAGACCTAGTCCACGATTTGTTAAATACAAATTTTTTTCTTCTGATTCTTCGTGCGCTTGCAAAATCATTCTAGTGCTCGCTGGTGCAGTCGATGCTACACCTTTTTCAAATGTAATTCAGAAAGTGTAATTATGACATGTAATTCAGAATTGTTAAATGTATTTCAGAAACCGTAACATGTAATTATTGAATATTATTGGGTTTATTTATCGGTCGACGCTTGTCCAATCATTACATTACTTTAAAAATCCACTTCTCCCACAAAGAATTTCTTTGAGATATTATTTGAGTCATTCAACTTCATGTCGGGATAAAAACCCAAGGCTGTACAGTCGATATTTGATGTTGAATCTGATGAGAAACAGTTCGATATGATGAATATGACTGATGCATACCAACTGGAATGATGGCAGATTTATTTCTAGGAAAAAGAGTAGTAGTGGTAATTATGTAGTGATTTCTGACGTCTGGGATTTATCTAACAAAATCAATATCTTCTATAAATGAAAATATTGATTTCTTCAATTTCAAATACCAGGAATTATGTGGAAATGTGTTTACTGAATACAATCTTTCGACTTCTTCTGGGAATTATCTAGTGATATCAATATCTCATTCTCATAAAAATATTAATTTACAGCGTTCTACAAAGAGTTGGCTTCATAACAGAGATGGAAAATCTCGAACTGGATCACGTGACTTCGCTATGTTTTCCTTTCAAAATAGTCGCTTGTTTGAATATTAAGAAATTTTGGGGAGGAAAGTTGAATTAAACTTGAAATCGCAATTGTATATATAGAGATTTAGTCCATTATCCCAAAAACTCAATTAGAATGATATTGTACATCCACAGTTGCAAATTTATCAGTATTCGGATAACTGCATTGCAAAGTTAACTCTATAATTCAATCAACGAATACTTGTGCTTGAAAATGAATTGCATAAAGACTTTTGTGTGCAATTTGTTTGACTTAGGGCCGGTTTTTCAATGTCTCGTTAAGAATCTCAGCCACCTGGCTGACTGCTAATAGTCCTCGTTTCCATTATCTGGAGAAAATAAATTATTCACTAATCGTTGAGACTTCATTGATCTGTTCTTCAAGTTGGACCACATGCTATTTACAAAAATTCTCGATAGTATGTAGTCCAAGTCGACATTGAAAGTAGAAATACAAAATTTCAAGGGTGGGTATTTCTTTTATAGCTGTCATCCATTTAACTAAGACTCTTTTTTTAAAAAGATCCTTAACTGGACATTGAAAAACTGGCCTTAGTTTAGAATGTGAAATTTCGAACTTCATAAATATAACTATCATTCACATCATAAACTATTGGTAAATCCGACCTGAGTTCAACTGACCCTATGTTCAGAGGTGTTTGGAGATGTATATTATAACAAGGCATATTGAAAAATATTACTTTCTTTAAGTAACTTTTCGTCTTTTTTCGATAATGGCCAGTCCTAGCAGAAACGTCTTCAACAACAAAATTGAAAAAAAATTACATGAGAGAGTTAAGTTCCTTCCTATCCCCAACACTTTTCTAGTTCCAAGCTGTTCAAAACTCAACGTTTTTTTCAAAAATTATTTTAACATCACGTTTTTGCGCATGTAAAGTCTTGTACTTTGTTAAACTTTGAACAAAAGTGGTTGGAAATAAAGAATCCTGCCTGTCGCCCATTTTTCTATACTATAGGATTGTCTGCAAACATCGAACAAAATGTAATAATGAAACAATACAATTATTTTGTATCATTCACAGATGCGGTATGATTTGCCCCCTACATTATATATTATTTCAAATTAATGAAGATTGGAAACTTTGGTGTGCTCAGTATTTTTTAAAGTTTTGATATATGCAAAATACGCATTAGAATTCATTTTTCACACGATGGAGTTTTTTTAAATTTGCATCAGTGGCGTACCTGTTAACATACCCAGCAATGTTTTTCTTGAGAATATTGATACGCTACTGTTTTTTGTTATATAAATAATATTTTTACAATTGATTTCTATTATTGTCAAGTGCCATTTTTCCGTCCGATGGACGGTTCTCGATTCCAAAAATAAAATGCTTGTATTTGTATATAATTATGCGATTTTCTCTTGGTCTCAATAGATGCATTTCATTTTTCAAATAGAAAATTATCGACCGGACGAAAAAAAGTCAAGATCATTCGATGAATTATTTTTGGTGAATTTTATCCCCATGTCTCTCAGAAATAAAGCGATTTTGAACCTATGTTTATATGAATATTTTTTTTGAAATCAACCAAAGGTTATCGTCCTTCAGGATCAATTGTCAAACACCCTGTATAATATAGTTGAGAGAAGGTAAATGTTCGATAAAAACAGCAAAGTTCACGAAATGTGAAATTTTTATATACAAAAATAGTAATTAGAAATAACTGTCAGTAAAATATCTCAATACTTTCTAAACTTTTGGGGCTAGCATATTCGGGGAAAAGTTCATCACCAGGTTTTTGGTTGTCATTGATTCCGTCGAGGGATTCTGCAGTATCGCTGTTGACCACGAAATTTCGTAGTAACCTTTTTTTTTTAATGAGAGAAACACTGGTCAGGCAGCTACTGTGGCTATTGTGGCATATCCGATAGCGGTTCATATCAGGACTTCTTGAAACCACAGCTTTTAGTGCATTTGGAAAAAATTATCGTCAAAACTGTTTCTGGGACTATAGAAGGCAGTACCTTCAGCTGATCCCATCCATTTGGGAGTTGTTCAGGTGTGACAATGACTTTTGAACTAGAACAGTGTTGTGAATGAGAAGGAAAAATCTTTTCCATGGCAAATTTTGTCATACAAGATGTTTCCTTGTATCCCTAGGATTTTTGGTATATTCATCTCCACACACCTCTCTAAAATGAAAAAAAGTGCACAGAAAAGTCTGTCTGGAAACCGTTCCTCGACTCGACCTTGTATATTTACGTTGGTTGAACTTCCCCTACTTTCCAGCCATTCACAACTCGACTAATGCACCAACCTATCCAAGAATGAAAATATCAGTCCTGCGAACGTTTATCGAATATAACTACACATTATTTCAAATATTTTCAACAACCTTTTCAATAATATACAACGACTCAACAACCGAACAACATTTTTGTGCGACGAACACAATCTTACTAGTCGTCCCATTTGGCGAACGCCAATGGATCGCTGACGAAGAGACCCGAAGCGCTACTCGTCGTCTGTGCGTTGGCGTTCGGGGCCACTTTGTTGATCACGGATTTGGTGTCGTTAGTGTCGACATTGTAACGTTGTTCGACTTGGTACAGCTGGGGTGGGGGAGGGTCGGTTTGGGGCTGCGGCTGCGCCCACGACGGTCTGTGATCCCAGGATTTGTTGGGGTCCCAGTCGTAGGTTGGTTGGTTTTGACTGAAAATTGAACAACAATCAACGTTTTCAATTCCAGAAACAATTACAATGTATATAGAGAATGTAACAAGGTGAATATCTATCTTAAGACCATAACTGTATTAAATCGATCAATCCAATTTCTAAGTTTTCAATGAAATTCTGAACTCTGTTAAATTACTAAAACCGTTTATGTAATTTCGTAATGTAGTGGACAGTGAACTAGAGAAAAATACAGTGTCAAATATGACGTTTTACGTTGAAATAAGATTTGATGTATATGTCCATGTTTTAAGAGCACCCTGTGTGTGATACCAATTACCAAACATATTTTGCGACTTCAACCAACATCAAGTATCACGATAAAATTGAATTCATGATGACACAAATAACAGAGAAAAACGTGTTTGAAGCTGACTACAATTAATTTATTTTTCTCGCTGCCGACACTGTAAATAGTCCATACATGCTTAGCAACAAAACAGGTAAATGGCCTATATCATTCGTTCACTAATTTATCTTAAGAACGGAGTGTAAATAGTGCCATTTACATGCCTAGAGTAATAATGACTTTGCTAAGTAATACCTTCAGCCTCATTTATATCTATTTTTAGGTTATGTAATTTTTTGAATATTATTGTTGTCTGTTTATTCGGTAATTTAGTTACGCGCACAATCAACTTAGAATGAAACAGCGGGACGAATAATCATGAAGGCAGGGTAAGAAAACAAACAATCTAGGCAAATTTTGAGAAATGTCAACAAGCAGCGGGAAAAACGTTACTTATTACGTTCTTGAAAAAGCAATATTGGAAATCATCGAAAACAAATATCTCCCATTATTCGTATTTTTTCCAAAATTCGAAATTAACATGCCATTGAAATATCCAAAAATGATATATTTCAGTTCAATTTATTCAAAATATTCATTTATTTGATTTCAGTATGGAGACCTGCCAATTCTACTATTTTTTCGTCCACTTCAATTTTTACAAAATAAATGTATTATAATAAAAGTATTAAATGTATATTTGAATTACCATTCCGTGCATCTACATATTCCATTTATATACTCCAAACAATCTTTCAGATATTATTTCTTTGTACAAATTTAGAATATATATTTTTATATATTCTGTTATCAATAATAGGAAACATCTATCTCTGGAATTTCATTTAATCGATACCATCCACAATGACCAAACTAGACTATCCAATAGTCTTATGACACAGAGAATAAAGACAACCTTCGGAAAAAAAATTGTTATAGAATTTTGACATTCAATAATATACCCATTAATTCAAGAAAGATCATAGAAAAAAACGATTCAAATCAAATTCGAAAAAATATTTTTGTCAATGATATATTTAATACCTCTATTTTTTTGTTGTATACATTTTGTTATTTATTGTATTATTCAGATGATTATATCCCCGTTATTCATTTTTCTTGGGTCAATCAAGATTATTATTATTAAGTAAACTCGCTTCAGTTGCTAGGGATTAGCCAACAAAATTTCTAGTTCCTTAGCAACGTTGAATCTGTTGATGAACTTTTTTTGTATAAAGTATTCCGATACAACAAAATTGTTGGGATTATGCATTGATAAACAATGTTTTCGGAAAATTTTATTGGAAATCTTGGACAAAAATATGTTTCGTACAACTCGCCATTATATCTTTATCTACTCACATAACAAAAATTTAATTTTGTGTAGGGCTATATACCGCGCTACATGATTGATTAGTAAGAGAGTAACAATATGTATTCAGAGCAATTTTTTGAAAATGTCACTCTACGCCATTCTTTTAATATGTCTCTTTGGAGTAGGTCTTGATCTGTCAATTGAATCTTTCATGATAGTTACCGTAAAATTAACCAACTTAATAGAATAAAATTTTGAAGATTCAATATAAGTTCGTTGAAAAAGTAAGGTATGTAATTCGTTTATAAATTTCTCTGGAAACTCGTTTTTTGAACACTCTAGTACGCCGCGCTCGTGCTAAACTAAGAACACTACAAAACAATGAAGACCTCTTGCCGCTTGCCCCTACTCTAAAGTGCAAGCGGGGTCTTTGATTATGTTCGTATTACTTGAACTACATTTTCTACAAAAACTCACCTGAAAATGTTGTGGTCAGTTCCATACGGCGATGTACCGTCAAACTTCTGTTTCTCATGGTCCGTGACGGTCAGTTCAATGTTTTGGTCTCGGTCTGAATATTCTTCTAAGGTACTATTTTTGATTCCGTAATAGAAATACATTATGAGACCTAATGTCATCCAAATTGTAAACCTAACTAGGGTAAGTATGGATAACTTCATGATCAGGTATATGTTCACCGTTATGGCGACCACTGGAATGAAAGGCAAACCTGGAGTCATGAACATCAGAGTGTTCCTGGAATGTAAGAGTAATAGTGGTAAAGCTTCCATGAAATTGAATACAAAATATCATAAAATTCAAATGGTTTTATCAATTTAGCCTTTTGGAATTTCCAATACATTGGGAGTTTCGTCGGAAAACATCAAACAGAAAATAATTGAACACCCCCATACGACTGTCGAATCTCCTCTGCCAACACCTGGCAAATTTTTCCTACAAGAACTTATTTGCTATGCTTTACAATACTCCCTGTCTGCCCTGTCTTGTAAGCTTCCATTCGTGACTTTCGCTACTTGTTCAAAGTAATATTTTTCAAAAAAATCGATGATAAAAGGCTCGTTTATTCAAATTTGAAAAAAAATTAAAAAATTTTACCAGTTGCTCTAATATGCAGTTCTATTACGAATTATCAACAAAAATATGAGAGTTACTGCTAAAAATTTCTGTTGTTTGACGTAAGATTTGAATTTGAGATTTGTACCGTAAAAAATCATTAACTTTGGTTAGATAATATGTAAAGAAGTTTCATGATATCTGGAATTATGACTTAGGTATCATTTTAATACTGAAAAAATGTTGCTGAAATTACGAATTTTTATCATTCCAGAAATTTTGTAATATCAAAAAAATGGCAAAAGTAAAATTGCCATATAACGTTCAAATTCGAGACACCATCGGTGTGAAATAACTTTTTCTTTCGAAATTTGAATAAATATGCAAATTTTTATCGAGTCATAGTCATCTTGCGGGATTCCAGTGCTAGTATTAATATTTTCCAGGCTTCCAGGGCCGGCTTCCCTTCAGTAATATTCCTTAATTTCTTTATTATGGAATCAGTCACTTTCATATTTCAGATTAGAAATCATAGTAGGTTTAAAAAACCCACATGATTCGAATATTTTTTTCGGACGTCCAGGGCCGGCTCCTTTTCAGAAATGAGTATTCCCGAACTTCTTCATTTCGAATTCTATCACTTTTATACTTCTGTTCGGCAATCAGAATGGGGTGGAGGGAAACCGGATAATGGATGATGTGTTTTTTATTCTCTCTGCATTCTGATGTTCGGAAAAAGCAGTTTGATCTTTTTTTTTTTCTCAACCTATTCCGATTGCATAACTTAGATGCAATCGATTAGAGCTGGCAGAGTTCATAATGAGTGGGTTGACGAATATTACTGGAGTCAAAATAGTTATTTATGTATCAAGAGGATTATAAGGGCCTTAATTACCAATGGCAAAGTTTGTGTCCCGAGGGCCTCTGGCATGAAGGACAGCAACTGCCTGGCTCATTAATTCCCCTGTTACATAGATATTTTGATTTCTTACCGATTTCAATAAAATTTTGTTATAATGGAGGATATTTTGAAAAAAGCTGAAAAAGTAAGAGAATCATTAATTTCATCAAAAAGTGAGGCCGTATACCAAAGAGAATACAAGATAATTCTGGAGTGGCTGACACGAAAAATGTTATGTCAAAACTAAAAGATGCCACTGAAACTGTATTTTTGGCATATTTTCAAGAACTGGTAAGGTATTTTCTATGTTTTTCGATAGATTTGGTAGTAATTGTGTTTGTTCTATGGCATCTAATATGTGTGAATTCAATTGTTTGAATAAAAATCTCACCTGTTTTGTGGTTTCCTCGATATAACGAGACATATGGCGATGATCGCGAAAAGGAAGAAGCAAAGGAAAAAGGTCGTCGCAGGCCCCATGTCGTCCATTCCTATGACGATTATTAAATCTAATATTATGATGAGGATGTACAGATATCCCACCATTTTCATGACGAACATCCCCGATTCCTCGGTTGCTGGTCCAGTGTCCACCCAAGGAAAGATGGCGGGACATAAATATGTAGCAGCCTGTGAAAGATTGTGCATTTTCATGGCAAGGAAATAATTAGGAAATATTCAGTCATATGTATAAAAATTAGAACGTTGAACATAAATTTAATTAATGAAACTGCAATCAAATTAGGGTTGAATAAGAGGTTCAAGTGGTTGCCTGGAGTCTGGGCATCCCAACGCTTCTCTCACCTCCACGTGATGAATCCTGGGCAACGGCATGACCTTTCATAATGGCTAACGAGAGTAAAGCGATCTTCAGGGGTGACTGAGGTGGCACGAAGAGGAACCTTAAAGGAACTCGCTCCCTTGACAAGCAATCACATACTTTATACAGCTACTTCAAGGTTCCATTTTGAGGGAGACCAGGTACATACTGTGAGAGGGTGGAACTAGGTAGTTTTATAGAAAGCATGCCATGGATAAGGAGGAGGGTGACAAACTACAACTACTACTAGTATTTGATGAAATTTTGTATTCAATGAATATCTACAACAGCACAATATTTGAAAATGACATATCTTATATGAATCTTGAAAATATAAGAATATTACAGCATATTTATCGAAAAACTAACTCTTTTATGCGAGTATTAGATTAACTGACTATTGTTTTTTAAAGTATTCGCCTTCAAGATTCATACTCTCTGCACATCCAAAAGAAACATAAGGTGAACCAAAGAGAACAACCGTCCTGAGGGCGCTGACTAGAGAAACCTCAAGAGTGTCTCTGGGTGTGGAGGTAGGAACCCGAGAAGTGGGAAACAGAGGGACTAGAGGTGCATCTAAAACACAAGTACAAGGGACCCCGTTATCACAACCACCTACAAGGGAAACCGGAGCAGCGGAATCTTTCCCAGAGAAACCGAAGATATGTTCAAAACATAAGTTAGCAGGTAGGGACCCCCGAAATTACCTATCAGAGGAACCGTAGCAGGGACCTCTAGAACCTAATCGCGTAGAGTCAAGGCAACCGATCAGATGGTGTCAACTAGAGGAACCCCAAAGGTGCCTCTAATGTGTTACCCAGGGTACGCAGGCAGGTACCCAAGAAAGAGGAACCGAAGGTTCTCCCAAAAGACAAATAAACGGGAAAACTGGGACTGGAGGAAACTCCTGAGGTACTTTAGCAATAAATACTGTGGGTGCACGAAGGGCCTACGTGAAGGGGCTTCAAAATTCATTCATCCACATAAGAAGAAGTTCTGTTTTTGCCACGTACGGGAACAGGTATGTTTTATACGTGAGTTGTCGATTATCAGCATCGCGACTTTTTGGAAGTGGCCTTCGTAGTTTTCTCAAAAAAGACTATGCTAATGAGAGTACTGCACATCGAGATGGATGACTTCAAAGGTATGATGAATATTTACATAATTTGGCTGAAAATAGTAAAATACGTTTTGTTTCCATATAATTCAACCAAATGCATCTTGCACTACCAGTTTGCATCTGTAGAACTCTATATACTGGACGTATCCGGAATATTACACTCCATTTATTTTTGTTAGTTTGAAATGACAACTTTTGACAAACGAGTCCCAAAATTTCTATTCAAGTGATCCTAATTTTGATATTTTTGAATGCTCCCTTTATATTTTCCATGCAAATATTGTCATTCTTCATCCGACACTTATATCCAATATGATATATGTTTCAAAAAGGGGAGCAAATCTGAAAAAGTATAACAGACAACACAAAGAGACCAGATGCAGTTCTCTCAATTGAAAGATTATAAAGGAAACGTATCAAAATCGACATATTAATATATAAAATAAATATACCTATGTGTCCTCATTAATTATTATCTAATGAAGGTTATGTATTGCAATTATACAAATATATATTTGTTACTTGGCTCTTTGAACAATATCGTCAAGTTTCAATATGTATGGAAAGCTTATTATGTGCTTTTTTCTACGTTCATGCCTAACGGCCACGTCGGACAATTTCACGTCGAGTGCAATAAACACTTACCTTTTGCACTTGTTGCATTAATAACTATTATAGCCATATAATTATAGATAATTTAGTGCTAAGTGAGGGCTTGCTCAGATTGTTCCTTCCTTCCTTCCTTTCGCACCAACTCCTCCAAAGGTAACTAGTACATGGATGATGCTGTCAGGAATACCAGTCCCTTAAATTAATTCTGCATGGCCGGACTTGAAGAAAGCTTTGGTTTGATTTGATTTGATTTATTTATTTAATTAGGACAATCCTAATTTCCAAAAATATATAATCTAGTTGACATACAATACCTATAAAGTATCATATATGTGAGTATAAATATGTGAGATGATCTTTACAGCTTTCATGAGGGCTTTCTGTCGAATGCGCTTTAACTTTATGACACAGTTTGAGTCATCACGTTGGGTGAAAAAATAAAACAGGATTTGAAGCATTTTGTTTCAGCTCTCTTATAATTTTTGGGGATGTTATTTCAGAGATGAGTTACTTTACGTAGGTATACCTTTTCTACCTCCTTGATTTCCGTAACCCTTTGGCAAAAACATCAATGTATTGATTGATTTATTTTGGGAGTTAGACAATAATGAATTGGTAATCAAACTCACCTGTAACCTTCTACCTATATAGCCCAAACTGGGTCCAACTGCTGATCCAACTACTCCTCCAGTACTTGTTGCACTACCACCTCCATGTACGGTCCCTACAAAACAATAAAAGAATATTCAATTGGAAATAACAGCAAAACAGAGCGTAAGAAAATGGCGAATGCGCATCATAGAAGCATTTTCTTTTGATTCCTAGTATGAAAATTTCTTGGATTTCAGGTGATATTATACTAGCTGTATGACAGATATAATATCTAGGTATTCATTTCAGCATTTCAGAATCTTGAAGAGTTTACGGGCTAATTCTCCGAAACCAACATTCAGTGTGTTTGTATAACCAGGACGAAAGTTTGCTGATTTTATCATGTTTGAAATATTTTCAGTTGAAGTGATTTCTCATTTCATTTATAAAATTCCATGAACTGGTCAAGTGATCTTTTCTTAGGTCTTGTATGATTCATTTATGAACTTTACTTGACAGCTGAATACCGAATTGAATAGAATACAATGGCAGACATTGGAATGATTTTATCGTTGAGAAGCAAATAAAAGTCGATGAACACATTATTTTCTCAAGAAATACATATTTATCTTTCAAAATATATATAACTAGACACGCGTATTCAACACAAGCCTCATTTTCGATAACGAATCGAATGAGATTATAAAATTTGGATGTTACACTTTCGGAACAACCGGAAATGCTACATTCTTGAGAATATTTCAGTTGGATAGCCTGCATCAACAACAGTAAACTACCAAATTTTCAAATTCAGCTCACTCTTATAGTTTCACATATATTGATCGATGTATTTTCCTGAGAGATCCCCTGTATCAAGTACGATTCAGGAAGTTATATTTACCATAAAATTTGTTTTCAGTCCTGTCAGACACTAAGAATTGATCATCCCTTCCAGAGAAGTCTTCTTCTGGTTCATCTGCGCCGAACGTATCATCGCTGTCGGGGGAACTGAAAATAGAGTTATGAGTCAGTAAATATTCATTGTATTCATTTTTCAAGTGTATGGGACAGAATACGAATTTTCCAACTTTGCGCTCTCATATAGTGATAATACGCATGAAACAGAATATTAAAATACGGCGTGGCTGAGTGCAAAGATGTACACCACTCATTTGCATTCACAAATAGCATGCGTTTATTTTTCCACCCTCTCTCAGGATTGATGTAGAACTTTTTCTCCCAAGATATATTGAGACCATTCATGTAAAATAAATATGATCCAAGAAATGAAAACCCAAAATCCGGCTTTCACTACAGAACGTTCTGGTTTGATAAAATCGTACAGTTTAGTGCCCTTTTTAATATTCGAAGTTTGTGACTTCGACCGACCGCCGGGGCCACTAGCACTGCCATATTGGAAAAATGGTACCGAAATCAGTTTTGGTTAACAAGTTACAGCGGAGCCCTGGTTCAGCAAATTTCTACAATTCAAAAAAATCGATTTTTTTTAACTTTCTGCAAATATTGATTGTCAAATACGTACCGTATTTTCACAATGAATCTTTTTATTTTTTTTCCCATTAGGAATGTACCAGTCAGGCCCTGTCCCCGGAGCTCTGATACTACCGGAGGGCGCACTGGTGTATCATTAACCCCAGCAAATACTCCCCACGTCCGTTGGGTGAGTAATTACTGGGTCCGAGAATCATGTGCCCTGAGTAAACGGAGTGAACCAAGAATAACGGCCTTCTGCATTCTTCCGGATAGGTTTTCTGCCGAATCACGGCATTCCGGTATGATTTTTAGATTCGAGAGCAGCGTGTCCATTATTCCACTAAGGACCCCTATTATCAGAACCACCATCTTGACAAAATGGTTTGGATAAAGCATGCGGAGTTTAAAGAGTAGATCTCGATATTTAGTCCGTTTTTCCTCCTCTTTTCGGACGATGTTCGTTTCGCCAGGAGCTGAAAACTCATTGACGAAAATCGTCCTACTTTGGTGGTCGAGAAGGACCTTGTCAGGCTTATTGGCTTGTATTTGCCTGAGGGTGGGGAATGAGTAGTTCCAATAGATTCGGCATTTCTCATTCTCCACAACGGACTCAATATCCCCCGGAGCATAAGGCAACACCGGTGTCCCGTCTACACCGTACGAGTGTCGTAGATGGTAGTACAACACTCGTAGGGCCGCGTTATGCCTGTGGATATAGGCTGAGACCGCATAAGCTGGACAAGCTGACAGCAAATGCATTATGGTCTCAGCTGCCCCACGACAGGCTCTGCATCTAGTATCAGGGACCTCTATACCCATAACGCGACTCCGGTAGACGAGGGTGTTGAAGACACCATCCTGGCTGGTCATTATGAATCCCTCGGTTTCCGACTTTAGCCCACTTGACCTGAGAAAAGCGAAGGTCAGGTTTCTGGATAAGTGTTCTTGAAGAACCTTATGTAGCTGTAGGAGCCTGTCACACTCCCCAGCTTTCACGTGGGCTTTTTGCTAAACGCGGGTTCCAACTCGGTGATAGAGTTCAGTTCGAATATGAGACCGAGTTCATCGGCTGCACGGGTTGCTGCTTTGAAAAGAAATGCTCTAATCCCTGCTTTTTCATGATCACATACCAAGCAGAGAAGGGGATCTGAACTCCTGATGACTACAGGCTCCATCCAGTACCATTCTGTTATGTAGATACTCCAAACTCAAAAGTCCACGGCCTCCCCGTTGTCTGGGGAAGTATAACCGTGGAACAGACGATTTAGGATGCAAGCTTCTATGAAGATGCATCATTTTGCGAGTTTTTACGTTGAGTTGTCACAGCTCTTCCTGAGTCCATTTCATTACTCCAAAGGAGTAAAGTAGAATCGGAACGGCAAGAATATCAGTTGCAGCAACTTTGTTCTCCCCCGACAGTTCTGAAGACCAGATCTGTCGGAGTTTGTGCTGATACTTGCCGCGGAGAGAGCTTTTGACAGTAGCTACCTCTTGGGTGTGGCGTTGTTCCACCCCGGGGAGACATATACCTTATCCGGCATCCAGATGATGTAGGATGCTTCCGTCTACGAGGCACCACTCTTAAGGACTGGTGAAGGTCCTTTTCTCCGGAGGCATAAAGTTTAAGGTCATCCATGTAAAACAGATGGGTGACCTTATGCCTCCGGTTGCTGGGGGTGCCGCAGTTGTATCCGCGGGTTTTCCTTAGTGCAACGGACAATGGCAGTAGTGAGATGCAGAAGACATGAGGACTGGGGGAGTCTCCCTGAAACACGCCCCTTCTAAAGATAACCTGCTCTGTTTGGACTTGACCAGATGTTATGGTAAAGCGAGTCCTCCAGAGCGGCATCAGCTGTTCAATGCATATCACTATTTGATTGGGTACCGCAAGGCATCTGAGCAAATGCATGATGAGTTCATGCGTTGTTGTATCAAATGCCTTGCGATAATCGATCCAGGCCATTGAAAGGTTACGCTTATACTGCACGGAGTCCTGCGTGATGCATCTGTCGATCAGCAGGTTCTCCTTGCATCCAGCGACCCCCTTCTTTGACCCTCTTTGCTCATATATCCGTTCATACTCCGGCTCAACTGCGGAGAGTATTCGCATGTACAAGATGCGTGTAAACATCTTATAACATGCGTTCAAGCATGTTATCGGTCTGTAGTTCTTCGGATCAGACAAATCTCCGTTTTTGGGGATTAGCACGGTTCGCCCCTCGACAAACCAATCCGGAATCTGCTGCTCCCCATGATGAAATTATTATTATTATTATTATAAATATAACACGGCGATCAGTGTGTCCAGATCTGACCATTGGAAAATTATTGGCATAGTAGGAGAGTAAATAGATCTTCTAGTCTTGCACAGGCGAGATCTCATTCGAACGTTTACCTTCGCAAATCAGGCAGAGGAACAATTGTTGAGAAAATTCACTTTCCTCGAAGTCTACAGTATGCAGAAATAGTGGCGGACATGGGAAAAATTAGGATTATAAAAACCCTTGAGAAGAACGAATACTTGAGCCGAACTCTACGAGTTTTCAAAGAGCGGAACGCAGATCCCGAAGTCATTGCCGTAGCAGGGGAAATCTTTTCTGTCGCTCTTCACGGCATTTCCAAAGAAGACTATTACTTTGAGCTCCCTACGTTATTAAAATTTCGCAAGACCTATAACCAAGAGTAAATTCAATCTTGCTGCATTACCCCTCACAAGAGAAGCTGCACGGCTACATCTCCTTCGGACCTACCACCAAGTTCAGGATTGATACGGGATTCCAGAGCAATGTGGTTGGGAAAGAAGCAAGATTGGACTTATTCTAGTAAAAACAAGAGACCGGGCACAAAGTGGTGCGGCCGAGCTTGTGGGTGATGAAAAACAGACCTAAAGTTTTCTGTTAGCTGCAAATGCTGCCATGGACACGGATGTGATATGAAAACAGCTCAGAGATTTTTGCGGGCTCTGGTAATGAAGAAGACGACAACGGCGAGGATGAAGATCTGACCATTGGAAAATTATTGGCATATGAGGTCGACGAAGAGGACAACGAAGATGAAAACTTGGAAGAGGAAACAAATTTGTAAGAAGATAGTGATATCAGTAAGTCTGGACCATCTAGGTAATCAGAACGGAACAAAAACATGAGTGAATTACAATTGGTGAATTGACCACATGAAAAAAACGCGCTCTCACTCTACCTCATGTTGGAGCGGTAATGAGTGAAAAACAGAAATATTTATTGAATAATCAGTACCTACTGAAATTTCGAGAAAAAATATAGTGATTTTGCGAATTGTAGAAATTGGTTTGACTGTTTCCCACCATAGTTGAAAGAAATTTCATGCTTTATAATTGTTATAACTATTTTAAACATAGGTGGCGCTGGAGAGGTCAATGTCGCAAACTAAGAATATTGATTAGGACACCAAACTGTACAAATCTACCAAATTAGGAGTTTCCTTGACCTTTTCAGAACTGATATTTAGATCAACGTTCCAGCCAGCCCTAGGATTGAAAAATTGCTTGACTGCGGAGATATCAAGATATTCTATAAAATACACAACAGTCAAGACTTCCGATTCTTTGGGATTTATGTTCAACTGGCGCTAAATACAAAATATTTCAATATCCCAAATTCGAAGACAGTGAGTAATTGTGGAAATCATCCAATTTTTTCATGAAAAAAATGTTTTTTATTGATTCCCCCAGTGTCGCTAGTCTCACTTTTGGCTCAAAATACAGATGAATAATTTTTTGTTGAAAGATATTTTCCAAACAATATTCCTCAACATTACTGGTTGAGGGCGTATATATAAATTTGAAATGAGGTACATGTTATGAATTGATAGTATGTGGACTGTTTATATTGTTCTTTTGGATAAATTTTGGATTGAAAATAGAGTTTTGTAATTGGAATTTTATTATTTTGACAATTCTTTCTGTCATTCATCTAACAAGTGCGATTCCTTGGTTACCAAAGTATATGGTATATACAGGATCTTAACATATCGCCCGCCTTGAAGTGTACTACTAAATAGTACATTCAACTCGAAGATATTCAAATAGTAAACGTTGTAAACAAATAGTAAATCATCGAACATTAATAACGAACGCGAACTATGTCTCTATCGGTAAAATACAAATTCTTGAGACTGCTCGTTTGAGTTCCTTTCCACTGGACATTCGTATGCTGGCAACACGAATCACATCATCTTCTCCTGGATGCAGTTGAGTTACTCTGCCAAGATTCCATTTGAGGGGAGGTAGATTATCATCTTTAACCAATACTAAATCACCGACCTTCAGCAGTTTCGTATGATTTTCTTTCCATTTTAAACGGGACTGCAGCTCAGAAACATATTCAACATTCCATCTTTTCCAAAACGACTGGATTGCTTGTTGTTGTAATTGGAACTTGGATAATCTATTGCTTGGTACTTTCATATAATCTGGATCTGCTATTGACGTTAGGCTTCTGCCGATGATAAAATGGGCCGGGGTTAAAGGAAAAGGATCTAAAGGACTAGGGGATAGTGGAGTGAGGGGTCGGGAATTTAAGATTCCTTCAATTTGTAATAATATAGTTATGAAATCTTCATAAGTAAGTTGTAAATTTCCTACAACCCGCTTTATATGACTTTTTGCACTTTTTATACCTGCCTCCCATAAACCTCCGAAATTTGGAGAGTGAGGCGGTATGAAATGCCAAGTGATTCCTTCCTCACTCATGTTTTGAGCAATTGTTTCCGAAGAATTTTTCAAAAATTGGTACAAATTGGATAATTCTGAGTTAGCTCCAATGAAATTAGAACCGTTATCCGAAAAAATGCATTTTGGTTTGCCTCTTCTGGCCACAAAACGTTTCAAAGTTGCTAAGAATGCTTCTGTTGACAAATCGGTTACTAAATCAAGATGAATTGCTTTTACTGACATACATATAAATAAACAAATATATGCCTTGATTAATTTAGCATTTCTCAATTTACGATCTTTTATTAAAATTGGTCCAGCATAATCGATTCCAACATTTTCAAAAACAAAACTTTGTGAAATTCTACATTCGGGTAGATTTCCCATTATTGGTTGATTGAAAGTTGGTTTAACCTTAAAACAAATAATACAAGAATGAACAACTTTTTTTGCAATATTTCGTCCAGATAAGGGCCAATAAGTTTCTCTGATGGATGCTAACAATTGCTGAGGACCACAGTGGAGTAATCTTTCATGCTCATATTTCATAATCATTCGTGTTAAAAGGTGACTTTCACTCAAAATTATTGGATGTTTTTTGTCATATAGGAATTGTTTAGAGTTTTGGAGTCTACCACCTACCCTAATGAGTTTATTATTATCCATAAATGGTTGTAAGGAAAGTAAATGGCTTTTCTTAGGAATAACTTTGTTATTAGATAATTGTGTATATTCTATTGGAAATGATTGTCGCTGAGACAAAATCATCAATGACAAAAATGAATCATTCAATTCGGATACAGTTAATGCACCGAAATGACGATTTATAGGTTCAAGTCTTAAATTATGGAAAAATCTGATACAGTAAGCTATCACTCTCTTTAACTTTTTTAAACTTGAAAACCTCTCAAAAATTGATAAATCTAATTGAAACACCACTGAACATATAGATTTTTGTTCTGGCATTTCTTGTATTTCGCAATCGAGTGTTGAATTAGGCCATTGTGTTTCATCACATTTTAGCCACTCAGGGCCGTACCACCATAACTGAGAATTGAGAATATCATTTGAATCAATGCCGCGAGTTAAAAGGTCTGCAGGATTATCTTCAGAACGTATATGTCGCCAATCTTTTGGATCCGTTAGAGTTTGAATATTACCTACTCGATTTGCTACAAACGACTTCCATATCTTTGCCGAAGCTTTTATCCAACCCAAAGTAATTGTTGAATCGCTCCAAAAATATTTACGAGTTATAGGCAAAGAAATTGCATTCAATACAGTATCGCTCAAAGATGCTAGTAGATTGGCGGCACATAACTCCAATCTTGGCAATGTAATTTGTTTAATTGGAGCAACTCTAGTTTTAGCAGTTAATAAGTGTGAAAAAAGCTTTCCATTATTATCTTCACATCTCAAATAAATGCAAGCACCATACGCACTCTCCGACGAATCTGAAAAGCCGTGAAGTTCTATAGCTATTGTACCTTCTGCTAGTACAAATCTGGGAATCTTCAATTCATTGAGCCCTTGTAAATCATTTTTGAACATAACCCAATTGCTATAAATATTTTGGGGCACTGCTTCATCCCATGTGATGCCAGACTGCCACAAATTTTGTAGAATAATTTTTGATCTTATTGTTACAGGTGATAGTAAACCTAATGGGTCAAAGATCTGAGAAGAAACCGATAAAATTACCCTCTTTGTGACAATATCTGAAGAAGCTAGGTTTATAATGAACTGAATGGTATCTTTATGGGAGTTCCAGAAAACACCCAACGTTTTATTGTTTTGATCATCATTTAAATATAAGTTGCTTACATTGGAATTGTCATGTATTTCGAAAGTTTTAAATAACTCGGAGTTATTGGTCAACCATTTTCTCAAATTGAAACCTGCTGATTGTAAAATATGAGAAACGTCATTGCGAATACTAGAAAGCTCGTCTAAGGAATTACAACCCGTTAATAAGTCGTCCATATAAAAATCTTTTCTGATAACATCAGCAGCTTTGGGAAATGCTAGTTCGTGTTCATTTGCTAATTGTACCAGACATCGGGTAGCTAAAAATGGGGCGGAAGTTGTTCCGTAGGTAACTGTATTTAATTGATAACAATTTACCTCTGAAGTGGGGCATTCTCTCCATAATATTCTCTGTAGAGATCGTTGCTTCTTGTCAATCGAAATTTGCCTGTACATTTTGGCAATATCTGCGCTTATAACAAATTGATGACATCGAAATCTTAATAAAATTGAAAATAAATCAGATTGCACGGTGGGTCCGGTGTACTGCGCATCGTTTAATGAAATACCTCTAGTAGTTTTTGCACTGGCATCAAAAACTACACGGCATTTTGTAGTTATAGAACACTCTCTAATCACTGCTTGGTGTGGTAAATAATAGATTGAATTTTCTGTAGCCATGTTTTCATTTATTTTTGTCATATGATTAAGTCTTTCATACTCTTGCATAAACTCAATGTATTCTTTTTTCAACTCAAAGTTTCTATTGAATTTTCTTTCTAGTGAATAAAATCTTTTGAGAGCATTATCTCGAGAATCGCCTAAATAATCGATTTTGTCATTGAACGGCATCTTTACAATAAATCTACCATCCACATCACGTTGAGTATTTTTTATAAAATCGTCTTCGCATAATTTTTCAGTAGGATTTAAAACACACGAAGAATCGAAATTCTCTAATTGCCAAAATTTATTTAATTGCTCACTTATTGTTTTTTCAAAATTTTCATTATCAATTAATGAATGGCATGATATAGATAGACATGAATTAGACACCATTATATTCCCAGAAATGATCCAACCTAATAAAGTCTTTTGCAATACTGGCATATTTTTTCCTAATCGAATTTGTCCCACAGAAAGTAATTGCCAAAAAATATCACAGCCTAGCAAAATATCGATTTCTCTGCTTTTATAAAATTCTCTGTCAGCAAGTTGAATATTTGGCGGAATTTTTAATAATGATTTATCTATAGTGACAATTGGCAAACTCTCAGTAATTTTATTCAACACCAAAAAAGATAGCTCTGCTTTAAAATTTGAATTGAATGAAGCTATTTCAGCAGTAGTTTTATTTTTTATTGTTGATATTGTTTTGCCTACACCTTTGATAGCCAAACTGTAATCGATTTTATTTAACTTCAATTTATCGCATAAATTTTCAGTTATAAAATTACTCTGTGAGCCGTTATCTAGTAAAGCGCGAGCAGTATGATATATACCATACCTATCTTTTATTTCCAGCATAGCAGTAGCGAGAATAATTTGTGAAGGTATGGCTGAATCAATTACATGAGAAGTTACAGTTTGCTGTGACTCACTATTGTTATTATTATCATTGTTGCTATTGCTCTGAGAAGATTGTATTTGATTGCAATCAATATGTAACAATGTATTGTGTTTTCGTGAGCATTTTTTGCACCCAGAATAAGTACAATTTTTTGATAAATGGCCTGGCCTCAAACAATTTATGCATAATTTTTTATTGAATACTTGTTGACTGCGCTCATGAACTGGAAACTTCAAAAGCTCTCCACACTCGAAGACTGCATGTTCATTTTTACAGAAATAGCATTTAGGTTTATTTATGGCTGTATGAGAAGTTGAAATGTTTTTGTTGTGTCTTATTTTTTGTAAATTTTTAGAATTTAGTTTTACCTTGTCATTATTTTGATCCCCCTTGTATTCAAGTTTCTTCAATAAAGTCATTCTGTTAATTAGAAAGTTTCCCATATCTTCCATAGTTGGCGTTTTTCCCGAAATTTTAAAAGATTCCCATTCTTTTCGAGTATGAATGTCAAATTTTGTTGTTAAAATATAGATCAATATTGTGTCTACTGATGGTTCTCCAAAACTTTGTAATGCCCTAAGATTTTTAGTGGTATTCAGATATAGATTTCTCAAATTGTTATGGCATTCTTTATTCATTGGTGGTTGATCAAAAATTGCCTTTACATGATTGAAAATAATCAAATTATTGTTCTCATAATATTGACAAAGTATATTCCAAGCTACTGTATAATTTGCATCTGTTTTTTGAATACCTTTCAATAACTCCTCTGCTTCACCTTGCAAAGAAGATTGCAAATAATGAAATTTATCAATATTACTCAAATGAGTTTTATTGTGTATCATATCGATAAAAACATCACGGAACTCCAACCAATTATCTATGACACCATCAAAAATAGGTAACCTAATAGTGGGAAATCTAATATCATATGTGGTTTTTTGAACCTGTGGTTGAACTGAATTTTCTTGAAATTGATTATTACTGACCATATTGGAAACGTTACCTGGATCTGGAAAGATTTCCTTCCTGGCGGGATCAACACTAGTAGAAGCTGCTGCTGTACGTAAATTGTCAATATGGCTACTACGTGTGGAATGTCTAGTAGAGCTTGAGCTGTCAGAACGAGCAAATGAATTTGAATTTACTTGTAGTATTTTTCTAAGTTTACCAACATTTTCATAATAATTGTTTTCAAATTCTTCCCTTTCATCTTCTTCTAATGATAGCAAGTCTGAATTGTCAATAAGTGAAATTTCAATCTCATTCTGAATGGTCTCAAACTCTTCTAAAATTGGTTCTAATTTCTCTAATTTAAGAGCTATAGTATTTGTTACAGAAGTATCCTTTAGTATAAAATTATTATTGAATTCAAGTGCATCGATGAACTTTTTAGCTCGAGTAACTTTACTTTTGAATTGTCCTCTTTTAAATTTCAATAATTTCAATTGTTCCTCCATACTTTATGGTTACGAAAACACGAGTGAGAGTATATGATAATTCGTAAGAAATTGTAATTATTCAGATTCCTGAATTGATTTATAGTAAATAGTTCTTCAATTGAAGTATATTGAAGGAATCTTATGGATTGGAAAAGACTTACAGGAATGGTAATAGGGATGAGGTGTATATTGGTATCGGCGATTGAAAATTCTTGAATTACACCATCCAATTGCTGATTGACATCCTGGATCGATGGACCATGTTATGAATTGATAGTATGTGGACTGTTTATATTGTTCTTTTGGATAAATTTTGGATTGAAAATAGAGTTTTGTAATTGGAATTTTATTATTTTGACAATTCTTTCTGTCATTCATCTAACAAGTGCGATTCCTTGGTTACCAAAGTATATGGTATATACAGGATCTTAACAGTACAATCATGTGTGATTTAAATCTATGCTATATACCTATGCTAGGGAAGTTTCCCTGAAAAATCATTTTCTTCAAGTGTTATTCGACACATCACCTTCCTAAAGAGAAAATTTTATTTCAGTCGGTCAGTATAATCGGTAATTCCACTCGATGAAATTGACACTTAATAAAATTGCTCGTCCGTAAGACTCGAAATTTTAACGTGTAGATTGCGCTCGTTGCGTTTCTGCAAAAACGGGATCGTGAATCGAAATGTATCGATACGTTATATCAACTGAAGAATTTTATGAAAAGACAGCTCTCACAATTGAGTGAAACATTAGAAAAATATATTAAATAATTTGAAAACGGACTGAACGTTACAGAAAATCATTAGGAGGTCAGGTAGCCGCGTGGTCTGTCTGCCGGTAACGGGTTCAAAGCCCAGCCACTTCAGTTTATGTTTCTAATGGCCTCCAAAAATGCTAAGAATCACACGTTGAAAGGTAAGGCCTCGTTAATCCTAGGCTCGTACAAGTTTCGACTTCTGAGGGCTGTCGTTTGTAGGGGGACGACAGCTGGTTAATGGAAAAAATAATTTCAAAAATTATGATACAACATGAACAATAAATGTTCGTGAATTGGTACTTTTTTGTGGATTTGATGACCGGATCTTGTTCTCTGCTAAAGACTCCATAATATACCTATTCAACTGAACTGCACTATAATATAGCCGTATTCATATTCTCATGTTTAGGAAAATCGTGAGTATGTACGGAGTACTAGTTCAGTGACAAACTCGAGCTCCTACGACACCTTCTTCGATTGCATACGTTGGAGAGGTTGAGTTGCTGATTCCAATCAGGTGAGAGTCAATTGCCTTACTGTATATGTGGGCATGTTTATCCATGGCATCTTGTCGATAATACCATCGATCCAGACGAATCAATCATGACTAAGGAAGACCCCACATTGGGGATTATTTTAAGCTTCTCCTGTAGGCTCAACATCAGTTTCAGCCAAATCTTATCAACAACTTTGGCCACCGCACCCATCAGTGAGATGGGTTGGTAGCTAGTAGAGATCCTTACCCGGATTTAAAATGGGAAGCACCACAGCCTTCTTCAGGCAATCTGGTTATGTTTGCCACTTGATTGGGCGTTTATCAGTTATATCATCTGAACCAGAATAGTCATCAGTTATACTGATCCATGAAGGAGGTGATTCATTAGATGCAAATAACTACCGACCTATTGCGTTAGTACCCACGCTAGCCAAATCAATTGAGATACTGGTTAAAGTCAGAATTTGGATTTCAGTCGGGTGAGAGCACTACTGATGCTTTTTATTCGTCCATGGATTTGCTGTAACCAGATTTCAATAACAGAACAGCAGAGCTACCGTAGTACTTTTTGGTGATCTCTCTAAAGCGTTCGATTGCGTAAATCACGGAATACCGCTGCTAAAGATGTATTAGATACGGTTTTACAAAGAGAGAACTCCGGTGGTCCGAGAGTTACCTTTCAGATCGTCAACAAGCAGTTAAAACAAACAGTCTCTCCAAAACTTCACGTATAAATCATGGTATGCCACAAGGATCAGTCCTTAGATGTGTCCTATTCCTAGTATTTGTGAATAACATAAAAGGTGAAATAACGCTATTTGCTGGACGAAACTACTATTCTCTGAAATAGAGCAGAATATTGGAGTCATAAAAAATGGTTGAGACTCAAACCTCTAATTTAAAAAAAACAATTTTCTGACATTCAACTGCGACATCCCAAACCTAGATAATGGCACTGAACAAATAGGAAATGAATAACCAACTAGGTTTCTGAGATTATGCGTCGAATTTTCGTCACAGAATTAGGATTTGCATCTGCCAGAACAGCATACTTTACTACTGTACTTGTACTGTACTTGTATCCCACCTACGATATGGATTTCCAATTATTGAATAGCATTCTGGAGAGCCTGTAGCGACCAGTTTTTCCAGAGGAGTTTTATATATGTATATGTATATACCGGGTGGCTACGGAAGTATTGCCTACGGAATATCTCAGTTATTGTATGAAGTAGGTTTGTGAAATTTGGAGCGTCGATATAATGACATAAGAGCTAGAATTTGAGCATTATGACATGTCCGGTCTGACCGGAAGTAACATCAACTTTCTTATTTCAAATGGAAACCCTACTTTTTTTTCATTTCGCTTTATTCAGCATTCAATTCCCTTTCTAATGACATATTACAAGTTGGTATCTAACCAGAAACTAGATCAGAAAAAATTATTATTGAAATTCACCGAGTAGGCCGTGGAAGCAAAATGAAAGCCAAAAATTGAAAAGTTGGCTATGGAAACCATACGTCACTTGATAACAGTTGCTACTACTGTGATATTTTATTTTCATTCGTCGGCGTTATAAAAAGCCGCCAAAAAAAATATTGGAAAAATTGGGAAAAAAACAATACTCTGTAGGTCCATAACTTAAATAGGAACATACAACTTTTTATTGCCTGTACTATTCAGCATAACCATTCCTTTCTAATGATATAATAGAAAGTAATTTTTTGAAATGAAATACCAAAAAATCCAATTATTATTCTTCAAATAACAAAACAGATTATCGCCATACGCAAAAATAACATTAAAAATAATGTGGAATGATAAATTATATCCTGTAGGTTCTAGGTTAAATAGGAACATAAACGTACTTGGTCTGTGCCATCGTCCAAAGATATTCTAATATCTACCTATGGACGATGTTTGTGCTATTCAGAATAATCATTCCATTGCAATAATCATTCGAACCAAAATATTAACAAGTAGGCTGATTAAGATGTATTTTGGAATGAAACAAAAAAGAAACGAGAGCTCTCACGAACGCTGCTATCCATATTATTTTAACGTTCGAAGTAGTGTTTTTGATTTTGCCATTTTAAAAGGGTTTGGAAATCGAAATCAGTTAGTGGAATATTCAAATAATGCCCCGTTATTCACGAACCGAACAAATTGACATGCTTCTCATTTATGGTGAATGTTTAAAAAATTCTTATGCCTCTGAACGATTGTATTTAGAGCGATATCCAGGGAGGCAGCAACTGTCAAGAAGGTATTTCCAGTGGCTTGAAGGCGCCTGGAATATTGTAATTGGTTTCTTCGACAAAATGTTGAGAATCACCTATTTAACTATTATATCTTGTTTACGGACGAGTCAAGATTTACCAACAATGGATTATTTAACAGGAATAATACAAGGTAGGTACTGTACTTTATTTGGATTATTGTCGATAGTCGAAGTGTAAAGTGCTAAAAGTGTGAACGGTCTTTTGTTTCAGGTACTGGGCGATAGAAAACGAGCACCGGTTTCGACAAGGTGGCTTCCAGGAGAGATTTGGTGTTGTGTGATAGTTGGAACTCATATTGTTGGACCCATTCTTTTTCAAGGCCAACTAACCGGAGAGAGATACTTTAATTTTTTAACGAATGAAATTTCGGAATTCATTAACAACCTACCAGCGGAAATACTGAGAGAATGTACTTCCAGCAAGATGGCGCCCCTCCGCATAATTCAAGAATAGCGAGAAATTATCTTCAAAATCGCTTTCAAGAGAGACTTATAACAACCCATGGTCCAGTCAGGTGGCCACCAAGGTCACCTGATCTTACTCCATGCGACTTTTTTCTATGGGGGCATCTTAAAAATATGGTGTATTCCACACAGCCAACAACTCTACATGAGCTAGAAGTAAAAATTTGTAGAGCTTTCCAAGATATCACGCCCCAAATGTTGAGAAACGTTTTACATGAAAATATCACCAGAGTCAATAAATGTATTGACGCTGAGGGAATGCATTTCGAACATTTGTTTTGAATTTATTTTATCTTTAATCCTATCAATTTGAATTTTTTTTTTCGATAAATCTGTTTTTTTGTTATTTGAATAATAATAATTGGATTTTTTGGTATTTCATTTCAAAAAATTACTTTCTATTATATCATTAGAAAGGAATGGTTATGCTGAATAGTACAGGCAAGAAAAAGTTGTATGTTCCTATTTAAGTTATGGACCTACAGAGTATTGTTTTTTTCCCAATTTTTCCAATATTTTTTTTGGCGGCTTTTTATAACGCCGACGAATGAAAATAAAATATCACAGTAGTAGCAACTGTTATCAAGTGACGTATGGTTTCCATAGCCAACTTTTCAATTTTTGGCTTTCATTTTGCTTCCACGGCCTACTCGGTGAATTTCAATAATAATTTTTTTCTGATCTAGTTTCTGGTTAGATACCAACTTGTGATATGTCATTAGAAAGGGAATTGAATGCTGAATAAAGCGAAAAGAAAAAAATATAGGGTTTCCATTTAAAATAAGAAAGTTGATGTTACTTCCGGTCAGACCGGAAGTTAACTTCGACATGTCAATATGCTCAAATTCTAGCTCTTATGTCATTATATCGACGCTCCAAATTTCACAAACCTACTTCATACAATAACTGAGATATTCCGTAGGCAATACTTCCGTAGCCACCCGGTATGTGTGAGGCAAAATCTAGAACCTCCTATTGAGAATTATTTAAAAATTATTGAATACTAACAGTAGTTTGTAAGTATATACATATTAGAAACAGCTTCTCTGATTCATAAAAACAAAAATGCACTACAGCTAGTCTCGTCAAATTAAAAGACAAGACATAGTGGGTAAAATATCCTCCCTGGGCAGTTTTTTGGGCAGAACTACATCCAGCTCGTCCGGCCTAGGCGTCTTATGAGTCGGAAGTCGTTTAATTACTTTACTTCCGTTAGGTCCAATTTCATAATGAGCTTAAAGTATCATTCGGGTTAAAAACCTATTAGACTGTGGCAGGTATTAGCTCAAACCGTTTTGTTATACGTTTGGCCATTTGCCACCAACATATCTCATTGATATTGCCATTGATCAGTCTGGAGATTTCCCTGCCCAGTCGGAGCATATCGTTCTTTAGTTCTGGATTTCGCGTTGCTTGCCATCTTAAGGGAGTGTCATTCTTCTGACTGACCAAACCCTTAACCAAATCTGAGAGAATATCAGGGCATGAGTAACTTCTTCAATGTCATACTAGTGAATAGTTGTTATATCATTTAGATGTCTTCGGAACTCGGCCCAGTCAGTGGGAATATGACCGGGACGTGGTACGAATCCACTCGGCATTCAGGTCCCCAATCAGCAAAACTATGTGGTGCACATTATACAGATCAAAGCTGACCCAAAGCACAGTGCTCAGTGCTGTGAAAGCACTCAAAGCATTTTTGTGCTCGCGAGCATTTTCTTGAGCTAGTGCTTAGGGCTTCGAATATTTAACGTAAAGACTGAAGTACTCTAGAGCACTTTTTTGGGATTATGGTGTTTATAACGAACGTCATCTGAAGGAGAACCTTTCTGGGCAGTTTCTCGAGCAAAATTGCGTCCAGCACGTTCGGACCAAAAGCCTTATTCGTCGAAAGTCAAAAGCTATTCTGTCAAGCATTTGTAGAAAAAATATTTTTAATAATCATAAAGATAATTGTAATAAATAATTATTCTGGAAACGGCGGAGTTCAGAACACGTTTCCATATTCCATAGACGGAAAATGGAAAGTATTTTCTGATTATCCATTTTCGATTAGTCAAATGCAATAAACACTTACCTTTTACAAATGAAACAACCAGTTACAAAACTCACCTCCTCGTCACTCTTCGCACCATTACCCTCTGAGTAGTCTGGCTGGGAAGCGGCGAAGGGGACGGCGACGGTATGGGTGGCCCCAAGCTGGAAACTATCGCTTGCTTCAGCTGCGACGGGTGCAGCTGGTTGCCGAAGTAGGCCTGTCCGTTGGGGTTCTCTGCCAGGCCCTCCTTGGTTGGGGAGCCTTTCAGAGGCGTCCTGAGGCTCTGCGGAAGTAGCTCGACGAGGTTGGTGGAGTGGGGCTGGTACCGTAGGATGAGGACGCATGTGGAGACGAGAGTGTAGGCTAGGAGAGTGCCTGTATAAAATAGAAATGTTTCAGATATGACAATGCATAATTCATTCACCTCTTGGTTTACATCATTGAATCCAACTAATGACATAGATTCATATTGTTATTTGCTTGAAAGATATTTGAATTGACAAAATGAAGCTCGTTGAGTGTTGAATGATAAGTTTCATTGAAAATAGGGAGATATTTCAAGTATACATATTGTAGGACACCAAATTTTCAAATAATATCCATAAAGGAAAGTTGTTGTTTTCTGAATTTAATTTGTGTCATATATTCCACTTCGTGGAAAAATGTGTATAGAAAAAAGAAGGTATCAAAAAATTGGGGAATAATTTATATTGATCCGAATAAGTAAGTACCATGTTGGAAAATTAAGTATTGTCCTCAGCAACATACAAGTGCTTTTTGGGACAAATTTTTTACTCCACCTCCGAAAAATATGAATGAAGTGTCATTCGATTCGGAATAGCGTGTAGATGATTTCTGGAAAAATTCAAGAACCACTTGCAAAAATTGCAAAAGTTTTCGACAATTAACTGAAAAAAATGGGGTTTGTTTTTTGCAAATATATGAAAAACTATTTGACAGTTTTCAAATTTGAAAGAAGATTCAAATAGAGGAGACCAGTATCAATTAATTTCTCAGAGGTTTGAAAATATGGACTCTGGCTTGCGTCCACTTTGGACCTTTAATGAATGAATATGATTGAAACTTATTAAATACAAAAATTAGGAATTGAAAAAATTCATGCATCTACTGGGAAGCTGTATGAACAATGATTCGCGTTCAACTAATTTTTATCATGATTTTTCTATTAATCATTAGTTAATTAACAATTTTTTCCTACTTGAACATGAACATTGCAAGAGTGATAATTGTTAGATAACAAATCTGATATATTTTTTGAAGGAGTTACTCTTGAAAGGTGTCAGAAGAGATTCATGTAGAAAAATAAAAAAATGTCATTATTCCCAAGTAATCAACAATTTACTTGGGTTAAAAATCGAAAAGCTTGATCGGAAAAAAAAAACCTTTTATTTCAAAAATTTATATACAAATGCGTTGTTCACAAGGTAATTCAGAATTTTTTTGAGAAACATGATCTTTAATGCAAATTATCATTTTTAAAAGCGTTCTAAAAAAAATTGTTGCTTAAGAACGGATTTTTTAATTAACCATTTTTTCTACCACCTGTAATTATTATCAAGGAAGCAATATTTTTAGGTCATCATATTCATTTTGCTCTTTGATAACTAAAAAAAATGTTTCCATTTAAATTCATCATTCTTTATTCAATATACAATTTGTTATAAACAAACATTTCTATATAATTTTTTTCTTCTTCTCCATAATGAAACAAAAACATTCATGTGCTATTTTCTGAGATAAATAATTTATTTAAATTTTTCATCGAATTTAAAAAAACTATGTTCTTATTTACTCCGTCATTCTCTCCTCGTTTTTCATGTTCAACCTTATTACTAAAACTTATAAACTAATCAGGATACGATCAGTTGATTGTTAATAACTTTTGCAATTTTTCCAAGCTACTCTTAAATTTTTTCAAAAATCATCTACACCCTATTCCGAAACGAACGACATTTCGTTCATATTTAGACTATACAATATCCCTTTGATTTGATGAGAATTGACACAACTTCATGAACTACCCTCACATTAATTTTCATTGGATGTTCACGCTATGCATGCAACTTGCACCCCTTTGCAGCCAATGGGAAAGTCACGTAGTTCTCTGACAACTTATATTCTCACACTCGCACGCTGAAACTCTTGAAACTGAATTTAATTTGCCATTCACTTCATTTCCCTCTACTCCAACACACTGCTCGACTCTAGGATGAGTTAATGAAAGTTATATAATGTCTATCTGTTAAACCACATTCGTGGGATATTCAGTGTGGTTCATTATTGAACCACTTTTGGGAACCACATAGAAAGAGAAGCTGTATCATGATATAATGAAATACAGAATATCGTGACGAGTTCTAAAAATACTTTGGAAAAATTGAAAAATAGGTATTTTGTTTTTCTTGAGATTATGGTTTCGAAAAACTATCGACTACATTTGTTGTTTTGGTGTCGAGTCACCTTAATTAAATTCATCGATACACCAAAATTCGAAGCAGAAGAAATATCTCAGAGTTAGATAGTTCTGACTTACAAAGTTTCACTTGTGACTAAATTATCTCATTCAGAAACACCAAGTCTGAATTCTTATTCAGTGTCATAGATTGAGCTTATTCTGATTCATTGAGTCAGCAAAATAACAAATAAAGTAACCTCGGCTATTGTACTCACCTATGGACATCATCTCAACGAGAATCTCTAGTCGAATGAACAGTGCTGCTACGGCAGCTGCCAGTCCGCTCAGTAAAGTTGCTAGTGCCGGGGTTCCTGTACTGGGCCACACTTGTGAAAATACCCTGAAATTATAACAATATCATGCTAAGTATTTCACTTCAATTGATTCCAAGCTGGGTGTGAAGCCTGGAAATAAGTATAATTGTATTTTCGTTAGATACAAATGATTTTTTCCATAATGAATATCCCAGTCGGGCCCTGTCTCCGGAGCTCTGATACTACCGTAGGGCGAGCTAGTGTGTCATTAACCCCAGCAGTGACTACTGAGTCCGAGAATCATGTGCCCTGAGTAAACGGAGTGAACCAAGAATTACCGCCTTCTGCATTCTTCCGGCTAGGTTTTCTGCTGCATCACGGCAAGCCGGTATGATTTTTAGATTCGAGAGCAGCCTGTCCATCATTCCACCAAGTACTCCTATGATCAGAACCACCATTTTGACAGTATGATTTGGGTAAAGCCTGCGGAGTTCAAAGAGATATTTTGTCCGTTTTTCCTCCTTTTTTCGGACCATGTTAGTTTCGCCAGGAGCCGAGAATTCTATGACAAAAATCGTCCTACTTTGATGGTCGAGGAGGACTACATCAGGCTTATTGGCTTGTATTTGCCTGAGGGTGGGGAATGAGTATCCAATAGATTCGGCACTTCTCATTCTCCACAACGGATTCAATATCCTCCGGAGCATAATGCAACACCGGTGTCTTGTTTATACCGTACGAGTGTCGTAGGTGGTAGTATGCCTGTGGATATAGGCTGAGACCGCATAAGCTGGACAAGCTGACAGCAAATGCATTATGGTCTCAGCTGCCCTACGACACGTTCTCCATCCCTGCATCTAGTGTCAGGGACCTCTATACCCATCACGCGAATACGGTAGACAAGGGTGTTCAAAACACCATTTTGTGAGGCCATTATGAATCCCTCGGTTTTCGACTTCAGCCCACTTGACCAGAGAAAAGCGAAGGTCAGGTTTCTGGATAAGCCAAGGTCTTCAATGTTCTTGAAGAAGACCCCATGCATTGGCTCATCCTTATATAGCTGTAGGAGCCTCTCACACTCCGCAGCTTTCACGTGGGCTTTTTGCTGAACGGGTTTCAACTAGGTGACAGAGTTTGGGTTCGTCCGTTCAGTGTCGAATACGAGACCGAGTTCATCGGCTACACGGGTTGCTGCCTTGAAAAGAAATGCCCCAATCCCTGCTTTTTCATGATCGCATACCAAGCAGAGAAGAGGATTTAAACTCCTGATGACTTTCCACGGCCTCCCCGTTGTCTGGGGAAGTATAACCGTCGAACAGACGATTTAGGATGCAAGCTCCTATGAAGATGCATAATTTTGCGAGTTTTTACGTCGAGTTGTCGCAGCTCTTCCTGAGTCCATTTCATTACTCCAAAGGAGTAAAGTAGAATCGGAACGGCAAGCATATTAGTTGCAGCAACTTTGTTCTTCCCCGACAGTTCTGAAGACCAGATCTGTCGGATTTGTGCTGATACTTGCCGCGGAGAGAGCTTTTAACAGTAGCTACCTCTTGGGTGTGGCGTTGTTCGACCCCTAGGTAGGTATACGTCTCTCCGGCATCCAGATGATGTAGGATGGTTCGTCTATGAGCTGAACGTTCTCTACGTATTTCTCGCATCGTCCTCTTTTGAGATGAACCGTGCACATTTGTCGATCCCAAACTCCATTCCGATAGCATGCGTGTACTCTTGCTCCACCCTTAAGGACTTATGAAGATCCTGTTCTCCGGAGGCCTCCCAAAAGATTATTATTATTATTAGTATTATTATTATTCACCAATTCAGAAAAAGAGTCTTTTGAGAGCAGAGTTTTTGAACTTTGTTTATCTGATCATCGTACTCAATACTTTGTGATGAAATCTTTGTATGAAATGTCCAGTCAGAAATCAGTTTCTCGAGTGATAAACAGGAGTGGATTACTAAGACTGAAACATGCCTTATCATATTTTAAAAGGGATTCTTGCAAAATTTACCAGTGTTGATACTCTAGCTTTCAATTCTGTAGATACTTACAGTAATTTAGTCAAGGAAATATTTCCAATTAAAACCCATACTTCGATAAACAAAAAGTCTCCGGTTAAATGGTTTAATGGTTATATTAGACGAATGAGACAAACTTTTTCAAATCACAAGCTCATGGCTGATATAAGAACTTCAGGAACGAATAAAAATGAAAAATTCAAAAAGCAGACATATGATAATTTCATCACTTCTTCCGAAAATAAGTCCAAATCATGTTGGAAAATAATTAATTTTGAAAGAAATAAACAAAACCTGTACTCTTACCAGCGATATATCTTCTGATACTTTCAACGATTTCTTTGTTGAAATTGTCGATACAATCATAAATTTTTTTCCAATAACATCAAATATTGATTTACCCAACTCTAAGAATTTTCCTGCTCCTAGCAGTTCCTTATTTTTAGTTCCAGTTACAGAAGAGGAAGTTATGGATGTGATAAGGTCACTAAAAAAATGTGTAAAAAATGTGTAAAAATGAATTAAATAGTGAAATGATTAAGGAAACCTCCAACATCATATTACAACCCCTCACCGAACTAATCAATCTAATATTCGCGTCAAGTATATTTCCTGATGCATTCAAACTGTTTCGAGTTATTCCCCTATTGAAAAGAGGCGATATTTCACTTGTCGACAATTCCATTACATAATTCCATAACTCAAATGGGCGTGAAATAGAGCATGATATGATAATAAAGAAAAGTTCACTGAACTTTTGAGGCGTCGCGTCGCGTCGCAGTAGAAACAGCTGGGTGGATAAGTTTTTGCTTAATATATCTATTTGAGGCTGCCAAATCAAGCCATCATCAAGAGTCAAACCAAGCAATTCTACATATTCACTTATTCTTCTGTTTAATGAAATTATAAGCTTTTGTGTTTTTCCCTTATTGAGATTCGAATCATTTGCTGTGAACCACACGTCGGCATTCTCTTCATTCCTATCTGTCGTTTATTTGAGTACAGATAACTGTTTGTTGAATTGAATTAATGTAGTATCATCCGCATAACACATGCAGAGCACTGGAGATATAAAATGAAGAAAGTCATTTCGATAAATGATAAAAAGCCGTGGCCCCAACATAGAGCCCTGAGGCACACCGTAGTCAACCTCTCTGTATTTTGGAGAAATGTCTTCCAGATACACTGACTGCATTCTATTTTTGATGTAATATCTAAAAAAGCCTTCAGGACGGTCTTTTTTCATGTATTCCTCGGTATTGAAAGGAGTTTTTTCGATTAGTTTTGAATGATTTCCTATCATTTGGGAGGAAAACCTGACGCATGAATGGCTTGAGGTATTGACCCCAAAACTATTACCTAGTATTTAAGAGCAGTAAGGGAATTTCTTATTCAGTTGGGGGCAGATATGGGCACCAGAGGGACGTGTTTTAAGTTGATTTTTTAGTTAACACATTATATTGATAACTTGGTAGTGTTACTGTTGACCAATCAGCACAGTTTTTGTTAAATATCATAACATTATTGTTTTTGAAATAATGGATGAAGAAGAATACCGTTTATTCAATTTCCACTCAGACTTGGTTTATTTGTTGCGATCCTTTCGACTTTTTCACCATTATTACATCACATGTAGGTACTGTGAGAAGACGTTCTTGTGGGAATTATTTAAAATAATTTGCGAAAGGCACAGACATTTGGTCCACATCTGGAAGTCGGTCCTGTTGTTCCATATTCTCTATTATTTCTGATTATAGGAAGTTGAATTCAAAGTGACAACGTTGCTTTCGACACATTCAGAATTCATGAAATCTGTATTGTGATAATTAAATTGTATCAGTTGGTCCATTTTTTCATTTTTCCTATCAAAACCTCTATCTCCAAACTTTCTTGAAAAAAAAAAGATTTAGAAAATCGATATTTTCAATACTTGGTCCATAAAATTACATGAGAATAATTTAATAATTTAAATAAATTAGTTCGTATCAGTCAGTTTCATTATAAATTCAATGACGTTTTTCCCTTAATACTTGAGACTCAAATCCTAAATTTATGTTACAGAGAGATCCAGTACATAGAAGTAATTCCGTCATGGGTTTCTTTTATTATAACGTGGGAATATCTGAGTTAAAATCTTTCCAAAGCCTATGCATATTGAACAAGGAAATTATACTTAATTTGATTCCTTACTCAATCATGGAAAAATCGAAAATATATCGATGCTATAACCAGGATTGAAAAGGAGTTGTAAGGGTAAATATCGGCCAGAGGGCAGTCTTGTTTCAAATCTGGAGTAAGTTATTTGTAAATTATCTGTTTTGAATTCTCTATTCAATATTGTAGTTCGGTTCCTAGTTTGATAATTGATATATTAATAGTATATTATTCAACGAGCGGTAATGTAGGTCATAACTCACGCAGATGAAGTTTGCGGCACGAGCCGCAGGCGAGTGTTGTAATTCATCAAGTGAGTTATGACCATTACCGCAAGTAGAATACTATACTTTATCTACGACTATAACAATAAATACTAAGATACAAGTACAGGGAAAGAACTGTATTCACAAATCTTAATAGTTACCTATAACAATGCTATAAAAATATTAATTGTACTTACTCATTTTGTTTATTAATAAAATCAAATGTAAAGTTTGAACAACCAGTAAACTGAATATGTGGGACTGAATTATGCAAGTATGGTAACATTAGCTACTTGTCTTATTTCTGATGGAGGTGTATATATTAATTCATCTTCACTATCTCACGTTCGGAAATTGTAAATAGTGACTCATCGTCAGTTTACGGAGTTTCCTAGGCAATCCGCACTCTGAAACCCCGCGAACCGACGATGAGCCACTATCTACAATTTCCGAACTCAAGTATATCTGAATTAATCTTTTTCAGTAGAAAATTCACAATATTATTAATTTAATTTGAAATCGTCAAAATTTTTAAAGTGACATTACTTCCCTCAATATCAATAGGTAATAGACTGTTCCATTTCGACCAACCGGCTTGTACAGAAGTACAAGCCACCTCTTGATATTCGGTTCGTAAATAATTCCAAGAATGTTTTCACTTATAAAATCCCTAGTGCTTTAATTATTGCCGGAAATTTTTCTAGTACATGAATTTTTTGAAAATTACACAAGTCGCGAAAATTACACTAGATTTGGTAAGAAAATTTCACACCAAGAAATGAAATTCATCCAACAATTCATAATAACTATGGGAAGCCCAACCACGCCTAACGTTGCTTGACCTCATATATCGGTGACCCGGCCACGTCAAATATTTGACAGAAAAATTTCCACTTACATTAATTTCGTCGAGGGTCCCTGGGAGGATAAAAATTTTCGGAAGATTTTTGGGTTGCCATAGTATCTAAACAAGAACGAATTTTTTGATTGGCTACAAGAGTGAAATTTTCCGATTTATTAGCGTGAGTTATAGCAGTGAGTAATTATAACTCACGCTGTTTGTTCATAGACACTATTGATTGCTCAAAAGCAGTTGAATAATTAATATATAACTTAATAGGAGTAGATAAAGTACATTTTAAACTACTCAGTTTCGTAATTCTTTACCTTGTCGGCACAATAAACGAATCATAGCCGAATTGTTTTTTTTTTGGCAAATCTCATCTTCTATCCGGATAATGTTATTGGTCAGTAGTTCTACGGATTAGACAAATTGGGAATGAGCACGGTTCGCCCCTGAACAAACCAATCTGAAATCTGTTGCTTCCCATCTAGCTAGTTAGGAGTTATTGAGCCAATCAGGGCCTAGAGCAGTACAGTTCTTCAAGCCCTTGAGGGCCTGTCGAACTCCTTTCGGGGTTATGGTGATTGTGCTCAGGCTAATGAAGTCTCCTGCAGAAAAATTAAAACTGTGCTAGGGCTGGAGTGTCTACGTTGAGTGGTTGAAAGTACCTAAAGGAACGAGGACGCATTCCTGTTTGCTGTTCTTTCAGTTTCTTGTGTTTTAATCGTACAACCATTTAGTTTATATCAACTCTTGTTCATCACAGGCCATTTTCGTATCTCGTGTAAATGAAAATGATCATGCGAATCACATGCATTACATGTACTTTATAACCAAGCAACTCCTGTTGAACCTAAACTGTCTCAATTGAAAATAAAATTTCTATATTTCTTGTGGCAACGTTTTAAATCATCGCCATGAAATGCACATTCAGAAAAACGTTCAAGCGTGTAGGTAATCAGTGCCACTTTTCTAAATAAACAACTATATTTCCTTTGATTGCCTACATCAATCTCGAACCAGCAGACGCTTTTCTCGGAGAGAAAATACTTCCGCAAGTATTCTTTAGTTATTTCTCCAAGAGGGAAAGTTGGAGTTCGCGGTATTGTGCGTGTTCCGCTTACGTCTTTTCAGTCTGCAGTTAAATACCTTCTTCTAGATGGAAATAAATGGCGTGACAGTATTTCAATCAATAATTCTCGTCAGGGAAAACTAATAATATCGCATTTTTATAGAAAGGTAGATGCATGGTTTGATGAAGAGATCAGAAGATAAATTTGAACATAGGGTGCAAAAGCTACTAAATGAAACAATACTCAATAATTTAGATTCTGTTGTTAGCTAGGAGTGAAACAACTCAATACTTAGAAATTGGAGCCAAAATGCAACACAATATAAATAAAACCCAGTTCAAACGTCCCCAAAAACTTTCAAATGATGCAATAGTACCATCCACAATGGTTCTTAAACCCACGACAAGAAATGAGATCATAAATATTATAGCCGCGCTCAAATAAAATTGTTCACCAGGTCCAGAAAAAATTTCAACAAAAAAAATTGAAAGCTGTCCAGTAGGACCACCGGTTCATATCATAAATCTCTGTTACCCCATAAAAGGGGAAGTCATAACTCCTGCTGATGAATCTGGTGAACGAAAATTTATCGGAAATTATCGACCAATTTCTGTGATTGACAACTTTGCTAAAATATTTGAGCAAAGCATCAAAAAAGACTGACAACCTTCTTGAAGAAAATTAACGTTATTTTTGTTAAAATTATTATATCCATCAACCGGTTGCACCCCTACGTGCAACCCTCAGAAGTCAGGGACTTGTGCGAGCTAGGGGAAGACGTAGCCCTTGTGTGATGCCATGCATTCTGAAAGACAATATGGCTTTTTGAAGAATAACTGCAGTCAAAGCAAAACAAAATTCTGAAAATTATATTCAAGAAACCAAAACTTCATTCAACCATAAAACTATATGAGCATCAGCAAATACTTGATATTAGTGGCTTGTGAGCCTACTAGTGACTAGAATGGATGTTCCATAACGTAAATCGTTTCAATCGTCCCACAGAAATGATAAACAATACCAGATCACCAAATAAACTCGCAATATAAATACCAAAGTTCAAAAAGAGCCATACAGAAAGATTAATTTTGTTCCTTGGACCAAAATTGTATGATATCTGACTTCCTGAACTGAAGACAATAACAAAACAGATGAAACAAAATGATATACTGATTGACGTGTTTTCAGTACCCATCTATCGCTAAAAACATCGCACTCAACAATAAACTCATGTTACCTTCATTGTAAACACTAGATATGAACTTCTTGTATTTAATTATCACCATCAATGAATCTCTGTTCAATAAAAAATGTTATTGGAGGATTGCAGACAGGCACAACACAAGCATTCTTTCTTAGGTGCAGTTTTGTGATCGATTTTTTTTCCCCTCTTGGATGCTGGTCCTTTCGCCAGCTACACTTCAGCCTCTTGGGCTTTTTGTGTTTTCCAGGTTATTTTCCTACAGCACCCACTCCGTAACTCTAGTCCCCTGTACCAGTCTGTACAGGTCCTTCACCGGTTGACTGTTGTATTCTTCGGGAGTTGGTCTGGGATTCCCGAAAATTTACTGTCTTTTGCGGTCTAACGCCTCGCATTCTGACAGTACATGTTTGGCTGTTTCCGTCCCTTTACCGCATCGTCTGCAGGAAAGTTCTCCGCTGTACAGCCCCATTTTGTGCAGGTGTTTTCTCATTGTACTGTGACCAGTGAGAAGGCCCGTTATTATTCTAACTTGATTCCTGCTCAGCTTGAGTAGTTCTTCAGTTTTGTGTTTTGACGGTTCTTTAATGAATGTTTTCCCGTGGTATATTAGAGGGTCATCTCTCCTTTTGTTTTCGTTTGACCCAGTCCCGAATGCATCCTCGAATATCGGATTTGTTAGTCCCGAGTGCGGTTTCTGGGCCAATATATGGAGTTGATGAACCCCCTCTGGATAGCTCATCAGCTTTTTCATTGCCCTAGATACCACAGTGTCCTGGAACCCACATAAAAGTTAATTTGTTGTGTTTTGTGAGAGTACTGAGTTCTTCTCGGTATTCCCAAACCAGTCTCGATGTCACTTTCGGGTTCATAAGAGCCTTCGGTGACGCCTGGCTGTCTGTGCATATTTTGTGATCGAATGAATCGTTAAAATCATTCATTATATGTATCTTGATCTGTATGTGATCTGTTTGTATATTTTACTATGAATAAATCCGAATGAAGTTGCTTCAAAACCTTGATCTATCATCGTAGTCACGTGAAAGATATAGATGACACTGAATTCGAGGTACCTGATGTTATTCCATTTCATGTCAGCATGTCCAGATTGGCAATCTCGACTCATATCCAATTATTTCAGTAATGGTGTCACTACAACAATACAATTGTAGTGGTCGATGACCGCATACGAAATGATATGTCAATTCATATATCTTGTAGATGTCAGTACAGTATAACTGGTTATCTGCTTTGTAGACATTTGGGTCTGTATTGTTTCCCATGGAATGTTTCCGATTCCTTGTTATATTAGGTGAAGAAGATTCTTGTTAATCATCATGAACATGTTTCCAGATCCAATCGATAATAGAATACATTTTTCTTCTGGGTCTTTGGTTTTGGCCATTGCTGTAATGTAAGAACAAACGTGTCTATGATCGAAGCAGGCCTTTTTTAAACCATATGATGTGCCACAACAGAATTGCTAGCATGTGTTTTTTAGTACATGGTTCAGCTTCGCGAAGTCATACAGTTGGACTCTTTATCTCTATTCTGTAGGTCTAAGTTATCTGCAATGATGAATTAGAGTAGTGAATCACCTCTAACGTTGGGAATGTACGACAATAAAATCATTATTATTTTATTAATATGTGTGTTCTGTGCCCGGAAGCTCTTTTTAAAATGATACGTATCACCTTACTGATTGAATTCCGTACCTTAAGGCAAGTTTAATTAACAAACACGAATGATTTGCATTAGATCAAATTATAGTGAATGTGCCACGTTTTGGATTATCCATAACTTTTTTCCGTTTAGTTGATCCGTTTTGCAAGAATTGTTCCATAGTTTTGAATAATTTGGTTTATTGTCTACGGAATGTATGTACATTTTATCAGTTTCTTGCATTTTTAAACAGCGAACATATTATTTTTTGAACAATTCTGATAACAGAGACTGCTGTCAGAATATTTACTTGGCTACTTTTCCACTGTTGATATACAAGGTTAGGCAAAGGGTAAACAAAAATTATTTTTGGCATAATAACGGGTTGATGAAATGGCCAAGGGCTGGTTGTACAAAACAAGTTCACCAACAGTTTAAGCCAATGAAATTTCTAGTTCCTTAGCAATTGAACTCTGTTCACTTCAACTGTTAATGGACTTGTAGTGTACAACTCGCCATAAAGCCTTCTAGGCCGAAATCTTCACCACCTATCGCTGTTTTTATTCGAGTTTATTGGCCGTCGGTCTTCGGAATTGTTTTCTAACGTTCCGTTAGCACATGTAGTCTGGCTCATAATTTATTGTTTCTCGATTCACATATATACTTGTGACTCCATTGTTATTCGGTAACATGTTCGTACTTGCTGTCATCAAAGTGTCCTTGATTATTTTTCCTTCCTTAATAGGATAGAAGAGACTCTGAACCTAAACCGGAGCTGGAATCCTAAACATACAAGGGGAAGAATAATTTAATGACAGCAGGTACAAACATGTTATCGAATAACGATGCAGTCACAAGTATAGATGCGAATCAAGAAACAATAACTAATGAGCCAGACTACCTGCGGCAGAAAAGATAAAATTTGCGGAGTAAAATATCTTGAGTATAATTACAGCTTGTACTAGAAAGTCACTCAAATAGAACATTTTTGACATTTTCTGCACAGCACAACTCAATGTCACTCAAAGACATACGTCATCTGTCATCTTCTCTTTACCCATTCCTACAAAACCGAAAATATGAGGCAAATATCTGTCAGAAAATAATAACTTCTTCTTTTGGAGATTGAAATGTGTGCACCGTTCTCCAAAGAGGCAATTGTTGCAAATTCTGATTGTGGTAAAACAATAAATACATCAAGGGACTGAAATGCAAGACTTTTCCCAAGTTGCGATTTGTATCTTGAGGGCGAATCCTGAGAGATACAAAGCACAGAGGGAAAAATATCATTCAGTCCTATACTATTTTTACGCTGGCGATAACACAAAATTTAAGAAAGAATAAAAATTTGGTCGAAGTTTCATAATAATTAGTAGTAGTAGTTTGTGGAATTCGTATCTTGACAACATCTTATTGATAACCCATAGTGACGGCAAATAACAAACTGAAATTTGTGAAAGCTTACGAAATTGTTAAAGGTGATAGTACAAGAAATCTAGGGAGCACCTCAAAAAATTGTTGATACTGCTTTTGTAGTGATTCTTGCTGCTTATAATTCCTTCAGAGAATGGTTTGCCGAAAAAGAAGCGCAGAGCTATAGAGAGAATGTAATTTTGGTCTACTTTAATGAAGTTTCAAAAAAATACAAATAGTCCATTTTATGGGCGCAGTACTCCGTGATACGATCCTGTTTACTATTTTTTGATAACACTGATCCCAAATTATTGCAGTTTTTGGAAAGGAATTAGCAAGGATACCAGGCAAAAAAATCCGAAGTCTTAACAAGAGACCAAATTGAAACTTTCTTGTCAACATCAGGAGATAACGAGTATGTAATGATTGAAGTAAGATTACAATAGCTACTAACTGGCAATATAAACTGTAATTTTTTAAATTTCCTAGTTTGCTCTCATCTTTGGAACTGCGGATGCATTACGTTTAGATGAATTGACAGAAGTCACACTTGATAATATTGAAGACGTAAATACATCTCTCATTGTCAAGGTACCGAACACGAAGACAAAACAGTTTTGTATTTACTGGTAGTGAAGGAAAGATAAATTGTATTGGATTATATCGGAAGTATGTGAAACTTCGCCCTTCCATTGTCAACCACTCCCGGTTGTTTATATTTTATAAAAAAGGAAAATGCACCTCTCAACCAGTGGGCAAGAACACTTTTGGAAAAATACCAAGCGTAGTTGCAACCTACTTGGGATTATCAGATCCGCTGAGGTACACTGGTCATTCTCTACGCAGATCTGAGGCTTTACTCGCAGACTTGAGAGCTGACATCACCATCGTAAAACGACACGACCGGCTGGAAATCTACGGCTGTAGCTAAGTGTTACATTCAAGATTAATTTCAAAATAAAACAGATATTGCACGCTGGGTCCTCCAAGGTGTGGGTTTCAGCCCGTGTGTCGATCAAAAGACTATAAATGTCACATCAAACATAACAGTAATGTGTGATTTTCCAGCTAGTAATTATGCTATTGTTTCATTAATTGTAAATGAAAATGAATAAGTTCTTGAGTTTGCATTCATACTATCACTTTTATAATTGTCAAATAATAATATAAACTCCCATCAATAAAACATGAGAGCGGGGATTAGCGCCGTGACTTTGCGTTCGCCTGGAGATCGAGAGGTCCCAGGATCGATTCCCAGCCGGGGCGAGCTTTTTTCATTTTCAGATATGAAAATCTGAATGATTGAATCTCGGACTGGGAATAATCCTCCACGATTCACTGTTGCGTTAAAAATTAACAGTGCTGCTCCTAAGGTGGCGTAAGGAGTTAGTAACAAAGCCTATCCAGAACACATGGCTAATGACCAAGCGTGGATGCCAATAAATCAAAGATAAAAAAAAAACAACATGAGCTTTGCTTATTTTTCAAGAAAACGGAGTCTCCATTGATGCGGTGTCTCCCACTACTGCAAACTTTGCGTGAACGCGCCAAATCCGAAGCATCAATCACAAAACGGGAGAGTAAACCAACTGACCTACCTGAATATAAGTCCATCCTGAGCCATGGCGTATATTATTCTGGGCATGGGAAACATCGATCCGAACATGCTGACCGTAAGGCCCGCAAGTGCTCCGACGGCAACGATGTATTTACACTTGTAGGCGCCGACTTGACCAAACATCTCTACCAGGGCCGATTCTTCGTCCACTTCGGTATACGGAACTGCAAAACAAACAGAGCGTCAGGATGATTGCATTTTGGTGCCTTGAATTACCAATCTCGGGAATTATACTATACAGAAAATGATTACATTAAAAGATAAGCAAAATATTATACAGATGATTCTTAATAATGAACAGAAATAAATTCGAATTATGTAAACTGTAAATATAGCGATTGGATCCTACACTGAGGAAAAAGAGGTCATTAATAGTATATTGTATAAGTGAGAAAAACGACATATTTCTCACGAGCGCAGAAGTTTGTTGGCACGAGCCGAAGGCGAGTGCCGCAAATCAAGCAATTGAGAAATATGTCGATTTCTCACGAATTGTACATTATACTTTTTCTACGGATGCGTTGTTTTCAAGTATTGAAAATTAAAATATATATACAGGCCGTTTCTTTTATCATGTGGTAACATTGCTATATTCTATACCGTAATAGATACAAAGACGATTAAATGGGAAAAAAGGTAACTATTGTGGTGAGCAGTAAATTGGTCATAGAAAATTTTCGGGGATTCTCGCCCTTCCCAACTTATACAGGGAAAACTGAATATGCTGTTTTCGCTTTTTTACGTTTAATTAAAAATTTATGTTTACGTAGTTCTAGTACATTTTGAATACAATAAAACTTTTCTCTTTAATTTTTTTATATTTTCTGAAATAACCATTCTATTCGTAAAAAACCAAAAACAGTATTTTAAGTTTTCCCTGTATAAGTTGGGAAAGGCGAGAGTCCCTGTAGATTTTTTCTGACCAATGTACTGCTCACCACAATAGTTGAATTTTTTCCCATTTTATCGTCTTTGTATCTATTACGGTTTAGAATATAGCAATGTTACCACATGATAAAAGAAACGGCCTGTATAATAATACTTGTATGTCATTAACTCATTTTTGTATTTTATTTAAAATAGTAATTAACAGTTGTTATATTTGAACTATTTTGTAAAGTAATTCCTGTTTTCGGTAATTGAAATATTAGCTGCGGTCAAAGTTGAAGTTGATGGGGAAACGTACTTAGCTTCCAGAGCATTGTTGTATTCAGGTTCTAATAGCACTGGAGGCTGAATGGATTCTACTATCCTTTTTGAAATTTTCATTTTGTTAGCTAGGGAGTTGTCGATATAAGATTCAGCAACATTGATGGATTTCCAACCCCCAAGGCGTTTTAAAGTTGAAAGATCTACCCCTCCATTAACTAAAATAGTCGCAGATGACCTTCGGAAACAGTGGCCAGTATATAATTCAGGGTTAGGTAATTGCAAAAATTTCGCTATTTCTTTTCGCCATGGTGCCAAATTTATTCATCCCCATAGGCTGTTTCGTACATTTGCTATTTTTGTAATTAAAAAAAAACGTGTTTCATTTGTGCATGGTCGAAGCTTCACATATTTTTTGTAAATTTGGTAGAATTCTCCTGTGACTGTGAGATTTCTAGGAACCTTGGTTTTAGTATCGAGTAATTTTATTAAAAGGGCCGAAATAAGATCTTCCATGTCATCAATTTTTAATTTTCGAAGTTCATCACAAAGGCATGCCCCTGTAAGGCCAATAGCTAAAGCAGCCTGAAATCAAAACCAAACATTCATTTTCCGATAACAATTTAAAAAATTTCAATTCATACCTTTATCAGCAAATACTTTTCATCAGGTGCATCTTTTAAAAATTGTTGAATTTCTTCAGAAGTTAATGTTTTTTACTGTTTTGGAACATATTTTTCAGATTTGCGTTTTAAAAATGCAAGTAGTTTTACGTATTTTGATATATCAACACAGTTTTTAATCATTAAGGTACTCCTCAGCATCGAGTACTGAGACCATAATGTTGATGATTTCAATCTTCTTGACAACTCTTCAAAATAAACTAACAAGGTATTTTCGGAACAAGAATTTACCTTGGCTCTCATTTTCCAGTCCATAAAGTTTCTGTAAGCGATTTCATATTTTTCTCGTGATGTGCTTGGTAGCAAATTATTGCAAACATCTATTGCTTTCTGAATAATTTCTGGAGGTGTGTTTTCCGACTCTAAATCTTCGTATTCCATTATATTCAATATTTAATGAATCTGAACTGTTTATATTATAACAAATAACAATAAAACTATTTTCGTTGGGTAAGTTGACAGCAATAATTATGCAGTGCTTCGGTTTTGTTGTTATAGAAACGCTAACAATGGGCTACGTGGATATTGCACGCGAATCGTCGGCGTAGCGTTGTCAACGTGGAGAAGGTGTCATATCAATCTGACATGTAACAATTCATGACTGACTTGGGTTATCGTGATAACAGTGAGAAATTATTTCTCACTGTATTGGCGGATATTTCTCACTGCGTGAGAAATCTTTCGTTTTGAACGTATGAAAGCGATGAGAGAAGTGGCACATTGTATAGCATCCGTAGAAAAATTTGTTAACTCTGAATGAATAACTGTCATTTGATTCCCTATAACATTCATACACGCTACTCATTATATCAGAGCGACCGCCGTATCTCCACAACTAAGTACGTTTTATGGAAGGTATACAAATTACCCCGATTGGGTGTTTTGTTATGATAGTCTTAGCATTTCCTACGATAATTACAGCGAACGAATGATGTTTAATCTCCGATCAAATAACATAAATTAGATGAGTAACTCGCCGCACATGCATTAAGATTTGTATGTAAGGGACATCTTCCCCCCATCGGCAGTGTCGTGCGTTGTTAACAGGAATATTGAGGTTCAATAAAATAGAAATAATGGAAACCGTATATGGAATGGAAACCTGAAATTATGATGAAATAATCTCCACAGGATTTTTACTGAACAGCCGATGCTCTAATTGACATGTTTTTTCATAATTCATTATTTTTTCTCTGTTCCAATTTGATTTTACTAAAAATAGTGAAAAGTGCTTGTTTTTATTTGAATATGATGGAATATCAGCTGCAACTGATAGAATGGGGCCTGGGAAACTATATTTCTATGTTTGAAGTCAAAGCAGTTACTTCTGAACGTGAAATGGACGAAGAAATTATGTAATGTGATGTTTCTGAACTAAAGGATCAGGCAGGCTTATGGACAGAATGGTTTTGATGGAATTTCCTGAAATCTTTAGATTTGTTGCACTTGTTAACTTTCTCAATAATTGTGAATACTTTGTGTTTCAGAGATACAGGCTGTCGAAGTTGTAGAACAGCAGTTTTTTTAGATAATTGTACTTGATAAATGAGAATATCAAAGAAGAGAGGTACCATACAAAAAAGTACAAGGCCATCAAAGAGTACATGATTAATTAATACCAAAGAGTCACTACATACAGGGTAACATTTGATTGAAAATGGAGTTTGAAATACTACTTTGGAAAATTAAGAATTAAGAATTTGAATTTTTACAGGGTTCACCAAAAAATCTTGTTTTCTTATTCATTTTAATTCAAGTGCGAAATGAAACCATCCACATGATATGTGTTTGAAATAACTTGCAAAAAACCAAACTTTCATGTACCCAGTATAAAATTTCAAATTCCCAATTTTATGAATTTCGACATTACTATCGTTTAAAAGTAGAGTTTAATTTTCATTATAAACATCTGTGTAGTGAAATCTCATAGCGTGAATTTATCTTATAATACTATTTGATATCATTGAAGTTATTCTCATGCAAGGTACCTGCAATCGAAATCCTTCGTTAACAAGACAATTGTTGGAAAAACTGTTTCACAGCTTCAGAACCCTCATGTATCTCCGAAAATAGGCGATAATTGCAACATCCCAAAAATTTGTGTGATTTCTAAAAAAACACATTTTTTCATAAAAAAAACTAAAAAACTCGCGCTTTTATAACAGATTGAACTAAAAAGTAAAAAATTATTATTCATATAATCAGAATAAACCGTGGGGTGCTTTGTTTCATATTTTCGTATATCGAGCACCCCACGCTTTTTTCACAGTGATACTAATATTTTTCATTTGCTATTATTTTCTGCATATATAAACAATTATTCTTCACTTTTATGTTCAATCTGTTATAAAAGCATGTTTTTTTGATTTCATCAGATATATATTATTTTTCACTTTATAGTTCCCAATTTATTATGAAAAACATTCTCCGGAGAGAGAGAGCCTGACAAAAAACAAAAAAAAATAGCGACCTTATCCAAGGAAGACAGAAGGCGCATTAATTACCCATCAAAGACGCGAATTTTCAAGATTTTGGTGAAGGCACAGAATATGAGAGGCAAATTATTCAATTCTAGCGGTCCTGATCAGGATTCTGAGACAAACTCATCAAATTATCGTATTGTTAGCGGTTCTTGAATTTAGGGCTTCGCGAGACCAAGACCTAGACTGATCAGTCTTGGTATTAGTCTCGGAAAATAAATGTTGTCTTGGTATTGGTCTTGAAACATCAAGACTCTTGGACTTGTTCTTGATAGTCTTGGTCTTGGATCAAAATGTGTCTAGACATTTGAATTATTCAATCCAATAGTCGAACAGTCTATATGCATATAATAGGTATCTCGTATTTCTCAGTCTTTAACAATTGTCAATTTGTACTGGTAAAGTAAGCGAAATACATTTCTCATTTCAGTATAAGGATATAATTTTCAAGTAATGTCAAATAAATATATTAGACTCACATAGCACCCAGGCCAGAAAAAAGTTTCAAAAGAGTCGAAGTGTTAATTAGTTTTTTATTGACCAATGGATTATTGTGTAATGAGCAGTAAGATGCGGTTGTGGCAGAGGGGTGGAATCGGGATCCCGAGGAATTTGCAATACTTATCAACCACTGCAACCTTACAACACTTATTTGTTTCAAACTTTAAAACTGCAATACTGAATTTGAAAAATGTATTTTCGATTTTGAATGAACAAAAATCAAAAACCCAAGTACTACATGAAAAATAAATAATTAAAATGAAAAGCCATAACATTTTCCATCAGATTTTTCTTAATATTGAGTAGATTTGAGTTCATTATTTTTCTTCCGAGGCCAAGACCAATACCAAGACTCTTGAGAAGAATTATCAATTTATTTACTGTGTGAGTTATGGTGACCTGGGAGAGTACTGTGGTATGCTTGATTTTTGCTTATTTCTACTGATGTAGTAAATCAGTAAAATAATTATGTCATGAGAGTAGCTGAAAATGTTCATCAAATGAAGCTCTGGCTATAACTCTCTAGGGGTCTTTTCTGCATTCGTGAACCGCACCGTGGTAATGGTCAAATGAGGTAAAAAGGAAATGGAAAGAAATATGAGATGTGCACTTGATTGAATCGTGTGAAGAGGAAGGGTACTTCGACTTTGTCGATTATATTCGTTTCATTATCGTTTACTTTATTGTTTGAAAAACATGGAAAATAACAATATTTGTACAAGAATTGAAAAATTGGTATGTTATTAGTTTTTAGAGAGTGTAGGCACCCGACTCGGCACTATTTTCCAAAACTGGTTCAAGAACGGCAAAATGAACCCGTTCGTTTGAGTGAAGAAAAAGAAATAGATGTTCTGGCATACGTTCAGGTAAATATTAATACGTGACTCAGGAAGATCGTAAGAGAATGTGAGTCTTCTGCAGCTAACATTTTGAAGAAACATGAATATCATTCATTTAAATATCAACTACACCAGCACCTGTACCAAAACCATAATACAAGGAAGCTTGCGTATTGTAATTGGTTCTATGGAAAATATTTGGAGGATGACTCTTTTGCATACAAAATTCTTTGTAATGACAAAAGCTGTTTCACTAATTTGGGAAATTTCAACAGAAATAATAAGCGATATTGATCCGACAACATGTAATCCAACTTACCTATCAAAGTGATCATCATGGAACTGGTAACGTACGCTATCAAGATTATGGCTAAACTGGATACTATAGCTAATGGAATAGACTTTTTGGGTGTGGCGGCTTCTTCTCCCGTCGTGGCTATTATATCAAATCCAATGAAGGCATAAAAACATGTTGCAGCACCAGTAAACACCTAAAAAAATTATCGCAGATGAGTTTGAATTAGTACATTCATATTCTTATGATAGTTCAGGTTATTCCAAATTATTTCTAACATTTGGTAGAATGATAGCTTAGGTTAATTATCGTCGAAACAAAGAAATTTTGGAACTAACTGTAACATTAATTTCCTACGATCGTGCGCAAAGTATTTCTTTTCCGCATGCATTTGCGTGCGCAAAAGTTCCCCATCAATCAAAAATCGACGGGTCTGAGCATTATTCTGAAATTTTTACGAGGTTCCTGAAAATGGCTTTGTGATTCGTTTGCTGTTATTCAATATATACCTAAACAATTGCACAAGGTAGAGACTTAAACTGGGGCAGATAGATATAAATCAATTATAGGTACTTATGAAATTGATATCCACCTCCTTTTCTCTGAAGTATATTGAAATGAAAAAAGATTCCAACCAAACTACTTAAACGCAATTCTGAACTCCACTGCTGTATGAAAGTTTGCGAACATCTGTTATTACATAACTATAATCAGTTCAACTAAATAACGATTCTTGTTGTATTTTATTCTCAAAACTATCCGAAGCCACTGGAGAGTGTCACTGCCATGTGATATCCTCAGTTATTAGTTTGACGAAGTATGGTCTTCGGCTCATATCCGAAAAGTCTGGAACAAAGTTTAACTGCTGAATATGTATGTCATAGCTTTGCAACTTCTTGGAACATGAGTAGGTGAATAAGTTATATACCTGTTTCCGAAGACAAAATAGAGATAGTTACAATCGAATTATTGAATTACTGGGTATATTCCAGGAACAGGTATAATAATAATAATACTTTTCTCATTTGACCTCGTGTAAGGAACAGCAATATAAGCAAGGAGGGTCAAATAGGGGGCTGTTGGCTGCAAGGAGAACCTGCTCATCGACAGATGTATCATTCAGGAATCCATGCAGTATAACCTTAACATTTGCTCAGATACCTTGCGGTACCTGATCAAAAAGTGGGATGCATTGGATAGCTGATGCCGCTCTGGAGGATTTGCTTCATCTTGGATCTGGTCAAGTCAGAGTCCAAATAGACCAGGTTACCTTAAGAGGACAGAGAAAAACAATAGAACAAGACTGTAGTAGACGTATTGGTGAGACTGAATCGAATTTCTTTCAATGTGGTCTGTAGACCGAAAGATCATCAAACCGTATAAATTATCACAAATGCGCCCTCAGACACAGCAGTTGGAAACCTGTTAAACGTAAGTTGGGCGTTGCGATATTGCTAAGTTATACAGTAACGATTTCTTGAAGGGAATTCCAATATTTTCAAGTAGAAGTGTCAAAGGAATTTCTTTGATTGTCCGTTGCACAATGGAAAACCCGCGGGTACAACTGTGGCATCCCCAGCAACCAGAGGCATAAGATCAACCATCTGTTTGACAGGGATAACCTGGCAAAGAAGCGTCTACATTGTTCATTAAGGGTGGTATAAGAGTACAAGTATGCTGTCAGAATGGAGTTTGGGATAGACGAATGTGCTGCGGTTCAGAACAAAAGCGGACGATGCGGAACACGGAGAGGACGTTCAGATTGTAAACGAAAGCATCCTACATCGCCTTGATGCCAAGGAGACTCATACTCACTCACAAGAGATAACCACAGTTAAAAACACTCTCAGCGGCAAAAATTAGCATAAGCTCCGAGAACTGCCGGAAAAGAACAAAGTTGCTTCAACTAATATGCTTACATTTTTGATTCCACTCTATTCCTTTGGAGTGGTGAATCGGATTCAAGAGAAACTATGACAACTTTACTTCAGAACTCTCACCCAAAATGGTTTATTACACGGTAATATTTTCCTAGACAACGGAAACGCCATGGAGTTTTGAGTTTGGATAATCTACAAAACAGAATAGTATTGGAGTCTGTAAAATCTCCAGGAGTTCAGATCCTCTCCTCTGCTTAGTCTGCATCCACGAGAAAGCAGTGATCAGAGCATTTGTATTCAAGGCAGCAGCTTCTGCCTCCGATGAACTTGTTCTCGTATTCGACACTGAACGAGGTAATTCAAAATACGTTACAGAGCTGGAATACATTCAGCAAAAAACTAACGTGAAAGCAGTGGGGACATAAATACTTCTGCAGGTACAGAAGGATAAGCCAAGGCATTGGGTCTTATTTAAGAACACCTAACATACAAAAATGTAACATTTGTTTTATTTAGGTCAAGTGGGCTGAAGTCGGAAATCGAGGGAATCTCAACGGCTTGCCAGCATGGTATCTTAAACACCTTGGTTTACCGCAGTTACTTGGTGGGTATAGAGATCCCAGACACTAGATATAGTGCGTGTTGTAGGGCTCCTGAGACCATAATACGTTTGTTATCATCTTGTCAAGCTTATTCGTTCTCAGCATATATCCACACACATAATGTGGTGCTACGAGTGTTGAATTAGCGCCTACGACACTTGTACGGTATAGACGAGACACCGGTGATGCCTTATGTTCTGAGGAATATTGAGTCCGTTGTGTTAAATGAAAAGTGTGTAATTTTAGGAAATAATAGTTATAAGTGAGGAAAGGTGTTTGAATGGAATATATCCAAATTGGTGGAGATTGGCAGGTACTCTTATGACGCTTGGCCTACAGAGTACAAAAATAACGAATATTTCATTTTCTTTTCATTACTTGGCAGCGGCTGGATACGATTTGCGAACAAATTATTTACTGTTTCTTAGATGATTCCGCACTTCAATTTCCCGATTTCATCCGTAATAATCTGATTAATAATGTTGTGATATAACATTCGAATGAGTCAATAAATCACTAACATGATAAGACCGTGCGCATCTTTGGCAACCTAATTCAAAAATCATTTCATTCCCTTCCATAAAACGGAGCATACAGGAAATTGGATGGCGATATGCGATCAACTGCACCTCGCGACATGGATAAAATGAGAGTTTTCTTTCTTACCCCCGACCACCCCTTGGGAAGAAATCCCTTGTGCTTAGTCCAGTTGTCGGTATTGACATAGAAAAGTCCGGCTGTCATGACGAATACCCATACCGCCAGATTGATGACGTTGAGGATATTGTTGAAGATGAGGGATTTTTTGACACCAGCAGCCAACAGTAGCATCATCAGTAACGTGATAACGAAGGCGAGAAAGTCTGGATCTCTACCTGAAACAAATTAAATGAAGATTTAGGAATACTAATGATAATGATCGATAAATATACAGATCTGGAATAAAGTCATCGAAATATTGGTCTAGTCGATCAATACAAAATATAACAGATGCAATGGACAATCAAGTATTCAACTGGACTGCTCTGATGTAGTGTATAGTGAATCAGTCAAATACTCGATCATCCATTTTATGTATCTGTTATATTTTGTACTGGTGGACTGGACTGATATGCCCATATCCAGATCTGTGTATATTGATAATAAAATACAGAGTATGACTATCTTAAATTCAACAGAAAATAGTTTGAAACCAAAAGATCAAAAAAGTTATGCAGAACATGGGTACAAAATCCAACAAAGTAGCTTGAATTTTTGAATATTCATGAATGTTCATCATCAACGCTGAATCATATAAAAAATTTACAAATATGCGAAAATCATATATTCGAGGAACTAAACATTTCAGAAAATTACAAAATAATGCAGATCTAATGAAAAAGAAGTGATGTTATGGTATTCGTTATCAGAGATCAATAATTGGAAACACCAAGAAATAGCAACTCTCGTAAAATTCGGATCATACAACCCGAAAGAGCCAACAAAATTTAAAACTGTACGTTCAACGTCTTCAAAGAAAAAGCATGGTTCCTAAGCATTTGTGGGTCTGCAATATTCAGTACCATCAGAGAAAATCAAGTGACTATTTTGTTTATACAGAAGAGAACAAGGACATAACTATTTCATCATATCTTGGCAAAGTAGGTATATAAATTGTCAGATCATTGTAATTTCACTGCCGCACTACTCACAGAAATGCTCAGAGAGAAACTTGTTGTGTTGTATTAGTTGAATCTTCTTCAACATTCGAAAATGCAGAAAAAATTGCAAAAACTCATGAAGCAGCAACCCAGAATGTTTTTGAATTAAGAGGACCTAATATGAGTTATGCAAACTAGATCAAACATAACATTCATCAAATAATTTCAACAAACAACACTAAATTCGTGTTTTCGTTGTGATAACATTCATTCTTCTTCTAATTGCTAGTTCAGAAATTCCGTATGCAGTTTTTGATTTTCATCACATGGAAAGGACGATTCCGTATTCAATGATTGGTATAGCGCAATTTCAAGCATGATGAAGTAGAAACGCTAAGAAGTATGCGACGTTCCAGTGGTATTTGGTGAACTTCAGGAGTACTTGCCATTAGCGATTGCAAAAAGCAATACTACCAATTTACTAGAGATAAATTGGTTTTTCCACTAACTATTTCACGTATTTGTCAAATGAGCCAATCAGAAGCTCTAGTCAAGTCTGGATTATCGTAGGTACGATTTTGAGAAACAAATTATGTTGTCTAAAGCAACATAATTTGTTTCAAAAACAAGAAGGAATTTATGATAATCGTCGATAACACGAGTTGTATTTGTTAAGATTATTTTATGAATAAAATCGAAACCATTTGAACTACTATGGCTAGTGACCTTAATTATTTGTTGTTCTTCGATTCGGGAACTTGCCAACTGAACGACAGCTGTGGATCTATATGCATATCCAGTAGCCAATGAAGATACGAACTACAAAATCGAAAACCTGATGTTTTCAAATATCAACACAGAAATTTCATTTCACTGCCAAGTTCGGTGTTTTCAGATTTGTGTACGTGATAGTTGAATGTCAAATATAAATGATCACGCTATGCACGCATTTAGAAACGAGCAGATTACTAAATGCGTATTTTGTATATGTATTTTGTTCGATTCCAATGTTTCCTGTTCATTAAACTTCATTAAGTTATCAGATCAACTTCTTAACTTTTTTGCTAATTTCCTTTGATTTTGCCGAATTGCAGTTTTTTTTTATCTTTTACTTTGTTTATGAAATAGTCTAACGAAATTGCAATGATAATTTATCTCGTGAGTCTGAACTCAACTGAATTGATTCAAGAAAACATCACTCGTCCTGCGGACTCGTGGTGTTTTCAGTAGTAATATCCCGACAAAATGCTGAATTTTCAAGAAATACTACTATTACTACTGATAATTTCACTCGCTATATGAAACTCGCATCTCCTGCGATATGAGAACCAATAAAAACGGAATTTCACTGATAGTACACAGTTCCTTCCTTTGGAGCCGGTAATACCACGTCGTCATGGGCTACCACGCATGCAAACAACAATGAAGGATATATCTTGCTATCAAGGATGACATTATAAATGTTTTTATTCATTGAACTTAAATAAACAAGAATATACGTTTTCCTAACTTCGTTGGCTCTGGAAATGTTATCTCAATGAATACAACTCGTGCTCACAATACTATCGTTAATTCTGTCAGAAATCTTAAACGTGATTAAATTGCTTTGAGGTAACACCACTGTCTTGTTGATTTACGACAGAATTACTATTGGTAGCATTGCGAACACCCCCGAAACAATTCAGTTTCGTTCAGAAATGAATCGACAGAATTATTGCGAAAATTCAATCACTTGTGGTATTACTACTATTTCACGCACTTAGCAACTGAACCAATCAGGAGCTCTAGTCAAGTTCGGATAACACCAAACTTGACTCTTGAATCTAATTGGCCTGTCAAGGTCGGTATTTTCAGATTTGTGTATGTGACAATTACACGTCGAATATAAGTAATCACACTATGCACTCATCTCAAAACGAACAGATTACTGGTTTAATTAAATATGTATTTCGTTCGATACCAATGTTGACTGTTTATGAAACTTTAATAATTTCCCACATAAATTCCTTAATTTTTTTGCTAATTTCCTCTGAATCTGCCAAATTTCAGATTGTTAAGCTTTCTCTATGTTTGTGAAATAGTCTAATGAAATTACACTCGTGTTTGAATTTCAGGTGTTCACTAGCGTTCAAATATCGAACCTAGTGACTTCGCCAAATTGTGGAATTTACGTTAAACAAGTTAACAAGTAAACAAGTATACAGTAGGTTCTAAGTAACTACTGAATATCTCACTGATAGAAATTTCAATAATTTCTGTTGGATTAAACTTTCAAGAAGAATTGGATCGAATTCTTAAAGAATTCGCAGATGATTTTGATGATAGTTTAATAATTTCATGTGCTCACTAGTTCAAATATTGAACCCAGTGACTTCGCCAAATTGTTGAATTTACGTCAAACAAGTAACCAGTAGGTTCTAAGTAATACTTGTGGTTTTACTACTGAATATCTCGCTGATAGAAATTTCAGTAATTTCTGTTGGATTAGACTTTCAAGCATAATTGGAACGAACCCTAAAAGAATTTATAGAACAAATTATGTATACGGTACGTATTGGAAAGAATTATTTCTCTGAAATACTCACCTAAACTTTTACCGATGCTCTCGTGGATAGCCGAACTGATGGCGCCATTCGCCAAGGCGTCGAAACAGGCACTCAAAGCACAGGCACACGCACTCGTGCCAATCAGGTACTCTAAAATCATGTTCCATCCTATCACGAAGGCTATGAACTCTCCCACCGTGACGTAGGAGTACATGTACGCCGAACCCGTCGTATGAGGCACTCTCACACCGAATTCCGCATAACAGGCACCTGAAACAAACGAAAATAAACTGTACTTTCGTAATTTTTTGGTTTACAAAGAATAATAATGGTAGTTGGATTATAACACATAACGAATTTCTACATTTTACACCGCCAATCAGCAGTAGTTTAAGATCCGGAAGCTGATTCCTGCTGGTATCTGAATTATTGATGGAACGTTATTCAGATTAAAGATGAACGACAATCTAATATAATTGTGGTATAGTAGCTTTTGTAAACCTTGAATATACAGGGTATTAGTGAATAAGTGCGACAAACTTCAAGAGATGATTCAGCATGAAAAAATTATGACAGTTTGTAGCTTTTGTTCACAAATGCTTCGTATTCCGATACAATAACATTGAACATAAGACAAATGAATAAATAGGCGCAAAGCTACAACAAATGTTCAAAATGACCTCCCTCAGACGTGATACAAGATTCAACTTTTCGCTTCATTGATTGTCGTATATTCGCGCAAATATTCCTGGTGTATTTCTGATTGTCTCACAGTCGGCTATAATTCGATTCCTCAGGTCTTCAACAGTTTCGATGGGAGTGGAATGAACTAACGACTTGAGAAAACCCTAAATGCAAAAATCTAAAGGATTTGAATCCTGCGATCGTGCAGGCCAATGTTCATTACCTCCCCAACCTATCCAACGATTTAGATATACTGTATCTAAGTGATTACTTACATTGATGCTAAAATGGGCTGGTGCACCATCATGCATGAACCATAAAAGTGTTGTCTCAGCTGTAGTGGGATTTCGTCAAGAAGAACAGGTAACTCTTCCTGTAGGATAAAGGTATGAGTCGCCTGTTAGTCGTGGAAGGAAATATGGACCGACTAAATGATCATCAATTTCCCAAGCCATACATACATTCACTGAGAACTGATGCTGAAAATGAGCTTCAAAGATTCCATGTGGATTTTCCTCAGCCCAGACGTGATTGTTATGGAAATTCCGTATACACTGTCGTCCAGAATTAGCTGCGTGAGCCAACAAAACGCCATTTAAAAAGATAGGAATTTGAACGATTTGATGAAAAATCCAATGACAAAATCTAGGTGCGGAAGAAAGTCTCTAGGTAGTATTGCTTGCATACGTTGAATATGGAACGGATACAGTTGCTGTTCTTCAAGATTGAAGTTGCTTACCTGTTATCAATTTTTTGAATACCTATTTCAGGTGACTCCGCACTTAACACAAAAACTGTTTCTTCCAGTTGCACAGTTCATTCTTCTCGAGGGCGCTCGCAGTCAGCCGTTTGTTTCTTAAATGTACCATTTTCGCGCAAACGTTGGTGTGAAGACGAGCAAATATTGTCTGACAATTCCGCATTTGTATAATTTTCCATTCTTTTCGATAAAGGAAAATTTAATTATTTATTATTATTAATTTTATACCAAACTTAACGCTTAAAAATAGTAAAACACTGATTTGACATTTTGTTGAAACATTCGTATTTAAGAATGTTGACAGTAGCCTACTAGCGTCGCTACTAGATGTGTTAAAGAAATGAAAAATACGCGTTAAGATGTTTTATTTTTTTGCATAAAAACGGCGCCGCACTCAAAAAAAGGCAAGAGAGATTTTTTGTTACAAATTGAACGAAGAATCCGAAAATAATTGTTAGTTTGGAATATATCAGTGGCGTACCATTCTCTTCTCAAAAAATTTGAGATCATTACCCGTATGCGCGCCAATGATGTACGTAAAATTCTTATTTGCATGTCAGAAAATGCGCTATAACTACGTCTGAAAACGGAACAAATTTCATTTGCATATCTCGACCGGTTACAGAGCAATAAATAAATAGTCAGTTTTTGAGTAAAACTTCAACACCCCGTACTTATCTCGAAAAACAAATCATTAGCGGACAAAAGTTATGAAGCAAAATGTTATTATTTTTTCATACAGAATCATCCTCTGGAGTTTGTCGCACTTATTCACTAACAGTTATCGAGATATCACAGTGGCGACGAAGATAGAGTGAAATTGAAAAGTGTACCCCCTTATATTCAAGAGTTGATACCTAGTATTTCTGATTGGTCCATTTTCAAGACACGGCTGGAAAATTACTATCTTGCAAATAATATTGACAAAAATGAAAGAAAACGTACCATCCTTTAGAGTTCGTTGAATGAAACAGCATACAGAGTTTTATTCAATATGTGTGAATCAGAAGAACCGGAAGCAAAAAGATAGATCAACATTTCGAACCGATAGCGTGATTTTTTTTTCAACAGTGAAAAGTTTTTCAAGGCTAGAAAGTTCACTTCGGGATCTCCATATGGAGTGGTCAGAAAGACTCCAAGAATTAGTAGCAGTTTACAAGTTTGGAGGTGCCAGAAAAATAGAGAACGTTTTGGTTCATCATTGAATATGAAATTCGTCATATCAAAACTTGGCTGTGTGAGGTAACAACGAAATATAGAAAAAAAAAACATTGATGAATGTTCGACATCATCAGATGAAGACTTTGGAGACAATGAAGTATTGACCGGAAGCGAAGAAGAATTCAGCATGGATATTATCAAAGATTTTCAAAGTGACTAGCAAAACCTGTGTTCTGATGATTGGGTATTGGTGAAATTCCCTGAAAGAAAAAACAGAAAGCATTATGTGGGCCAAATCGTCAATATCACCAACGACAATATTATTGTTGAATTTATCAGAATAAACAATTTTCTTGAGAGTAGGTCCATAATCACTTTCACTACAGTTGAAGATTCGTCGGTAGTTATAGAAAGTGATGTAGTTTCACTCCTACCCCCACTTGAGAATGATCGTCGAGGTGAAATAAGCTTTGAAATTTCTTTCCTTGTGTATAATATACAATTAGCCAACCAGTGATTTAGTTTAGAATGTTTATGCTAATGTTTTCATGAAATTAAGTTTTTTTTCTTTATAAAATGACCAATATGTTACTTCTGAAAGAAAAGTTCTATGGAACGAGATAAAAGAAGAGAGGTGCAATAAGACGGTCTTGCCTAGAATGTTTCGATATACATCATACAGCTCTCTCATATCTAACAATGCACTTGCCTGAAATGAAACCCAATAAAATAAAATAAGTCAGAAGAACCTACGTTTTTAAAAATCACCAAGACATTATTATGAACGGAGCTAAACATATCAATGAATACACGAAAAAATGTTTGACCCATTTTTTCAACAAATTCATTTACTAAGGTTTTTTTGAAGTGTTACTAATCAATTTTGGGGGTGCACTCACCCCAACTAATCTTACGTCTGTCAATTGAGTGAGGTTAAGCAATTCCAAAATAGAATGACATTTTCTAATCGAGGTCACGTCATAGACAAGAAAATTCAAACTCAAATCGCATAAACAATTCATTTCAATCATTGGCTGAGTGAAACTCAAACTCTCCCAAAATCATGTATGTATTTTGTTCATAGCGCTTATGAATAACACCTACGCCGAACGTTTTTTAAAGGGATGAAACGATCCCTTTCACGCCTACTACTGCCTCACGGCGAAAACCACACCGGTAATATGTTTTTCTCATTGCCATCATTTGTTTGGATAAACAGTTGGGAATGAGCCACGGCAAAGAATGAAAAAGACTAATGTAAGCTTGCAGCAGAGGTCACGGAGGGTGAAATAACACATATTCCTAAGTGCGCTTCTTACTTGGCTATATTTCCTTGTAGTGCTCTGGAGATAAGGTAATTTATTCAACGTGGGTTGGGTATAGTGGAGTTATTATCTTACTTTGTCGATTTGTGTTTGTGAGTGAATCTGAAGGAACTCCATGATGGTGGCCAAGTAGGGGGAGGTTTATGAAGCTCATCAAGTAGAATGGGTGGTGGACAACTTATAATGAAATAATGAGCTGAATATTGACAACAATTGAACACGTCGAAATATCGAAGAAATTCTTCGAGGTATGTCATTTTTAGCTAGGATTCAATCTGGGATATTTTTGAACGATACCTGAAAATTTGATAAACATATAAACGTAAACAAATCAAAAAACCTTATTATTTGAATGCTTTGAAAAGATGAAAATCAACTTTGATTCAAGCTCATCAAACTTTTATTTGATGGAAACCAAATTTACGTATATCTTTGTAAATAAATATATTTTTATGAATGCTAAAAGGGGTTGAAGAAAGACTGTAGCCAAATTTCCACCTTTTGCGATTCACATGATTATTTTATTCAATACTACCTAATAAATATTTTATATATTTTTTCCATCGGGAATTTTCCAGTCAGGCCCTGTCTCCAGAGCTCCGTTACATCAGGAGGACACCAAGGTGTGTCAAGAACTTCAATAAATACTCCCCACATCCATGGGAAAAGTGATGCAGCTATGACCGGAACCACTATTTAAAAAAATGGTTTGGATGGGTACTTAGTATCCCGTGGAGACCTCAGATAGCCATGGTAAGGGAAGCTACCGTTAAGGAAGTTGCCTTTCTCCCCTTCTATGATCAGAGTCGTCTGCGACCGTATTCAGGCTGTCGCAAAAGAATTGAAAGATGCTGCAGTGAAGCACGGTTCTTAATAAATTCAGGAAAAACAGAGATGATGCTGTTCACCAAACTAAGGGAAGAAGACGTCTGAATCAAGGCGGAGGCAATGGCACATTCGAGGATGCAGGACTCAGGAGATAGGAAAATGAAGATACGTTGATAGGTCATATGAAAATAGAGAAGTGAGCGAAGCAGATTCTTATTTCCACCTTCAAAGTGAAAGCGCACAAAACTTTGATGGAACAAAAAGTTCACTCTCATTATTTCAAAAGAATTTCTAGGAAATACAGTAGAGTTTTGCCTAGGAAACCTCATATGTTATAAAGACGGATCGCATCTGACTGACAAACAGGTTTTGAGTGCAGGAATCTACCTGGTAGGAAAAGTTGTAGAGAGACGCTACGTTTTGGAAAGATACACAACAGTTTTCCTATCTAAAGTTTTCGTGGTCCTAAAACTGTACGAAAGATAATTTACATCTGTTCACATACCCATCAGGCAGCTATCTGCCATCCTAAACCAAGCTCAGCACTTGTAAAGAAATGCGGAGATGCTTTCGAGAAACTAGCTGAAAAGAAAGAATCTCAACTGGTCACAGGAGGGTGAGAGGAAATGAGGTGGCAGTCGAATTTCCTAGATGTTCCGCGACGCCGTTCTGTAGGCATCACAAGAAGCCAAATATCTTCAGGCCTTAATGATTGAGCAGAACAAAAAGAAATGTTGAGCAGAAGGGATACTGCCGGTTGAAGGCAGTCGAAAGGCTTAGTAGCTTGCTTCAGTAAGTTAGCGTGGCTTTTTGGCATAAATAATGAGTTAGGCAGACATCTATTACTAATAGTCACAGAAGATAGCCCCGAAAATGTGAAGACGACGATGACACTTTACCTCACTTCCTTGTCGAGGGCGAGCCTATGGGAGGTTATGATTTGAATATCTTTGGAGTTGAAAAACTCCAACAAGAGGATCTAACTAACGTAGAATGGGAAAATGGCAAAAGTGGTCGATGGGGGTTTACTTGCCTGACTGCGGTAGATGCCTCCCCACACTACTGCTACTACTAGGGGTATACTGCGATCATTCTCTGGTTCTGGTCATCTGGATGCTGTTGTAACCTGATTTCATTTCAACAGTTCATGTGATCAGCATTTGGCATATCCATCTGGATTTATCCTGTCCTCTCTCTTACTCATTAGAGTTCTTTCGTCTGCTGTGACGTTTGTCTGGATCTAAATTGTTCCAAGGCAAAAAAAAATGTCTGCCTGGCAACTCTTACCTTTGGGAGAGCTGGATCGTGCTCTTCTATCGCTCTTATATGAATCTGTGGTCAGGTGTCGGGGGCGCAAGCTATACCTGGGCGCCAGGCAAAATAATGATTTCGACGAGGAGGGGAAAAACAGAACACAGAACAGCTTGGAATTGAACACAACTCTTACTTTAAAAAATGTATAATAAAAATATATTCAGAAAATGTTTACCCTTAGACGCAAAATGTGATTATTAAAAATTGAATAAGTAAACAAAAGTATTATGCAAAAGTTTCACTTCACACAATGATGATCAAAATGAAATTAATATCACCCCCGGTATTCAGAAGATTGGGGAGTATTCTAATAACATTGGATTTGGACAATACTTCGACACTGTTGAATAGGGGACGTAATATATTTGAAAATATGATAATAACTCAACTAGTTTCGCAAACAGCTGTTTGGAGATTACAATAGATTGCAATTTTCAATAAGAATATATCAATATTTGACGAAAAAAAGGGAATTATTCATAACCTAGGTTATTATTGTTCGGGAATTCACTTATCTTCTTCTTCCTGTGCGTGATAGTAGGACACAGTATCCTTGAACGGGTTACGGGAATTACTTTTCCAGAAAAACGCTTTACTTGCAGGAATCAAAGCTTCACTTGCGTAACGGTGTAGTTGCTGAAGCTCAGGCCACACTTGCCTATCGCTTTTCTATTCCTTGACTGTACAAAAGTTGGGGAAATGGATTCGGTGGGTATCTGGATGTGATAGTTGGATAATCTCACATAAAAAAAAGGTGTGCCTCCAGGGACTGCTGGATTCAAGTACAAATATTCCGCTGCCAATTTGCAACAGTTAACTTTGCGGCATTCACTGTGATATTATCGTTTCACGGAGCCAATACAAAAAAATCTCATCTGGCAGTACAAAAAAAAACCTTAGTTGTTATTATGATGAAAGTTTATTTCTGTTCGAAAAATATTTTGGTAATTTCCGTGACCTATCCGGCTAAACCTTTCACACACACATTTGTTTATAAGTTTTTTTCAGTAGTACCTACTATTGAGACACTGATCGGTCTGAATGACTTCTGAAGGTGAGATCCTTCTATCCTACTTATGGCATGAAAGTTACCTTATGAGAATTCGCATAACTAAATTCGAATTTAAATGATTCACTTGGTTTTTGTATCAATTCGAACGAAGTTCGAAAATATGTAGTGGAGAGTATCACGATTAGGCAGCAGACACACTGAGCAACCATGACAGACCGTCCGCGACCGTCCAACTACCACCAAAATTTCCAAAACGTGAGTTTTTATCGGATAATTCACACTGAATGATCGTCTTCAACCGGTTTTTGAATACCATGTTTAAAATTGCAATCTGCTGGAAATTTCTGTCGATCAGTGTGAGTTTGAAAGCTTTTATTGATCCCTTTCAATTTTTGGTCGTTGCTGGACGGTTGGACGGTCGCGGACGGTCGATGCTGGTCGGTCAGTGTGATTCTTAGCTTATGGAACGAATAAAATCGAAAAAGTTGAAGTACCCTTCATCTCCAGACGAAAAAATGAGGGCAAACATCTGTCAAAAAACAACTACTTCACTAGCTAAAACCACGACGGACATTGAACCACATGAACAGATATTTGTGCAACGTTCTTTCAAGAAGACATGATTACAAGTGCGTGTCTTGTAATTAAACAGTGGATTATCCTTCTTTTGGCTGGGAATGACCACCTGCAGACACGCATATTTCGAGGTTTTTTCTCTCATCAATGCCAGGGTAGGTCGGACAACATTATAACAACAACGTTCAATTCATTATTTTTAATTTGTTCCACACATTTTAGGGTTATGTTATTTTTGAAAAAAATAGTGTTCACACAAAAATGAAATAGATGTAGAAATTAAGAAGAAGAATTTATATCTGAAACGCGTCAAGTGCGATAACGGTACATAGGAAAAAAATTCAAACCGTATGCGGTCACTTTTTTTTTCTCAGCTAAAAATTTTTTACATAATCTGCTTATATAGGCACAATCTAACATAAATCAATGAAATATGTTATAATCAACAAAAATACTTCGTATCACGTGAAATTTCTATGGGAGACGAATATATTAAGTGATTTCCACAAAAAATGTCTTCTTCTGTTTTAACCGACATGATAACTCCAAGCATTACTGGGATAGCATTAGGGTGCATTATAATTTTCACTCTCCTGTATATCATGAGCGTTCACATGTATTTGTCAACATAAATTCAAATTATCACCCTGCAACTGATGGTAGTATTTGCACTCTCTTCCCCTAATTCCGTTCAAACTGAAATGCTCCATAGCTCGTTAACAGCTCTGAATTGAATCGAGCTCCATCTCTCGCCTTCTTTGACGTGTCTATTCTCTATTCTCCACCTAATTTTCATTCAAATTCGGACCATAAAGTACAATCGGCCCACATGTTCGTTCATCTGCCTGCTAATTGCATATTCATGTCAGAGTACCCAGAAGTAGCGGCAGGATTCGATATTTTCCGTCCTTTGTGGTGCAGGACTAATTCTCAGTGCATAATTCCTCGAGGGTAAATGTAAAACAGTTTTTATGACGGTAGCGTCCATTTTATTTATTCACTAGATTCAGTAGATCCAGTGGAGGTATTGTGTTTGTTCTCTCGAATTGTGTCAATATATTGAAATATATCACTTCGAATGTAGTTGGCAATGTTTCTGGTGCTTGATGTGAGTAATACTATAACATTAATGAAAATTGGATATACATGTGACAAATACCTACAATCACATATGAACTTGCTTCTGTCAATAAAAGAGGAATGCGTGTATCGCGGAAGAGAATGCATTTTTTTAAATTTGAAATGCTTCCTCAGCTTCCTCAAACGCAAGTTTCCAACTTTCAGACCAACTGCTATTTGTAGCAGGAAGTAATGGGAGATGTGTAGCTCAAATTATTGCCCAGCTGACATATGATTCGTTCAGGATACATTATTTTTCTGACACCGAACGCCAGTGCCTAGGTCTGGATAACCCAATGAATTTTTCAAAAATTGCATGGTTTTATTGTGGTTCTAAAGGGCCAGTGGGCAGATTAAAGAAATTTACCAAGTTGTACTTGATCAAGGCAATTCAATATTGATTCAGAATTAACATCAGTGGATTGCACTGCAGAAACCAACAATGGAGTCAGCCCTGCAGAAGGAATTGAAAGAAGAATATGAGAATACTGAATGAATCAGTCTACTGCACAGGGTGGTCCAAATTGGACACTTTTAATCGAAAAGTCAATTCTGCTAAATAGAAGGCAGGAATTCTTTCAATAATTGGAAATCTGAAAACAGTCAACTGATGAAAAATAAAAAACAAAAAAGAAAGCTGTATAATATTAGTTTAATTTGTATTCAGAATTATACTTTATTTTTTGTCATCTTTGACAATTATTCTCGTTAGGAACTTTAATGTAATAAATTATCTTATTTTCCTAATGTTGGTACAATGTTACTTGTGCCACCGTGTAGGTATGCCTTTCAGGTTTCATTTGTTGATTGCTCCACGCATGAGCGGCTTTTTCGGGAAAGCAGATTCTAGACGAATCTAGACATTTTAATTTGGATCGATATTGATTTTAAGTAAGACGCGCTTAGAAAACTCTTTCGCAAGTGCACAAATATTCAAAGAAACGTTGGCCCTTTCAAACAAGAAGATCCACCTGGGTACCCAGCATCGACCAGTTCAGCGGTTTTGGTGAGTCAATTTTGTTTGGCCGTCTATTATTATTTGAATTTCTGACTGATACGTGTACAAAAGCATTGATTCAACAGTGGTCATTTATAAATTCAATAAAAATATAGTATTTGAATATTGTGAAAAATAGGTATATTACCTATATTCTTGACGAAAAATTAATTAATATAAGGGATAATTACCAGTTACATATTTTTGCTTTATATTTTGAATTATTCGTTCATACGAAATTAATTATTATACTGAGACATATATTATCGCAGTACTTTTTCTCGAATATGTTGGATTGAGTTGAATAACTAGATTTTGTTATCACATTCATTCATCATTTTGAAAATTTATAAATACAAAATGTGTCATATATTTTATTAAAAAATTGAAACAAAATATGAAATATAAAGTTTGTGCCCTCCGAAATGAATACACCGATATCTTTGAAGAGTCTTTGAGATCTTTTTCAAGACAAATAAAATTAAACGACCCAGTATATAAATCTAGATATTAATCAAAAATAAATCATTGAATGAAAACTCATTAAAATTGAAAACTAGATGGGAATTGAAAGTTTTATTTTTTTTAACCAAGCAGCATTTGCTTTGACATTATGAAAAAGCTCGTTCAACAACAACTCATTGCCTGTATTGATTTAACCATAATACTCAACTACACGAATTATTACTATTCACTGCTTGATGACATAAAATAAACAGATCAATTCTATTTTCTCGTCGTCATGTACCTTTTCATCACAAAATGTGTTAGTCAAGTTTTCCAACAAACAACCGAGGGTTATTCAGATAATATTCATGTGGTGGCTGATAAATGAGTACAATTAATATTTTATTCCACCGAGACACCAACGCCTTTCTTGTTTTTATCGAACGATATGTTTCAACGGGATGTAAAGTAGTAGTGTATTTCCAGACGTTATTGATATATCCATTTTATATTTATTCACACATACGTTGAATGTTTTCCCTTGATAGCTTTACACCGGCGTCATTGATTTGAAGAATACTCAATGGTGAAAAGTCGAAGTAAGTTGTATCATTTGCCTATTTGAATCTACATATCAATTCTATTGAAACATGAAGCCTACCTAGTAACCATTCCCACTGTCTTGTTCACAATGTTCGACATCACCTCTGCTTATTTACGATGCATGCATGACTGATGACTCACACAGAAGAAACGAGAAACAGTAAAGAAACATCTAGATGAGTTACAGACTGTTCCGAACTAGTTGAAACGGTGGCTGCCTCTCGACGTTTCGAGAATGGTCCCATAGAAATCTGCTACCAATATGAATATAAGTTGCTCAACATGAGATGGCAGATTAGTGGCAGACATGACTACAGAGTTTACATGAAATAGTCAGTTGCAGAGATAACGATAACGATAAAGTTACATTGTATTGGTTGCATATAAATAATCATAGTGTTATTATAAATTGAATACAAGTAAAAATAAATTAGACAAGAGCTAAGTGAATTTTCATCACAGTGGTGTCAGAAATAGGATTTTCAAAATAAATAAGTTTCGCGTAGTGGACAGTCTCCTTGCTGTCTAGCGAGCTGTTGAAAAAATAAGTGTCTGCGAAGTAATCAGTTTGGCGCTACGGTACAATAAACTGAAAACTTGTTATGTGAAATAGATTTATTTCTCAGTCAAAGACACTAGAAAAAAAAATTTTCGAGGAGAGTTCGCCCGGTTAATTTGAAGGTCAGTGAACTGAAGCAAACGCTAGAGAAAAGAGTGTTAGAAACAATCGTAATGAAGATCAAACTCAGAAGAGACTTGCAGAAGGAATAATTGATGAAGGAGAAGAGGAAATCGATCTGAGTCCGATGATCCATAATGATATGAAAAACACTTCGCTGAAAGAAGAACTTCAACAAAATTTGGTCTGGAAGATAAATTTCTGCAAAATTCGAATATTTTGAAGTAGGAACTGCAACACCATTCAGTGAGTTTAGTGAAAAAACTTCAACAAAATTCGAAGAGTCTAGAAGAGAAATTCCTAAAATAACTTTACGGCAATTCAAGGAGCCTACAGGAGCTTATAGAAAATTCAAGGACTTTAAAATGAACTCCTAAAAGTTCAGAGGGCCTGAAAGAACTTAACGACAATTCGAGGAACCTGAGAAAAATACTTCACGAAAATTCGAAAAATCTTGAAGAAAAGCTCAGAATGATTGAAGAGAAAACTTTGTGGTGTGGTAAATCGTTTAGAAGAGATTTTCTTGGATTTCTTGGAAACACTCAGCATTGAAGATCGCATTTATGTTATTTTCCAGCTAGACGGTCCCTGTACTCAAAATGTGATTGCTGTTCGGAAATGGCTTGATGAAACATGTCAAGGAAGACGGATTGGGAGGAACAGTCTTTATATTTGTTGGCCCCCTCGATCACCGGACCTGTATTCATTATATTTTTCTCTGTGGTGATATTTGAAAGAAAATATTTATGAAGAAATACGAAACTTGGACGAACTGAAGGAGAGGATGAGGCAAAAGTGTGGTGAAATAACACCAGAACAATTGAGGAAGACCCACCAAAAATTTGAAACGGCGTTATTAAAAATGTATGATTACACCAATTTCTGAGGAAACTGGTCATTAATTCAGATTATTGATTACTATTCTGGAGTGAATACATGTTTTCAATATTCGATTTGTTGATTTTGGTTAAACAACTACATGAAACGATTATTGAGTATGCCAAGTATTGGTTCATTGAATGGCTACTTCATCTTCTCTGAAAAGTTGTTAGGTTCCAACTGTTCTAATTTTTTACTCTGAAACATCAAAGAGTCGGCAAACTCATTCTCTTCTGTGCGCATACTATCTCCATTCGTGATCACTTCGTTTTACATAAAATATCACAGTCTTCACTCGAAACTTCACTGAGTTGTGTCGTGGGTCATTCGTGGTGTTCCAAAAATCCAACGTTCGTCCGATAAACAGCTTATAAATCAGTGAGATTGAACAACAAGCTGATTGCCAAGGGTCGCTTAATTGGTAGCAATCAGAAGAAACCCCTGCAAAGTTCCGAGAATTCCCTCAATCCGATGTTGAACACTCAATTCATTGAACCAGGGTCGATTTCTCTAATTGATTCCTTCAATTAATTGATGTTTTTCCGGGTAGGTGTACAGCCTATTCGATGGACCACTTCCTTGATGAGTTATTGATGGAAGGAGTCTGTCCTCGTTCCATTAGAACAATATATACGAGCGTTCATTTGACTTAGAACTTATAATGATAATACGTTCTACTGAAGACATTTAATGAATATATACAGTGTGAATCTGTAACACAAGTTTGACGTTTTCGACAGTTTTCTTGAAGACAGCTTTAATCTCATATTGATTGAATTTGGTGATATTCTTTCCATACATGGTCTGTGATAACGGTATTTGACATGTCACGTCGCTGCCTTAAGCGTTTGCGTTCATCTAGTCTTACCGCCAGTGGTCTCTTGGTCTCACCGATGTACAAAAAACCGCATTCGCATGGGACCTCCTAGATATAGTTCTTGGTGGAGGTGGTGAGATTTTCCGGTTTGGTTTTCGTGAGAAAACCCCTTAACGTGTTTCCGGAATTGAGAAGCTTTTAATATTGAACTTGTTCCCAATCTTTCTAAACTTTTCGGAAATCCTATCAAATGGCAGAATTCAATTCAAGTCAGACTTTGCAGATCATGGTAATAGGATTTCCCAATCTCATCGCTGTATTTTAATTTTAATTACTATTATTATTTTTTTCCATAGGGAATGTTCCAGTCAGGCCCTGTCCCCGGAGCTCCGATACTACCGGAGGGCGCGCTGGTATATCATCAACCCCAGCAAACACTCCCCACGTCCATGGGGTAAGTGATTACTGAGTCCGAGAATCATGTGCCCTGAGTAGGCGGAGTGAACCAAGAATTACGGCCTTCTGCATTCGCCCGGCTAGGATTTCTGCCATGTCACGGCAAGCCGGTATGATTTTTAAGTTTGAGAGCAGTGTGTCCATCATTCCACCTAGGACCCCTATTATCAGAACCACCATCTTGACAGAATGGTTTGGGTAAAGCCTGCGGAGTTCAAAGAGAAGATCTCGATATTTAGTTCGTTTTTCCTCCTCTTTTCGGACGCTGTTCGTTTCGCCAGGAACTGAAAACTCATTGACGAAAATCGTCCTACTTGGATGGTCGAGGAGTACTACATCAGGCTTATTGGCTTGTATTTCCCTGAGGGTGGGGAATGAATAGTTCCAATAGATTCGGCACTTCTCATTCTCCACCACGGACTCAATATCCCCCGGAGCATAAGGCAACACCGGTGTCTCGTCTACTCCGTACGAGTGTCGTAGATGGTAGTATAAAACTCGTAGGGCCGCGTTATGTCTGAGGATATAGTCTGAGATCGCAAAAGCTGGACAAGCTGACAGCAAATGCATTATGATCTCAGCTGCCCCACGACACGCTCTGCATCTACTGTCAGGGACCTCTATACCCATCACGCGACTGCGGTAGACGAGAGTGTTAAAGACACCATCCTGGCAGGCCATTATGAATCCCTCGGTCTCCGACTTCAGCCCACTTGACCTGAGAAACGAGAAGGTCAGGTCTCTGGATAAGCCTAGGTCTTCAATGTTCTTGAAGAAGACCCCTTATCCTTATGTAGCTGCAGGAGCCTCTCACACTCCGCAGCTTTTACGTGGGATTTTTGCTGAACGGGTTCCAACTCGGTGATAGAGTTTGGGTTTGTCCGCTCAGTGTCGAATACGAGACCGAGTTCATCGGCTGCACGGGTTGCTGCCTTGAAAAGAAATGCTCCAATCCCTGCTTTTTCATGATCACATACCAAGCAGAGAAGGGGATCTGAACTCCTGATGACTTTACAGGCTCCATCCAGTACCATTCTGTTATGTAGACACTCCAAACTCAAAAGTCTATGTCCTCCCCGTTGTCTGGGGAAGTATAACCGTGGAACAGACGATTTAGGATGCAAGCTTCTATGAAGATGCATCATTTTGCGAGTTATTACGTAGAGTTGTCGCAGCTTCTCCTGAGTCCATTTCATTACTCCAAAGGAGTAAAGTAGAATCGGAACGGCAAGCAGATTAGTTGCAGCAACTTTGTTCTTTCCCGACAGGTCTGAAGACCAGATCTGTCGGAGTTTGTGCTGATACTTGCCGCGGAGAGAGCTTTTGACAGTAGCTACCTCTTGGGTGTATTATTATTATTATTATTATTATATTATTCCGTTGTTGTACGGTAGGTGAACTACTAGTCCCGGTTGTTCTTCCTCGGTTGGTTTGGAGTTGGTGGCTTGTCTTCTAACATTCTCCAAAAGTTTTCCGTATATCCGTTTTGGAGCAAATCACTTCTTATTCAATTCAGCTTGGAGTGCTTACGATGCCTTCATTCGTTGAATTCAGGTGGTCAAAGGCCAAATACTCTCCGGTGTGATTCTTCTTTCTATAAACCAATTTGTGGATGGAATCGCATCTTCTCTCAACTTTTACGTCCATAAACTGTAGTGAAGCACTAAGTGAAGGAAAATGGCTGAACATTGGGATGAAAATACTCCAATGAGACTTCAAAAATAAATGGTTTCATATCGCATCTTTTGAATTAGCCTGGAGTAAAATTTATATTTCCAAACTGCAGTACACCACTGTTTTTTCCAAAACAGCTCAAGGTGGAGATGAAAGGTTCACTGAAAGTAAGTGGTTGACTACAAAAAATTTAAATCTGAACGTGTGTTTTGTGAGATTTTTGAAAAAGCTCCTATAAAATCGAAACAACAATATGTTCCTTCAGATAGATTGATTCTAACACCAAATACGTTACGGACAAATGAAAATAGCAAGGGATTGTACAAAAATGTGTTAATTGGTGTAAACGTAAAGTTTTATGATAATCAAAATACATATTGCTAAAAATTCGCGAAGACACCATCTTTGTCAACGTGATGCAGTCGTTAGAAAAGTCTCGCGAAATAAATTGCTTATTATGAATAACAATCTTACAAGAAGAAAAATTATTTCGAGTTGGGATGCCATTCACGCAAGAAACTCGTTATTACTGAAACAATCCAATTAATTTCAACAAGGATGCAATTTGAAAACGGATGAATATTTTTCCAGTTAGATTAATTTTCAAGAAATATAACGGTTTAGTTGAAATGGATACCTCCATTTTGAAGTGGAGAAAAAAACAAAAAGTGGTAATTGAAGATGTAAATCGGGTTCAAAGTTTTGATTTTTCCGATTGCTATCCTTCGAATCACGAATTATACAGTGTGTCTGGGTAATTTATGGTCGTCGATGAAATAAAACTCTTTGGCGTGATCCAGATATTTTGTCTCTAGGCTTTCATACATATTGAATTTTTAAAAACATATTCGATATGCTAGGAATCGCACGTTGAAAGGTAAGACCTCGTTGATCCTGGGTTCGCACAAGTTTCGATTTCTGAGGGCTGTCGTTCGTAGGGGTACGCCAGCATGTTAACGAAAAAAAAAAACAATAAAAACAATATATACAGCTGTTGCTATTGTTGCTGAACGCACTGTTTAATCTTCCTCTTGAAGATTGTCACTTGGTGATCGAAACACGTGTCGAGGTGTTGAAAATAGTGGTTTGGTGTTGGGATAGTATATTAATTACTACACCAAAGGTTCCAAACAGTACAGTTCAACTAAACCAACTTTAGTGTTCAATTAAAATCTTCGTTTTTCATTTCGAATATTCTCTGACTGTATTAATGGAAACTATTATAAGTTGTGAGACTTACACTTTTTTTCTCCATATACATAGGTTCGCTTACTTTCATTTTTACTGGTGATTGGTATTCAAATCCTGCTCATGAGTAAACTTGAAGAATTTGCCATTTATTTCAACATTTGTTCTAAGTTTTAGCTTTAATTCCATTCTGCTTCTAAAGAGCAAATGAAGATTAATTATTGAATGAATATCATATGCTATACCCAATGAAGCCACAGTATTCGTTGTATTTAGAAACGAGTAGTTGGAAATCGTAAGATAGTTTTTTTGTCTAATTATTCTTCATAATCTTCATTCACCCTAATCATTTTTAACATAATAATTATGATATATTTTTTTCATTCATCAAGTTATTTGGTAATTAATTGTTTATACGATAGTCGCTACATTCATTTTTGCAAAAGTACTTGTTACAAGGAACAAAAAAGGGACCATGGACGATGGACTTCCGAAAAGAGAGTATGCAATTAAAAGTATCGTGTATGCCTTAAGATTTCGGTAACGGTAAAGGAAAGAGGGGTGGTTAAATACGGACAAAGTTGCGTATTTCATAGGTCAATTACGTAAAATGAAAAAGTCTGATCTAGCTTCTTCAGTTTTGGACTTATACAAGAATTCTTCAGTTTGCCTTTATCTTTTTATTTTATGAAGATTTTTAAAACTTCTGAGGCTTTGCAATAGCAATTTTTTGTAGACCATCCTTATATGCCAAAAAAAGTATATAAAGTATCGCACAAATTGCGCCATTTTGCGCAATTTTTCAAATGCCAATAGTTATATTTCATTTTGGCATAGTATTCTCATACTGACTACAGAATGGTTTGGAAATATTGAACGATTACCCATTAAATTTAATTTTTATTTGAAATGAATCGATGGCACTTGTCGATTAATGGATTGTTGAAATTTTATTGATGATGGTTCAGTCTGTGGTCAGAAAAGTTTTAATCACCTAGTACTGGTTGAAAATGTGTGAATTATTATCCAACTTGACCTGAGTCATCTTACGTGAACAGAATTACCATCCAATATTGAACTAATCTTCTGAATCAGGCATACCCATTCCACAACTGTTTTAATTGGTATGCTGTCACGTGACTTCTTTGGATCGAGTTGGTGACCAAGAGTAAGTGTTTGACAAGGCATTACTACATTACTACAGAAAGGATGTAGGAAAAGGTTACCGTTTTCCTCAGTTTCTTATTTCCTTGATCAAATTTCAACAAAAATAAAACAATGACAAAATTAAGAGGGCAGGCTGGTGTCTTTTCAAATCCAGTAAACACTTCCCACGTCCGTGGGGTGAGTGATTACGGGGTCCGAAAATCATGTGCCCTGAATAGGCAGAGTGAACAAAGAATTACGGCCATTTGCATTCGTCCGGCTACGATTTCTGCCATATTATGGCAAGCCGATATTTTTTTTTGAGTTTGAGAGCAGTGTGTCTGTCATTTCACCAAGGACCATCATTATTAGAACCACCATTTTAACAGAATACTTTGGGTGAAGCCTGCGTAGTTCAAAGAGTAAATCTCGATATTTAGTCCGTTTTTCCTCATCTTTTTGGACGATGTTCGTTAGCCAGGAGCCGACAACTCTATGACAATAATCGTCCTACTTTGATCGTCGAGAAGGACTACATCAGGCTTATTGGCTTGTATTTGCCTGAGGGTGGGGAATGAGTAGTTCCCATAGATTCGGCACGTCTCATTCTCCACAACGGACTCAATATGCCCCGGAGTATAAGGCAACGCCAATGTCTCGACTACACCGTACGAGTGACGTAGATGGTAGTACAACACTCGTAGGGCCGTGTTATGCCTGTGGATATAGGCTGAGACCACATAAGCTGGACAGCAAATGTATTATGGTCTCAGCTGCCCCACGACACGCTCTGCATCTAATGTCAGGGATCTCTATACCCATCACGCGACTACGGTAGACGAGGGTGTTGAATACACCATCCTGGTAGGCCATTATGAATCCCTCGGTTTCCGACTTCACACTACTTGAAAGCAAATGTCAAGTTCAATGTTCTTGGAGAAGACTCCATGCATTGGTTTTTCCTAGCTATAGGAGCTATAGGAGCCTCTCACTCTCCGTAGCTTTGACGTGGGCTTTTTGATGAATGGGTTCCAACTCGGTGACAGAGTATGGGTTTGTCCGTTCAGTGTCGAATGCGAGACCAAGTTCATGGGTTGCACGGGTTGCTGACTTGGAAAGAAGTGCTCAAATCCCTGCATTTTGCATAATAAGCAGAGAAGGAGGTTTGAACTCCTGATGACTTTACAGGCTTCATTCAGTACCATTCTGTTATGCAGACACTCCAAACTGAAAAGTCCACCGCCTCTTTGTTGTCTGGAGAGGTATAACCGTGGAACAGAGGATTTAAGATACAAGCTCCTATGAAGATTAATCATTTTGCGAGTTTTCACGTCGAGTTGTCGCAGCTCTTCCTGAGCCCATTTTATTACTCCAAAGGAGTACAGTAGAATTAGAACACTTTGTTCCTTCCCGGCAGTTTTGATGACCAGATCCGTCAGAGTTTATGCTGATATTTGCTACAGAAAGAGTTTTTAACCTCTTAAGAGTGGCGTTGTTCCACTCCTAGGAAAGTATACGTCTCTCCGGCATCCAGATGATGTAGGATGCTTCCGTCTACGAGCTGAATTTCCTCTCCGTATTTCTCGCATAGTTCACTGTAAAACAGATGGTTGACCTTATGTCTCCGGTTGCTGGGGGTGCCGCAGTTTTATACGCGGTTTTTCCGTAGTACAATGGCAATAATAGTGAGATGCAGAAGAAACACTCCTCAGGCTATTCATGATTATTATTATTAAATCATCTTGATTTACATTTACTTTTCATGAATACTTTCACTTCCACTGATCGATCCTCAATTACATTACACCAATGCATTTGTGATTATATCCCCTTCAAGATAATATATCACAAGTATAGTATTCTCATTTCATATTCTCAAGTAAGGTGTACTATGGGGATGAAGGGTTGACAGCACAATGATGACGTATTTGGTGGAAGAGTTTCCCTTCGTTACCGAAATCGACGGGACCGAGCGATTTCATATTATTTCTGCAAATCTCATAAACATAGATATTTTTGATACACCTCTGGCTACTGAAAAGAATCCAGAGAAGCGACAAGAGTTTAAGAAGCTGAATGTATTCCGTATATTACCAAACTCGATATACAAAGGCGTGAAGATGCTCATCGAAATTAAAACGTGCTTATCTTGTGATTGACCCGCCAAGCGGAATCAATATTTCCGCCTTTAGGATGTGATATTCTCCCGAAAGTATATGCGCGTTGAACTCCTTCTGGCTTATTGTATTGGGAGTAAGGAGACGGATAATTCCCATTGATAGAATATTGGAACATTGTATGGATTGCTTTTCCTTCCTTTTTCTCCTTGGAAAACAGTCTGTTGAAGGGGCCAAACATAGACAGTGGCGGATTTATTTTTATCCAATGTACGTGATTTTTGTTTATTCTTGAATAATTGTTATTTCATTCGATTAGATATTAGGTATAAATATCTTTCAATTCACACCATATTTTTTTCCCCTTTTACAAAAACTGAAGAAATAATTAATACATATTCTGTAATTCTATAGTTAGGCGAATGCGCCGGTATTTAGTTTTCTAAATATTGGTGAAGACGCTACAATTTTATTTTCAGATTTTGGCGAATGCGTTTATGTCAGCTATTTCAGATATACACGTTGTTCCCAAAATTGGAGCAATCAATTAAATAGATAATAGTAAACGAACAATTAAAACGGAATGAAAGAATAAGTAAATTTTTCTCGAAAAAACGTTTGGAAATATTGGACCTTGAAGTTTTCGGAAAACTCTGGAAAACTTTTGGGAACCTCTGGCCAGAAATCAACGCCCTTAGATGTGCCCAAAGCGGTGACAAATAAAGACCGGCGCGTAAAAAATAACTTTGTTTTGCCGACGTTAAATGTTGAAAGATGTTATGATATAGTAAACGATATTCTTCCTTCGAACAGGCCCCCTTTAAGAAAACGCAGGTACTCCGAGCTGTGGGGTTCGCTGAGTTGGCTTGGCCTCGGCCGCAACAACCCCCATCATCGGTTCCCTGTAAGGGCGAGCTAATCGATTAAGAGTCGTATATTGTTTGTTGTAGTATTCTTCGATCATATCGCTTCTTGCATTCATTAGGATGTTTGTGACCATTTTACGTGCATATCAAAGATGAATTTTGGTTGAATCATTTGACGTATCCATACGTTTTATGTAGGTAGGTACCAATATTCTTGTTGTGTTTAGGTATTCGACTGCCTCCGTATTTTATTTACCTACATCTCTGTTTTTTAAAATGCCTACAATCCCTTTTTGACTCCGCACTGGAAAATCTCAGGTTTATTAGGTATTACGCACACGTTATTTGCAATCGCGGTACTTTTCCAGGATCTCGATAATTCAATCGGAAAATTTCGAAGCAATAAGGTAGGTACTAATTTTCGGTATTTCCTACCACCTTTAAGCATTACCTGATGGGTGGTGAATCGCAAATTGCTCTTAGGAATTTCTAAATCCGATTTAAGTATTTCCTAACTTTAGGAATGGGTTGGTGAAATCGGCTTTCAGTGTTTCATTCACCACATTCTTCCCTAGCTCGGACAAGTCTTTCGAAGACTTTTGAGGGTTGTACTCTTAAGGGTGTGCAGCTAGTTGACGGAAATAACAATTTTAACAACAATAACAATTTTTTTTTTCAACAATCCATGTGAAATGAATGTCAACAAATTTTATGTATTACCTGTTGCTTAATTTTCTCTAACTATTCATTCTCAGTAGTAGCGCCCCTTTAAAAATAAGCATTGTAAGGTCTCAATAACGGCATTGCAGTGTCCATCGATAGTTTCCAGCCCAACCCACCTGAGAAGATTATCTGCTATGAATTTATTTGGTGTTTACCTACTTTAGTTAATATACTTCCCTTTGAGCAAATTAACGTTACAACGATTGCAATCTTTTGGAGAAGTTGAAACATTATGATTTTGAAAATAATACTTTGCAATTGTTCCACTCTTATTTGAACAATCGCAATCAAGTAATGAAAACTAATAGATATTTTTCAGAGCAAGCTATCAAACATAGCGTTCCTCAAGGATCCATGCTTGGTCCATCTCTATTTCTACTATACATAGATGAATATAAACGGAACTCTTACTCTCTTTGTAGACGACACGACAATACTGTGGCATCGATGAACAATTTTTTGTTTTTTCACAGCAGAAGTAGCAAAAAAGGGAGTCTATCTGTGAAATTTAAGGGATGAGAATTTGAAATCCAGCTACCATCTACATTTTACTATAAGATTTCTTGTTGATGTAATTTTTTTGGAGCTGATGACAAATGTTGCCCCAGATAAAGGGTTGGGACGGTACCACCTAATCTTCTAACCAGTTATGCTTAAAAATGAATACAATTATTTTTGTTTGAATAATAACCTCGAAACAATGCAGTTTTTGTATCACTGGAAAGCGAATTAAGCGCCTATCAAAATGTTGTGCCACTTGCCCCCTTACCTACTGAAGATTCTACGGGTAACATCTATACCTCCCAGGAGGTTGAACCACAAGGGCTACAAATATTCATTGAAAGTGTCCACCTTGGAAATAAAAGTGACACATTTTTTCGATTTCTTATATTATTCACTAAAGGGAAGATATCAAGTGTAGAAAGTTATAAACTTGACACCCTGTACATATTCACAATGAATGTCTTGGAATGAATATTTTCCCGTCATCTTGGAAAATGGCTCCTATGAATTTATGCTGGAATTCAGCAAACTCCAAACCTACAATGATTTCCCTATCAGTATTTCATGTTTCATATCTGAAATTTCTGAAAACATAATCAGCCAACAAATTTGAAAATATCTAGAGCGATATAACATCTTATTACCAAGTCTGGTTCAGACATGATCAAAGCTGTTCAACATCTCCAGTAACATGATCTATACCTATATAGATAAAGTTCAAAAGAAAAACTCTTGATTTTAACTAAATTTGTTGTTGTTGGCACTTCATATAGATCGATAATGTACAGGGTGTTCCATTTTAAAAAAGATTTTGCATATTTTTATTTAAAATGTTTGGCAAGCTGTTTTTCACACCATGTATATCAGAGGTGAATTTCTGATATATAGTTTGAGAGAGTCACTAACACAACATTTGACCAAAAATAAATTTTAATCGAACTTGGCACAACTTTATAATTTAAAATACTATGAGTGACAAATTTTGAAAATGAAACTGTCATGATAAAAATCTCGGAAACCGTCAATATTTTCGAAAAAAAATTCACATAAAATAACTTTAATTTCTCATTTAAAAACCAAAAACTCAATTGAAAAGGTTGTCATTTGAAAAGACGATGTTGAAACCCTCTCAGCAAAAACTGAAGGGCCAAGTGAGTGCCATCATTTTCTTCTTGAAGAGATCAGAAACAAGTATAATTTTGTTGATAAAATCATCCATTTACCTATTATACCATAATGGAGATATAGAAAACCGCTCCCTTTTATATTGACGGTTCACAAGAAAATTAAGCTTGAAATTGTGGCAAATTTCAGCAAACAGAATTGTTTATCTATCAAAAACAAACTGTAGTGGACAACTGATTATTAAACACAGAGAAGATAATTTTTCCACGTGACCCGAACACGCAATGAAATCCAAATCCATCTCACCAATTCATCTCCATTTCAAATTTGTTTGAAATTTATTCCAGCATAGCATATTTTTTTGACGTGCTAATTATTTGTTGAGATTAATTGGATTACTTGTCCCTCCTGAAAGCCATACTAATTCGACAGTACTGAAAATTGACATTTAAATTACTGTTCGTTAAATTTTCAATACTGTGGTAGTGGTTCAAAAATAAGCATTATTATGCAAAATGTGTTTGCGTTTTGCATTACTTTCGGAGGCCTTATTTATATTTGATGATTTTTCTGTCTCGTACCACACGTTTCTGTTCGTCACGGACGAAAGGGGAGAAATGCGGCAACCAACTGTATAACAAAGGTCGGTTCAAAATTCCAGATTAGAAATTATACGGAATACGTTTCGATTCATTCATAATATATTTTTCCTTCGAGAGTGCGGAAAAGTAAGTTTTCCACGCGATTTTTTGTTTTGAAAGTTGTACTTTTCAGTGCATAAAAAAATCGTGCGGAAAAGTTACTTTTCTGAACTAGTGCTGCTGAAAAGTTACGTACTACTATTCATTTTATTGTATTTCTATTATCAGTTGTTTTGAAAATTGTAACTATTATAATCATAATTAATGTTCAATTTTTATAAAAAATGTTGTGTTAGAGCTTAAGATGAAAAACAGAGATTGTGTCGTAGGACATAACCAGCTGATCTTCGGATTTTTTTTTATTTTTGTACATATACAAAATAAAGACCAATTATTATAATTATTACTTTTCCGCACGATTTTTGAATTGTTAACATTAAGTATATTTAGGACTAACTAAATGATTTATGTAACAATTCTGTCTTATGTGTCATTTTGTAGAAATATTATAAAATCATGTATATTTAAATCCTTTTTTTTTCATAAATAAGATGGACAAAAACACTAGTAGGAAAAACATTGTACCTAACTCTTGCGGAAAATGTTTTTCCACCCTTGACGGCTTGCCTGAACTCTGCTCCGCGTCGTTCGTGCAACTGCCATACTACTTTCCGCACTTGTTAGGAAAATAACTATTTCCCGTTACCGACACTGTAAATAGTCCATACATACTTAGCAAAAAAGAGGTAAATGGCCTATATCATTCGTTTAATTATTCATCTTGACAACGGAATGTAAATAGTGTCATTGACATGTCTAGGGTAATAATGACTTTTGACAAGTGATACCTTCAGCTTCATTTACATCAATTTTTAGGTTATGGGACTTTTTGAATATAATTGTTGTCTATTTATTCGGTAACTTAGTTTCGCGCACAGCCTTGGCTTTGCCTCGGCTCGTACTAGTTCACCTCGAATGTTAACACGTGTTTACATTCCTTGTTACTTAAATAACTATTTCTTCAAACTATATGTTCAACAATGAATACAAGTAATTGTACTTTTATGATGATGGCGACAACAAAAATCACAGACTCCCTTGAAAACAACGTTTAAAACTGAATGCATAATGTAATCTGTTTCTTACAAAATATTCGAATTCTTACTCCATACGATTTGTTCGTCCTTCTTTATCCACTTTCGACATGGATTTCTTAAGGCTAGAATCAGATTTCCTTGACAAACGGTCGCAAAGTGGACGTTATCTTTATGGATTTCAGTAAAGCATTTGATTGTGTATCACATCATCAGCTAATAAAGATGGTTTGGAATTCTGGCATGTCCAGTAATATTCTGTTGATAGCCAAATATTTCTTGGAAGACCATAATTATTGTTGATTGTGATGGCATTGAATCCATCTGTTCTTTATCAATATTTGGATTTCCAAAGGATCCATTCTTGGGCCATCACCATTTTAATTTTTATAAATGACATTTTATATTACTTTGTCCAGTATTTACGAAATGTCTTATTAATACTAGTCAGTTACTGTTTTTTGTATCTGAGAATTGTATAAGAGTAAACCATAGTCATAAATTTCCCTTAAGTGCAATTGTTTGTGTTGTTGAACATGGATTATTGATAAATATTTAACGAATATTTGTTATTTCGTATCAGTTGAAGTAACATCCTTGTGTAAGGTAAAAAACAAAGATTGCTTGCTTGATTTTGAGAAAAAGTTCAATATCTCATAAACGGAAAGTGTTAGGTATAGGGAAACTTTAGCAAAGTTAGCTTATTTTTTCTCAAAGAATTGAAAAATACCAGAAAACACAGGGTGTTACATTAAAAAAAATAACATTTCAAACACGATATTCAATCGATAACCGGTTTTTATTTTATGTGAAATGCTCCATTCGTAGATGGATACTATAAGGCTTTTGAATGTTATCATCCATATTTGTGGAACAAGACGACTACATTGTCGTCTGACCTATCCTTGCACTGATGAGAGGAAAATAACCTCGAAACATGCATGTATGCAGTTGGTCTTTTCCAACAAAAATGAAGGATTAATGGCTTTATAACAAGTAGCACTTGCAATGTCCGTGAGGAACGGTTGCACAAATAGAAGACAGATATAATTCAATATCCGTAGGGGGAAGTAGTTGTTTTCTGTCAGATATTTGCCTTGATATCCACTTTGTGGAATTGTGTGGAGAGACAGGCATTTTTCGGTTTTACGAAATATTTTGTTTCATATATAGATACAGTGTGACCCATTTAAGATGGAAGCACCCTTATAAAACTTACATTTTTCAACCGATTGGAATGATTTTTTTTTGTTAGGTAGACATTCAAAAAGTCTATTAGGACACCAAATATCATGAATAAATCTCAATTTCCAGGGCCAACTAATCTTATTTTTCAAGGTCAAAAATCTAAAAAAATTACTAGCGATTTTTTTAGAAAAAATCTGACTACACCACTGGATTCGCGACATTTTCAAATGATTTACATGTAAATTACGTTGGAATGCGTCAATCAATAAAAAAGTTATAAAGGAATGAAATTTGAAAAATATGCTGTTTAATCAACCCACCAATTCATGTTCAGGAATTTTATGAAAATTCTGTATACTCCACTGGATTCAGGATGTCTTGAAATATTACTGATCACAGTTTCATCGAAATCTGTTCGGTAATAAAAAAGTTATAAAGGAATAGAATTTGAAAAATATGTTGTTCAATGGAATTTTAGCAACGTTCTTACTACACCACTGGATTAGGGGCAATATTCAACAAAATATTATTCAAATATTATCCATTGCATATTTTTTTCGTTATAATTTCTATTGGGAGTACATTAGACTTGTCTTATATTGTTGAAATTGTTTTCATGAAGATTAACCAGGAGTTCTCTCCTGATTGTACTTGTTTATGTATCCACTCCACTTCGAGAAATACCTATAGACTATTTTTACCATCATGATTTTCAGATGTTATAATTGTACGACATTGCAATAATCAGCCCAATAATTTTTTCAATAATCAACAGTGGTGTAGTAAGAACGTTGTTAAAATTTCATTTTACAACATATTTTTCAAATTTCATTCCCTTATAACTTTTTTATTACTGAACAGATTTCGATGAAACTGTGACCAGTGATATTTCAAGACATCCTGAATCATAAAATTCATGAAATCGAATTGGTGGATTGATTAAACGGCATATTTTTCAAATTTCATTCCTTTATAACTTTTTTATTGATTGACGCATTCCAACGTAATTTACATGTAAATCATTTAAAATGTCGCGAATCCAGTGGTGTAGTCAGATTTTTTCTAAAAAAATCGCTAGTAATTTTTTTAGATTTTTGACCTTGAAAAATAAGATTAGTTGGCCCTGGAAATTGAGATTTATTCATGATATTTGGTGTCCTAATAGACTTTTTGAATATCTACCTAACAAAAAAAAAATCATTCCAATCGGTTGAAAAATGTAAGTTTTATAAGGGTGCTTCCAACTTAAATGGGTCACAATGTATATTGATTGTTTAGTACATTATTGTCCGTTCATGACGTTACACGTCGAACAAAATTATAATCACCCGAAATAACAAAATTAATTGTAGAATGTGAGCGTTCAAACGTCTTATATGCAGTTCGATAATAAGAACTTGTGTAATTAAACCTTGCCTCAAATGTTTCAGAGTTGATCCAGAATCAACAAAATTCCTCATGGGAGAATAACCAAATGAAAGTGGTAATCCCAGCAGACCCCATTCAACAAGTGTAATAGATTATGCAGGACCTATTCTTGTAAAGGAAGGACTCTGCGTAGAACAAAATTAGTTGAGGCATATTACAGATTCGGAAATTGAATTGCAGCATGATAAATTACTAAAACTACGGTAATTTCATTCGCCATGTGCTTAAGACAACATGTCTTTAGATCAGATTTTGATAGATAATCCAAATAATACGAGTTTTCAGTTTTATTGTGTGATTGATAATATTTCTAGACATTGAAATCTATTCGATTCGGCCTACAGAAGAAATGGAATATCGAGATCCAGTTTATCGATAACTGGCTTAGCTATTTATAGGGGTGCAAGGGAATTCCGGATATTCCGATGCTACCCTAACCTTATCATGATGGACCCTGAGCAGTACCATGACTTACCAAGAGTCTCTAACTTACCATACATCAACCGTACATCTACACAAACGAATTAGCGTTTTCTTGAAGTTACTTCCCGCATGCATGTTGATATAATCAACTTTTCGTGGAACTGTACAGTGAAACAATTATTCTATTGAAAGATATTCGCTCTTCAAAACAGTGTTACTGTATATTCACCAACACATACATATTTGAACGATATGAATTCTGCAATATCAGATTACGTGTTGTGTTGAAAAGCATCATTTTGGCTAACAAACAAGGAAATGCTGCTGTTGATTGTTGAAAAAGTTGTATTAAACCCACTATCAGACTTGTTGTCAACGCTTGGATTCTCATATACTTTTTATGAAGCTGCTAGACTCTAGGCACCTTTAATTCTAGAAGAATCTGCGGAAAGAATTATTGAGGCAATTGGTCTTCTCTATCTCTAGAGACCTCGCAGATGATCCGGGTTGAAGACTTTTCTCGGTGAAAATTGTTGTTTATGAAACTTATTTTTGGCCTGTGTCTTTACGATGTTTAAAGAGCGTGGATGAGGAAGATGCCTGTCAGGGTGCAGCTTCATGTTCTCAAACTCTGGAAGTTACTCGCCTCTTAGTTTAGCAAATAAAACTTCTTGGACACTGGGAACATGATATTTCATATATGCCTTGAGAGTCATTTGGTATTTTGTCATTGGGAAGTCTAAGGAAATTTGGATATGTTGGTCGTGAATATTATTTTCATCTCGGGTTTTCTCAAGATTCTGCTGACTTTGACACCTTTGATGTATGGTACCAAAGCTTTTTGAAGCTCAATACTGTGTTTCTGATAATCAGTTTTTGGGGGACGTGTTAGTTGATGGCTGATGGACTTGTTGATTCGGGTTTTGTTGTACCTAACCATTCTGGAGTAAGGCAGATTTGAGTGTTCCAACTCTTATGGTCTGTTTTGGTTATTAAAAAAATTAATTGATTTGTGTAGATATGTTAGTACGGGTCTGTTTCCTATGTACTGTGGGATGAGATCAAAGGAGTCTTTTGATATTCTATGTTTGGTTTAGAGGATTTCTAGTGTGTTTGTAAGGGATAAAACATCAAAGCTCATCAGGATGTCGGTGCTTTGGATTGTATATTTGACTGGAATGTTTTATCTGCTGGGAGAATGATTACGATTTCTGAGGCATAATCTTTCTGCCAATATAACATTGCATGAGAGCTACATCCTGATATAATTTTCCAATATACAGGATTTTTGGTATAGAAGCTACAGAACAAAATATATATATATATTTTTAATTAGAACCGCCTATAGGTTATGACATATTCAGACTGGTTGTATTCTGATGTTTCTCTTTGTATAGTATTTTTGACATAAATAACTTCGAATTATTGGTATGAAGCTTAAATATTGAGAATTCATAGAAACCAATTAACTGAAAAATTCTAATTGGTCAATAAATGATGACAGACTTGATCTTGACAGCTCTCTATTGTTGAATTAATTTTGTTAATGAGTAACTAATGAATTTTTCAGGTACAATTTTCACCAATAATTGATATGTTGTAAGATCTCTGTTAATATTGATAAGTGGCAGTAGTATCTATCTACGGGAGGTACTATTATCTCAATTATAGAATAGGTATTCAAGCGAAGAAATCAACATGGTGTGATGTACTATGGATTTCCTTGAATTACATGAATTATTTATAACGCCATTACTGACATACATTATGGATGTTTTGTTTAAAAGCTAAATTTTCTCAATGAACTGATGGGATGATGGACAGTGTGGTTTTTGTAGTAGTTTTGCTCAACTTTTGTCAAGATTTTGCCAAATTAGAGAAATTTCAATATTTTCAATAAAGGTATAAGTACATAAGACATATCCAGAATTCAAAACAACTTAAACTTTTTTAACATGTACTTGGCCACTGGGCTGATGAAAGTCTCAGCCAATTTTACCAAGGGACATTTTCCGTCCCGACTGTGGAAAAACGTTTGGAATTCAATTTCCCGTTCAGTATCAGCATTATTCAACTTTTATACGCTTTCCACGGAACTCTGAATGACTATGTATCCGATAGGCAGTTGATCATTTTATTTGTGAGTTCCCAAGGGTTCAATATGATACACGTAACATTATTGGCTCGATTGAATTTTTGTTCAGAATACAGAATACCAGGCATATTATTTGTGATATTTCAAAATAACGTGAGATGAAAAAGATTAAAAGTGAGTTCCTTATATTCTCGATGTGGCAATTTCGAGTTATACAGTGTGTGTGTTTGTTTTTGGGTCTAAGCACAAGGATCTTGTTTACCTTAAAAAATATGTAGTGAGTTGAATTTGGGTAAAGTTGTCCATTTTTATGCTGATTGATAATTTGGGAACATATTTGACAAATCATGAGTAGTTCTTCAAATAAGGCAAAAAAACTCAATTTTGAGATTTTTATTTTCAATTCTTTAACGGAAACCCAATTCAAAAATGACAAAATATCCATTCTAGCGTGTACACTTGTGTGATTGAAACCGCATTACCCTGTTATTTTGGAACCCATGGATCGATTTAAAATACAAATTTCAAGTGCTCTATCCAAAGATGTGGACAGATATGAATTAGTCCTATTTTCAATGTCCACTATGCTCTGCAAAATGGGTCGAAATTTTGAGAAAGACCATTTAGATATATTTTTTTCTCAAAAAAGTGGATAATCTATTCGATTCAGGCATATTTTGAACACCTATATACCAAGTTTCAGCCAAATATTTCATTTAGGGTGTTAGTTATATGACAAAGTTCCCAATTCATTTTTTTTGACTATCCCTGTATGAAAAACTATACATTTTAAAGAAAAGGTGAAGTAGCCATTCAAAAGAAAAACACATCGAATATTCAGATACAAAGTTCTATCATCGTGAAGATAGATGTTCCTAGCTCAATGACAGGTTGAAAAATTATCATCCATATCGTTCAGTTTTATAGTATAATAAATGGTCAATCAACGATTGTAAAATTACTACTTTGCTCTTTTTAAATGATTTTTCTTAACTCCGACACAAATTTTGGAAACTGAAGATTTTATTTCATACGGCCAATTCATGACACTATGTTTTTAAAGTCTAGTATACCAGATTTTTTATAAACTTTAATGAAATTGACGTGTTCCCATCACATATGCGTATCTATCATTATTCCTTGACATTTGATATGAGCCAGCAAAGGGAAAATTTTTGACTTCTTGTATACATTTTAGACAGTAAATGAATGCACGCAAACAATAAGTATAATTCCTTAATTTATGATAATGCTGATTGCGATTTCAGAAAAAATAGTATGTGTACCTCCTAGTAAAAGCACATTCCCAGACTTCAATTTACATTGTCGTCCAGGAATGTATGGCTTTTACTACGAGATACACAATATATTATTGCAGGTGAAGATTATTTTTACTTCACAATTAATAGAAAATAAATCCTTACCATAAATCGAAAATAGGATTGGGCCTAACACTGTACCTTGAAGCACTCCACACTTCATTGTTCTAAATTCGCTAAATGTTTCATTTATTCCAACGTATCTTTGGTGATTTTTTAGATAGCGGTCGAACGGTTTGAAGTGTTTGAACAAGAGATAATCCACACTGGGTGATGAATGCAAAAATACAGTATTCACGAGAAAGCAATGCCTGAGTAGGAATATTCAAAAACCGTATAGTAGGTCCAGTGTTATTTGAACAAACACGAAATGGTGAAAGATATAATTTTTTGGGTCCATTCATAATGTGATAGCTGTACGGACATGGCTCGATTTCTTTCTGTGAGGATATTTGAAAGGAAATATTTATAAAAAGAGACCACAAAACTTGAACGAATTAAATGAGAGGATCAAGCAAAAGTGTGGTGAAATATCACTTGAGAAAGAACAGCCAAAATTCGAGACGGCGTTATGAAAAATATAAGGGAGATAAATCGAAAACAGCAATATGTGAGGAAACAGTTCCATTTATTCCAGTTGTCTGTTATTGTTCTTATTGGTTTTTCATATTTTTCAAAGAATATCTAAAGAACTCTTTCAAAAACAATGCCTTGAACGAATATTATTAGTTTAGTTTGGCCTTATTTCCAATATAATGGAAAGAATACATTTATACTTCATGCCACTATTTCACTTGTATATTTATCAAAATGTTTGTCATCTCATGTTGAATAAAGTTCCATACTATCCTGTACTGAACAGTGTCTGAGAGTACTTTATAAAATGTTAATTGGCATCACTGGGCAAAATAACACAGGAGTTAATGCGTGGATTATTATAAGAAAAGTAACCTTTATCAAAACACGATAATAGTCCCCATTAGAATCCACCACCAGCGTTAGCCTTATCTAAATTGCCATAATAAATAACACTATACTATTATATTTCCCTCATAATATTGTGGTCTCAAACACGGACATCCACTCGAATCGTTGTTTACTGCTATATGTCCTACATGAATTATTTATAGGCCCCCGCTCTGTATTCGGAGAGAGATTTCATGTTGAATCCCGGGCAATTTTTTAGTTCATCTGGTCATGGGCGATATGGAGAATTCATTGGGGTGGATTCTCCTGGGTGCGATAAGTGTGGGACGAAGATCAATAGCCATTTAACTAACGGAGGGTTACGTGAATCAATGAGTTTGGAACATGTATCAAAGTTTTATATACAGAGTGATTCACCACCACTTACACAAATGTTGTCAATGTGCTCTACCCACCAAAATAAGTTAAAAATCAAGAATTACAAAAATACAACAAAAAAATCACCCGATTAATTGGTAGGAACGCGCCGGCACTGGATAGAAATCACTATGCAGTCTCACTTTTCCTTCCTCTTCATTGGACTTGAGACTGACAGCAGAGCTGGCGGGGTAAGAAGTGAGATTGGGATGTTACCCACATTACAACATGGCAAAAAACTAATATTCTTGCAACCATAACACAGCATAATAGAATTACATGGTATCATGTTAAAGCAAATGTTCGAATGTTACTCCGTTATGGTCAATTCACAATTCCAAGCGACGAATGAGGTCGTCATGTACGCGATCACATACGTCCGTTTGACATTAGAGGCATTCTTGATGGCTTGCTCGAGGTCCAGTAGCTAGTCAATGGGGTTAGCGTACACCAAAATTTTCATGAAACCCTTCAAAAAAGTCCATAGAGGTAATATCTGGGCTTCTTGGAGGCCAAAAAATGTATCCACCACGACCCATCCAACGGCGTGAGCATTCGGTGTCCAAAAAGTCTCTTACCACGTGTCTTGAATTCTGGGGGGCTCCATCGTGCATGAACCATATTCGCCAAAGGTATATCGTCAGAGAGTTGATCCCTCAGTAAGGCCAAATAAGCATTACCAATCAGCCCCGCTGTTAAACGATAGGGCCCTATCAACTCATTGTTGTAGAGGCTTGCTTGAAAGTAGATGGATAATCGATACTGTGATCGAAATGGGCAAAAGGCATGCGGATTTTCTTGAGCCCAAACATGACTGTTGTGCGAATTATAGATCCCATCCCTGGTGAATACCAGCCTCGTATGTCCACAAGATATACGGAAAACTGGGGATTTTGTTTGGTGCACTCAACAAGCCATTCACCAAACTCCTGACGATGTGGCAAGTCTTGTGGCGCTTGGATTTGTTCCTTTCGGAAATGGTATGGATGCAAACGATCTTAGCGGATAATACGCCATACCATAGTTTGCGTTAAACCAAGTTTCCGAATAACACACGGGTGCTTATTGATGGATCGTCGTCGAGGAATTGCAGAACTGTTTCATCAACAACAAAAGCACGATTCTCTGCACGTTCCACGTGTGTTGAAAAACATGACCTGGTATCACGAAGTCTTTGCACTGCACCCAAAATTGTTCGTTAGTTTGGATGGCGTTATGTAGAAATTTTCTCTTGTAAACGCTGGCGTATCAAACAATAGAACAGTACCAATTTATGAACGACGTTGAACCACGCTCACTGTCAAATCATACTGACGACTGCTATATCTGCTCACGTTTCTGCAGTGGTATATCGATTGTGGTTGACGTACAAAAACATTGGTTCAATCATCTCGGATGGCTCCCAAATTTTACAGGTGCGTTCGAACATGATAGACCAGTATCTCATTCAATCTTGTGCAGGAGATGGTAAATTACCCTGTATATGAGTACGAACGTACTCATTACATAAGCAGTCAATCATATACAGGCCGTTTCTCTTATCATGTGGTAACATTGCTCTATTCTAAACCGTAATAGATGCGATTGAATGGATTGTGGTGAGCAGTAAATTGGTCACAGAAAATCACGGGGAATCTCGCACTTCCTGACTAAAAATAGTGTTTCTGTTTATTTACGAATATAATTGTTATTTCAGAAAACATAAAAAAATGGAAGAGGGCAGTTTTATTGTATTCGTAATATACTATAACGATGTAACAATGAATCTTTGATTAGACGTTTCGTGTCAAGATGGCCACCCTCAACTTTTTTTCAAAATACGGACCTGTCACTTCCAATACAAATATCGATAAAGCGATAAAATCACATTTCAGTGGTATATCACACTTGATATGTTTATAGCGTTTCCTTTGAATCAACTGGCATCATCAGTGACAACAATTTTTATTTGAGGTCTTGTCGTTCATTCGTTTATGAATTCCACAAAACCTAACGCTTCAATATAGAAATTATTAGTTACCTTTCGAATGAATGTATTTATGAACATTGTATTTACACTATAAGAAGGTTATAAAAATATATGTAGTTTCAGGGACGAAAGATAGCAATTTACCATGGAAATAAACTTACTTTAAAGTAGAAGAAATCATAAAATTTATTTTATTATTTGGGGGAAATCGAAAGCAAAACAGAAAATGAATTATATATGACAAACTATATTGAATACCCAAATTGGCGACCTCTTAGTTGAATGCACATAGGTTGTCTGGTCATACAATTTCTGTGTAATTTTTTAACGTAATGCTTATCGAAAATACTTTAGTCAGGTATGGGAATCGAGCTGGCCAGGCAATTGGTCCATCGTTTGCAATCTATTTTGTTGGGAATATTGCATCTGAATGTTTCCTTACTATTACTGCTATGGGGAGGGAGACCGTTTTGTTGAAAATATTGTATTGCATGGCGGATGTTCAGTGACAATTCATCTGAGTAATCATCAAACTAACTGGATAAAAAATGAAGATTAAGATGGAAAAATAATTCGTAATTTGGAGTGATGATATATGAATAATATGGCCATCCATTACTTCAAAAACTCTGTATTCATAGCTTCATTATATTTTGGTCGATCAACAAACCATTCTGATTTATCCTCAATGATAACCTCAACTTATAACCTCATAGGTGAATTCACCCTCTGAATGATTGAATTCATTGTTGACTATCCTGTAGAAAAACAGACGTATCTTTTTTCTAGAATATGGAAAAATATGATACGAAACTTAGGAATGCCCAGTCGCACGTAATATTAAATTGAATTGATAATTTATTCAGCTGAATTTCTCTAAAAATCACAATATTTATTACTTGGCAACTTCTAGCGCCAAATCGAGTTGGGTCAATGGAAACTTTTACCCGGAATGGCTCCAGCTACAACATATCAGATATCCATTTTGATCGAAAGACTTTTGCCACCAACATGTGTGCCTAGTCCTTTGATCAATTGCCAAATAGAACATTGGTAAACATTTTGGACAGATACTTGACTGAGTACAGTGTTCAAAAAATCAATAATGAACTAGAGAAGCAGAATGAAACAAAACACTAGAATTAACTTACGATTGAAAAAGTATAAATTTAGGAATTTCAATAATAATTTCCTAAACTGTTTGTAGTAGTCAAACACACAACACACTATATCTTACAAGTGACATACTTTGGAAAAAATCCTTGAAGAAGATACATAGCGTAGTGGGGAAAAATATTCACTCGCAATTTGGACTCGGAAATGAGAATACAAAAATTATGCTGCTGATCAATTTACGATTATTCTTGGAAATGGATATGTATACCACTTTCAGCCAAATTGAATGGAGAACCGAAAAAACTTTTCAATTTTCTCTCTTTGGGTACATTCTATGAGTATTTAGGAAATGATTATTATTATTTCAGCATCGTTGTACCCTTCAAGTACATCATTGATTGAAACATGCAATTTCTTCTTCAAAATAAAGAACTAGATTTTTGAAAACTTTCTTGTACAAAGAGTGGAAGTTATGACAAAATTTTTGGTTTTTCAGTAGAGAAGGATCTTCGATGAAGATGTATATTATCAGTAAAGTTTGTTGAGCACCTGAAAACTCGTCGAACTTATTTTGGGGTTGTTGGTTCACGCGAAGCGATATGATAATTTTCCAGAAGTATACAGTATTATCGATACTGATAAGTAAATATTCTGCCATTTTTGGGTCTAGTGTCCATTTCAAATTCTCGCACATAGTAATTCAGGGATTGTTGATGTTATTTGTCATTCGACGACAAAGCTACCTCTTTACCTAGCTCACTCTTAAGTTCCCTAACGGAACTCATATACACAAGGAAAGCTTTCGTTTTCTCACCCCGGGGGTGTTTTTTTTTTTTTTTTTTTTTCAGTGGGGTGGAAATCCTCATGGACTCTGATCGCTCGGTGTCCATCGCGTATCAGTAGTGTCAGACTCTTACTGACTAAAACCACCCCAGGTGTGCTGCACTTGCCAAGCCGTTAGGCCATAAAGCTGCACCTACATCCCATTCCAACGTCCACGTCACGATATCCCTCGCTCCTCCGCCCCGCCACACCCCCCCACCACCGTTGGGTCGTGACCCACCGAATACCGGGCGGGCAATCAGCGGGGAAGATCCTTCCTTCTTTATTCCGCTCATCCTCCACATTCAAACAGCGCCCTCCCTGGTCGGCAGTCTTATTCTATCCGAGCGCCTGCTCTCCCGATTTACTTTCGTCGCTCGTTTATCCCGAAGCCAGGCCACTATTACCGTCGCATTGACACTATGTTGGTTCTCATACTTCTTCATCCTCGACCACAGCCCCCGCCCATTCATTCAATATCCTTACCCATTCATCCTTCACACCATTCGTATCCCTTAGCTGTAACGCTCCAAGTCTATCTTCCTCTTCCTCGATCCTCCTTCTCCATTCTACCCTTTCTCTCCGCATGCAATCGTTCCTGATGTGCTCCGCCGTGTCAGTCCCGCCAGTTCCACACTGGCATGGGGTCTCTTGTGCAATTCCGAACCTTGCCAGGTAACCCCGAAAGTTCCCATGCCCTGTGACCAGTTGCACTGCCTTCCTTGCTAATGGTATACACCCCATCCCTACCCTGTTGCACATACCATGTACGCTTCTGCCGGTCCTGCCGCTGTCCCATTCACCCTGCCATTTTTCCATCACCATTCTCCTAATCCTTTCCCTCTCCTCCATTCTGCTATGTCCCAAGTCTATTTGCCATGTGATCTCTTGCAGTTCCGCACCTCTTCTACTCTCTTCATCTGCTCTTCTGTTACCCTCATTCTCCCTAACATGCCCTTTCCTCCACTCAATTTCCGTCACCAATCCCGCTACCCTTCTGTTTTCAAGCATTCTCCTAATACGAGCTGCCCTTTTGCTCTTCGTCCTCGCATTCCTAATGGTCTCCACTGCTCCAGGCGAGTCACTTATTATTCTTATGTCCATCTCTCCACCCATCAGTACCCCTTTACCTATAGCCACCATTTCGGCTTCCTGTACGCTTCCCAGCTCACTGATTCTTTCCCGACCCATTCTCCACTCGCTCCCCTCCTTATGCGCCCATCCTATACCCACTCGTCCATCCTCTCTCTTAACCGCGTCCACAAATACCTCTTTTAGCCCTTCTCGGTTCTCCAGAATTGTTCCGATCATCCATGGGTATATTCTGTCGCACCCGTTTATCCGTCCTCTTACTTTTTCTTTTCCGTGCGCCTTCCATTCTTCATACCTCGTTGCTGCCTCTATGTATAGAGGCGCTATCCCAGTCAGCACGCATAACGCGGCTGACGGCGCCGTTCTATATGCCCCGCTGGCCGATAGCGTAAACGGTCTCTGTATCGCCCCCAATTGTCTGATCACCCTAGAGTCCTTCGCTCTTGCTCCCCACACTTGGACGCCATACATCACCGCCGGCTTAACCACTCTTTCGAAAATCAGTCTGACACATCCTCTCCTTAGCCTTACGTCACGGCCCGTCCATCTTCTTAGTTTTCCTGCAACTATAGCCGTTCTCCTTCTTACCTCCTTAAGATGATCAATGTACAGTAGGCCCTTGTCTACTATCATGCCCAAGTATGTGATGTTACCGCCGCACTCAATCCGTTGCTCTCTCACCCTAACCACCGGTTCCTTGTCCAGTTTCCTGGCCGGGACAAACATGCATTCGGTCTTGTTTTCGTTATACCTCAGCCACATTTCATCCTCCCATTCTTGACATTCTTTCCACACCTCCTTCCACATCCTTTCTATTTTCTTTACCGACGGGCCAACCACCACTATCAGTTGGTCGTCGGCGTAGGCCTGGGCCCACACCTTCGTCCCACCACTTACTCTGTGCGCTGCTGGCACCCCTTCATTTATCCTGTCATATTCCTTTTCGTTTACTGCCCTCATCCTCTCGAACCATGCTTCCATGACAATAAGCCATAGCGTGGGTCCCAGGCTGGATCCCTGCGGGCACCCCCTGTCCACGATCGCTTCCACGCCTCCACTCTTGACTCTTCTTTCGCCTACAAATTCCATGCACACCTTGCCAATGTTCTCCGGTAGCCCCATCTTCCTCATATTCCATCCTATCGCAGGTCCCCATGCCGTGTTGAAAGCGTTCGACAAATCCAGCGCCATCACCATGCTATGCATACCCTCGTTCTTACTTCTCTTTATTCTCTCCACCATATTCTCAACAGCAGTCGATGTGTCCAATCCCGCCCTGAAGCCAAATTGGCAGGGCGAGAACTTCTGTCCTCTTTCACACCACACCTGTACTCTTCCGCTGAGAAGCCGGTCGAAAGTTCGCCCTAACGCGGTCAGCAAGCTGATCGGCCTTAGGCTACTATCCTTCTTAGGAATCCACACAGCCTTCACCCCGGGGGTGTATAGAGAAATAGAACAGTATAGTTGGATCACGCCTTACAAGATGTTCGAAGATATTGCGGTAATTTGGCTTAGTGAACAACAGTGGGCAGAACATTCGCGAAATGGAGACCTTATCCTATTACTGTTAACAATGCTTGCTCATCGTCTTGGGAAACAAGCTACTTGATTAATATACAAATGTTATAAGTATTTCGTTGGGTAGATAAACCTGGTCACTGGTTGTATTTAGATGCTAATCAAACTCATGTTGAAAGGAAGTTTTTCTTAAGTTTTTGAAAATCTTTACGAAAGCGTCTAGGGGTCACACAAATAAAATTAAATAATTTTTCTGCAATGAATCCAATATATTGGATTTCTCAGGTTGACTCCAACTATAACATATCAAATATCCAGCCATTTTCATCGGAAGACTTTTTCCACCAACATGTGTGCGAGGTCCTTTGATAAGAACAGTACGAAAATAGCACATTTTCTATTATATTCGCAAATACATCCATCAATTGACGAATTGAACATTTGTCAAAATTTTTGGAAAACTAGATGCAGAGCGTGTCGTGGGGCAGCTGAGACCATAATGCATTTGCTTGTCCAACTTATGCGGTCTCCAGAGGCTTATATCCAGAGGCATATTGCGGCCCTACTAGTGTTGTATCACCATCTACGACACTCGTACGGTGTAGACGAGACACCGTTGTTGCCTTATGCTCCGGGGGATATTGAGTCCGTTGTGGAGAATGAGAAGTGCCGAATCTACAGGAACCACTCATTTTCCACCCTCAGGCAAATACAAAGCAATAAGCCTGATATAGCCCTCCTCGACCATCAAAGTAGGACGATTTTCGTCATTGAGTGGAATACTTGACTGAGTGGAGTGTTCAAAAAACCAAGAATGAACTATAGAAGCAGAATATATTGGATTTTTTCCCAATATATTGGATTTATTTTCGACATATAAAAAAAAATATTCAATATGTTGTTTTTCGGAAAAAAATCGCTATTTCAAAATTGATAGTCATAATTTGGAAATTTTACAAAATAAAATTTTATTGAAACAGGGATGCATACTTTTTTAATGGAGTAAATAGGAGTCAATTTCTTAATTGTGTACCACCATTCCAAAGTTGTTTTCTGTCAGACATTTGCCTCATATCCTGCTTAGCAGGATTTATAGAGAAGAGGGTGTATTTCGCCTTTGACTGTCAAAATTGTTTGCACTATTGTGCTGCTATCTCTCCGGCAAACCGTCGAATTTTGTTCGATTTCCTTTGCAATACTCTCTACCTAGAGAGAAATAATAATGATAATAATACAACTCGTGAAAGGCATCTACAGCTACATAAGGAAAAGCCAATGCATGGGGTCTTCTTCAAGAACATTGAAGACCTTGGCTTATCCAGAAACCTGACCTTCGCTTTCCTCAGGTCGAGTGGGCTGAAGTCGGAAACCGAAGGATTCATAATGGCCTGCCAGGATGGTGTCTTCAACACCCTCGTCTACCGTAGTCGCGTAGTCGGTATAGAAGTTCCTGAAACTAGATGCAGAGCGTGTCGTGGGGCAGCTGAGAACATAATGCATTTGCTTGACCAACTTATGCAGTCTCAGCTTATATCCAGAGGCATATTGCGGCCCTACGAGTGTTGTATCACCATCTTCGACACTCGTACGGTGTAGACGAGACACCGTTGTTGCCTTATGCTCCGGGGGATATTGAGTCCGTTGTGGAGAATGAGAAGTGCCGAATCTATTGGAACCACTCAGGCAAATACAAAGCAATAAGCGTGATATAGTCCTCCTCGACCATCAAAGTAGGACTATTTTCGTCATTGAGTTTTCAGCTTCTGGCAAAACGAACATCGTTCGAAAAGAGGAGGAAAAACGGACTAAATATCGAGATCTACTCTTTGAACTCCGCAGGCTTAACCCAAACCATTCTGTCAAGATTACTATCTCACTACTGAAACTACAAGGTTTTAGGCATTGGTACACTTGGACAACAAAGAACTTGCATCGAAAGAAATCAAGATTTCTTCTTCCAGGTTTATTTTCCTAATCTGGTCGACTTGCATTACATTTCGAAGGTTTTTAGATACGCTCGGTTGTGTCACTGGGAGATTCTCAAATTCTTTGTGAGCCACTTTGCTATTCTGTATGTGGAAGACATTTTTCACGAGACGAATCTTGGAAAAACAATATACTTTTGGTACATGAGTTCAAGAGTTGTAGGGTTCTCTTCAACTTCGATCTGACCAAAGAATTGCATTGGTTTTCGAATTTGAAACTATTTTGGGCGATGTATTTCTGGTCGGAAGTTTGTTTCAATAAGGTTCTCTGACCTTTTTTAATAATCGGATTCATCAGGAATTACCACCTGATTTTTTTAGTCTGCTTTCAGATAGAAAACAAGCTTATTCTTCAATGTTTTGATTATTTTCTTTTCTCTGTTCGACCTGCTAACATGTTTTGCTTTCATTAATATTTTTTCCAATTTTATTCTTGCGTGCTTCTCGAACGAAACCTTCAGAGGTTTTTGGCTAGTTCTGAATGGAACTTTCAATACTCACCACCACTTTTTTCTCCTATACCTCACGATCTAGAGACTCAAATTGATAAAGGCAATATTTCCAAGGTATAACCTTACTATCGCTTAGTTAGCTTGAAGCTCCTTAAACTATTTTAACAAATATGCGCGTCCATTGAAAATGAACGAGTTCATTACTAAGGAAATTTTTGATGGTTTCAATGTTTCTGAGTCGAATTCAAACCGAAAATTTCATAATTGACTTTTTATTAGTGATTACTCCAATATTTTGGCGAAGGCAGCGGAAATGAGACAAAAATTTGATGGATACACCACTAAAAAATTACTTAGTCCATTGTTTCTCAGATTTAGCATGGAATCTTCCTTAGAATTGATCATTTGTGATTAATAATAGATAAAAAGAGACTCAAAGATTGATTAAATTTCAAAACTTCCGGCAAGTTTTTCTGATGATAGGTAATACTCAATATTTATTCATAACTATCGATAACAAGTGCATTATGAATAAAAACATATTATTGAACGAGCTCATGAACGATGTGTAATTTAACTTTTTTAAGATTTCCAGGGTAACATCTATTCATCCCAGAGAATGACTGTAAAAAAGATCTCGCTTGAAAATAAAACTGACGATTTTTCATACTCTTCACAGGAAGGAAGATATTAAGGGTGGAAAGTTTTCAAATTGACATTCTTTACAACTATCCAAGCAGCCAAGCTACGTTGAAAAGATCTGCACGGATAACTCGAAATCGACTCAAGAAACTCTGCAAAAATAAAAGGAGACCCGCTGTGTATTCGGTTTTATATTTGTTCTTTCTTGATTCAACGCCTTCGGTGAACAAATTTGAACAGCGTGGGATCGAGGAGAATTATGGCTACTTTTCCATCTACCGATTGCTGGAATCGTGAATGCCTCGCTCTAGCTGTGCGTTAGTCACAAATATCGATCGACCAGCATCACTTGCCTTCTCTCTGAGAGAATTTTCATGTAGATATAAAGTTTAATGAGGACACGTCTCATTGAGTTTCATTCATCGAAGTAATACAATTCAATGGACATAGTAGGTAAAATCAACAGGAAAATACAATATGTAATGAATATCTCACATTTGGAACGTGTTTCGAATAATCCATCCTTTATTTCTTATTTTCCATTGAAATAAATGTACTTCATTGTGAAAAATATAATCGCGATGCAGTCAACCAGTGTCTGTGTGGGTTCTGACTGAGAATAGTTGGAAGGGGCTAAAAGAATAATCACATGAGGTAGATACTTTGTACCATTGCCCGGTGAAGAACTGTCCAATCCACTATATTTGAATGTTTGATTATCACCATTATTATCATTATTGTACGTGAAGATATGCTTCTGTGATACGACAAACCACAACTTACATAGTTGATTTGATGAAAGTCAGTTTTTTTTGTGAAATATTTTTTACTGAATAATCCATATGTTGAATAATCCAGTTTTCAACAAATAAATTGAATGAAAGCGAGCGTATCCTAGACACATTCTGTCAACATCAGTCTCAGTTGGCAAAAACTTTTTTAGGTCAAATAGTTTCAAATCCACTGTTCAATAATACTGAGAGAACGTGCATAGCAAATTCCATGATCATTCAGGACCGCAGATATCTCAGGAACTACATATAACAATAGGAAAATAAAATATCAGGCGTGGACGCGACCAATTCAGAAACATTGGAATATTTTTAGAAAAATTCCAACATAATACCTTCGTATTTCCAATATACGAAAAAGACCATACAAATTTTATCAAATACAGGCCTAATACAGTCCCATCTCGGTGAAAACTAACTTCGCCCAAATGTTTGAAAATATTTCACAACAAAGGCTTTTCGAATACCCTACTTAATATGAATGTAGGCCGCACAATCCACACCCCTTATTGGTACGACCAATCAGCCTAATATCCTTCCTGTTGAAGGGACGGAACGCTCCCCCTGAATAATAATAATAGCCGTCCTCTGCCCGCACAGGCTATGCCTTTGGGTACATTCTATGAGTGATAAGGGATGATTATTATTATCATTATTATTATTATCATCATCAGGATGGATCTACGCCATGCTCATGAACCGGACTGCCACTACATCTCTTCAAGATGAAGTCATTAGGATCAGGGTCTCTATTGGATGCCTACAACTTTCTCCCCTTTTATGGTCACTCCTGATGGACAACCTGCTCAATGTTCTCAAGAGGAAAGGGGTAGATCTTCTTCAGGCTTATGCAGACGACCTTGCATTCTGGCAAGGACTATGTCGGGAAGGGTAGCCTCTTATTTCCTCTAAAGAACGTTGGATGACGTTCAGAGTTGGTGAACAGATGTCTGTCAACCCTAGCAAAACTGTGATAATACCCTCTATCAGAAAAAGAAATCTGGAAGATCTAAATCCACTTTCTTTTAATGGTAAGGTTATTCCATTTGCAGCAGAAGTGAAATATCTAGGGGTCACCCTTGATAAAGAACTCAAATGAAATGCTCAATTGCTTAGACCAATGATCACATACGGCCCAGGTGAAGCTCTCAAGTTTACAGAGACAGGCTTCTCTGGCGATCACTGGTGCCATCAGCACCCCACCATCAGCAGCTATGGATATCCTACTAGACCTACATCCTCTGCACATCTTCCTGGAGAGAGAGGCTAGATGGACAACTTTCAGAATCATGCATATTGCCAACTACATGCAACTCATACAGAGCGTAACAGACTGCTGATCGACACTGAAAGTCACAGCATTCTGGGAATGACCTCTAATATGATGCCTCTAACAGCGAATTGTGACCTGCTTTATACCGTTATAATTCCGATGACTGGGTCCTCCAAGGAGATGAACTATTGAGAGCAGAATACTGTTGGTTCACAGATGGTTCGAAAAAAACACCCTCAGGTTCTGGTGCAAGTGTATACAGTCGTATACTTTAAAAAGAAATATCGACCTGTCTAGGATTATATGCGACAGTATTCCAGGGGGAAATTCACGCCATCGATGTACGTGTAGAGAGAATAGAAGAAAACAACCTTACACAAAGATCAATCAAAATTTTCTCGGACAGTCAAGCGGCTTCAAAAGCACTTGGCTCATATCGATCAACGTGTAAGCTAGTGTCAAACTGCCAGAGAAGACTCTCCCCAATAGGAAGACTCAAAAGGTATGTCTCTGGTCTGGATTCCTGGCCCCTCCAGTATGGAGGGCAATGAAACGGCGGACCTTCTTGCAAGATAAAGTTTCGCAAGTAGTACTAGAACCTGCCATTGGCGTCCCACCAAGTTTTTCTAAATATGCACCTGGACAGCAAGAAAAATATTAAACTTCTGGCCAAAACCTACCAGGATTGGCTCATTCCGAAGCATTCATATATTCCTCGAAGAATTTGACCAAAACACTGTTAGATGGCATGCGATGTCCAACAGGCCTACTCACAGACCACTATTGTTTGAATCATCACATGACAAGACCTGAACTGTCGAAGGACTCAACATGTCGTCTTGAAGATGATGAAACAGCCAAGCTCATCCTTTGTGCATGTCCCGCCGCGTACCGAACCAGGTTTTAGATGTTTGGCAGAGTTTCACTCTCTCCCTCGGATCTTATAGATCATACAAGCTGGGTTTATTTGGTGTAATATGAATTGGTTTGAGGTACAATTGACCCTTAGGGGTCGCAGTGGAGAGCTGAGCAGACCTGCCCATTCTAAACCTAACCTGGTATGAATTACTTTCCGGAAAACAATTTGCATTCCGTATAGGCATCTTTGCATGATATCCAATCCTCAACATCAGCTATGAGATTCACTCCTGCCTGGACAGAAGTATACCATCTTGTAATTTTATTGATTTGTCGGAAATTTTCGATAGTAGGCCAATCAATAGAGGATTTTTTCGTAACAAAAATACTAGTAGGAAACCGACTGTGCCATCATATGAAAGACAGTCCGTAGTCAGTCCGTAGTTATATTGTATTGTTAGAGTACTTCAGATATTATAAAATAATATGATAATACATTAATAAATGTGTTCTTTTATTCATGAAGCATATGCATACCCATAACCAAAATTCCGATTTTCATTTCCTTCCGTAACATTTATCTAAACTTTTTAAAATTGTTCTTCATATGCGGGAGCATAATTTTTTTATAATCTCCCACCAGATATAAAGTGTGAAAACGATGATAAACTCTTCAGGCAAGTCTCAAGAAATTTCTCATTAAATATTGCTTCTAGAGCGTTGATGAGTATCTGGAAGTATCATTATTTTATGTTCTTAGTGAGTTTTCATATTTGTTTATGTATTCAATGCTTTTCAACCACCCTTCTATCTTTTACCGTTACCGAGATAAACATGCATATACTCTAATTTGAATAGCCCTGAATAAGAACTCTTTTGGAAGATTTTTCATTGGTGCAATGTTTGATTCGATCAGGTAGTTTGTTGAAATGGTCTACTCCAGCATAGAAGTGATACTTTCAAAATTGCTGTAGGTTATGATTGTTTTGTAATTATAAAATCAATACAAGTACCTACTAGTTATTTTGTTCCTATATTTTGCCACCCTTGTCATCATTTTCCGTAGTGGTCATGATGATAGAGCACTAGTCTATCAATCAGAGGGACGTGGGTTCAATTAACATTTTCAGTTTGCCTGTAAAATGAAGTGATGCCTTCAAGTGACTACAGTTGTCCTTTGGGAGATTTTTATTTAAGTCGCCAGGAACAATAATCGCTCTATACTTTTTGCAGTAGGTTCTCCCATCGGTAGGACAATATAATATTATAAAGTAGGAGAGATAAAGGAGCTGATAGGCAGTAGCTTCTATAAATATTCCTCTGAACCTATGTTGATTGTTCCACATCAATGAAATCCAATTAGGTACATCTGTATCCGGAGTCCAGTTATATTCTCCTGTATTGTGACATAATTTCCAGTTGGAATTTTCGATCGTGTCATGACAGAGCGCGCCGAAGGCAATCAAAATGCTTGTATACACAGTGTAATAGGAACCAGTCTATTGTGTATTCATGTTAATTCGAATCATCCTCATAGCTCGTAAATTGCTCCGAGCTCGAGCTTTGTTGACCAGTGACTTCAGAGAAATGCATTTCGGATTATGTGGTTCGGCTTAAATCTAACCAACCAACACTGACACAAATAAATGTCCCTGCGGCAGTTTTGTTGGTGATCCGGGCTTTCCTGTTAGCAGGAGTTCGATTCAGGTGGTAGGATCGATTTTGTATTTCATATGCCCAACGTCTTTGTGATTGATTCAAAATAGTTTAATGATGGCATGATTTCCGCATATTTGCGTTATTCATGGAAATATCAGCACAAAGAAATATAAAAAACTCTATGTTGAAATTAACGCTTGTAAATATTTCACAAAAGATACGTGATGGAAATGAAGGACTGGTGATATGAAACGGAAATATTTGGGGAAATCAAATTTGTATAATAGCTATAATAGATGAAACTTCACTCAGAAAAATATTAACATCATTACAGGGCAGATCACGAATAATTTAATAACAGATGCTAATGCACTTGGTATGGGCGGTACATATTTTAACGGTGGAACCAAAAAAATAACAGTGGATTATGAATGAAATTGATGAATGAAAGAGGCTTCAATTCCATGGAGGATGTGACAGCTCACAAGTCCGGTCCAGGAGAAAGAAAAATTCCCTTGGGTAGTAGGGATTAAAGAGTTAGTTAGAAGTTGGCGGCGAAACTACCAACTTGGCGCGTTTTCCTTAAGTTTTTTATTTACTCTTTCATCTCAATGTAACCATTAATTTTGAAGAGTGAGTGCTGCGTATCGGAGACGAATAGATAGTATTTTGAATGATTAGCGACAGTAGTAATTAGGTGATGACATTTTTCTTAACTTATTAATGGTCTATTGTGGCTCATACCAATCCATATTTCACCAACTGAACCCATCTTCTTGACGAAGCCGATTATTTTTTTGTGTGTATGATCTGTCAGGTCCGAGGGAGGGAGTGAAACTTTGCCAAATATCGAAAACCTGATTCGGTCCGCGGCGGGACAGGCACAAAGTAAGTGCTCATCATCAAAACAGAGACGATATGTCGGGTCCTCCAACAGTTCTAGTCTTGTTATGTGATGATTTAAACGACAGTGGCCTGTGAGTAGGTCTAACAGTGTTTTGGTCAAATTCTTCGAGGAATACCTTGGAATGAGCCAATCCTGTTAGGTATTGCCAGAAGTTTAATACTCTCCTTGATGTCTAGGTGTTCAATGTATATTTGGCAAAACTTGGTGAGATGCCAATGGCAGATTCTAGTCCAACAAACCTACTTGCTGTACCTTCTCTTGCAAGGTCAGCCGTTTCATTCCACTCCATACTAGAGTGGCCAGGAATCCAGATTAGAGACAGACTAGTTTGTTCGATACCAGCTTAGACGTTGATCGATACGAGCCAAGTGCTTCCAAAGCTGCATGACTGCTGAGAAAAATTTTATTGATCCTTGTGTGAGGTTGGTTTCTTCCAGTCTCTCTACACATTGATTGATGGTGTGAATTTCTGCCTGGAATACTGTCGCATATATTCCTAGACAGCTTGATATTTCTGTTCTAGGTATACGACTGTATAACTTGCACCAGTATTTCAAGTGGCTAACAGTTTAACTGAAGTACTGCCTTCAATAACTCAGTAGGGTGTTGTACCTACTGGCACTTTGAATACTTCATTTGTTCACATTTTTTCATTATTCAACAGTCAAATCTCTCAGGTGTTTCTCAAAGGTAGCAAAAGAATACTATAATTCAAAACAAACATATTTTGAATTGGTACTGTCTCTAGCATCGTGATGAGATTGCACTTGCCACTATCTGCTTCTCGGATACAACGTTAATATTTTATGAAGTGGTGATTTTGTTACATAAAAATATCTTCGAATTAACCAATTTGATTTTGTTGGGCGAATACAGATTGATACCAACTGTGACGCCAAGGGTCGAAATGATCAGTACCAATGGACCCTGAGAATCGGGTTTGAACAAAAATCGTTTGCTAATCTAACAATATAGTACCATTACCCATTCAACACATGTACGTTCGATGGACATCCACTGAATATTCATTTTGTATATTGGGGATATCCAGATGACATCTAGTTGATATCCGGTGAATATTTTATGGACGTCCTGGTGATGTTCCTAGTTAAAGAAGCTGGACTTCCGAAATATATCCTCCTGGGATATCCATAGTTTAGTAAATCCTACTGATGAAGACAACATGTTTATCAAAATGGGCATGTAGGAATAAAATTACTTGTGTGGTGAAGGAGAAAAATACATTTTATTCTCATTCAATTTCATTATTGCCAATACTGATTTCTGAAGTACATTTGAAATGTCAAATTGTTTTTTATATCTCATCAGTGAAAATTTGTTTTCGATTCACTCAATCTGAGAAAGTTACCAGTGCACCAGGATATACTATATTTCTTAGATCGTCGCTAATCGTGTCAACTAAAGTTAGTCTGTCTTCAGTACAAAAAAGAATAAATTGATGAATAATCAGTTTTTGATACAATTGGTAATGTCATTTATATACAGGGCTATTCAAATTCGAGTCTATGCATGGGGATCTCGGTGACGGTAAAATACAGAGGGGTGGTTAAATGGGGGTAAAGTTGCGTATTTCAGAGGTCAATTACGTGACACAAAAATACAGGTCCACATTTGAAAATAAAAAGTTGAGGGTGGCCCGGGTTGTACGATGCTTTGTATTTAATTTTTAATCGCATATTTGGATAGTCTACAAAAAGTTTCTAAGGCAAAGTGCCAAAAGTTTCAAACAATCTTCACAAAATAAAGAGGTATAGGCAAAAAAAGAATTCCGTAATTTTCGATGTTTCCTGTATATTTCCAGAACCAAAGCAGCTAAATCAGATTTTTTTGTTCGACGTATTTAACCTCTGAAATACGCAACTTTGCCCCCATTCAACCACCCTTCTATCTGTATAACAAAATGGCCCTTATGTGATTTCCTGTGGCGAAAATAATAATTTGTTGATATGAGTAACCTGTTTGCTATTTGAAGATAATTATTGAGACAAAAATCGCCCCATTACAAAACCGGTTTCATCTGAAAATACTCCAAAAGAGAAAAAATCACAAAAACTCTTTGCTCAGATGTTTTCAGCGATATCATCACTCGCTATCACCTACTATAATGTTGCATAATTTTCTGGATGCCACGTTGATTTCCTGTCGCGTTTAAATATTTTCTTTTCAGCTTTATTCTGAGAATGTGTCACAGTATATTATTTCTTAAAGGAGCTGCAATTCGACTTGAATGGCAGTTCGGTATCACTCAGTGGACAACAGCTTTAAGGCAAGTGACGGGCATTATTATTATTATTATTGGTAGAGTTTCTAACAATTAGATCGTATACCCAATCCCTTTAGATGAACAAAATAGAATACTATATTTCTTAAAAAAAAGTTAGTGTCCAGTTCAAAAGTAAATCAATGTATCATCAGTTTTTGACACAATGTACAATATCATTTGTATGTAACTAAAACAATAGTTGCCCTAGTGTGCTTCCTTGTGGTACAACGATCTCATTTGAAAACGTTAATTTGTTGATATGCATGATACCTGTTTTCTATTCTAGAGATGATCAATAAACCATTCTAATGCCATCCCTGAAATACAATTGTTTTGTTTTATAATGACAAATCGCTCACCTGAGAATATACTGGCAATAGCTGCTATTATGAAACTGATAATGACTCCTGGGCCTGCTACCTTTTTCGCTACCATTCCTGCGACGAGGTACATTCCTGTTCCGACACAGCTGCCGACGCCTAGGGACGTCAAATCTAACGTTGTCAGGCATTTCTGAAACAGTATAATTTAGTTAGGAAACGGGAATTATCCCGTGGGATTGCTGAATTGTGACGTTCAGCGGGACGAGCAAAAGTAAAAATCGTTCAAGCATTAGTTGTCGATATGTTGGAAATTTAGGCCATGGGAATAGGTTCCAATATTGAGGACTCCCTCAGCAGCAGTTATCTCATCATTTCTAAGAACTCGTACAGTTATGATGATGAGGTGGAAATGTTGGGAAAATATTATTCTGTGATAGTTCAAGGACGTATTATTGGTAGAATCCTTGATATAAAAGTTATGAATCACGAGTGTGGCTGAAAAAATCATGTTTATTATCCTAGTGAGAGGCACTTAAGGCACAAGAGGCATTAGAAATTTTGATTTTTTCTGGGTTCAGAGGTCTCTCTCTCTCTAATAGCCTTCATGATTAGTTCAAAATAATTCTAACGGCTTGCTTCAATTTGAATTTCACACACGCATATTAGATTTCTTAAAAATTTATTTTGTTTTCCCTCGTACTAAGTAGAATTTGACATTTATTCGGTATTACTTTATATCAGAAAACACTGTGATTTTTGGAAATAAGCATTGTACAAGCAATGACAACATAATATCGTCGGGTGAAAGGAATTACTCACTAAGTACAATAATTATCATAATCGACATATTTGTACTAAATACATTATCTTTTAATAAGGTTTTCCTAGAAAAAATCGTTATCAACGACAACCGCGTCACAACAGTTATAAGAATTTTAAAAATTCATCAATTGCATAGTTTCATGTGATCTCGGCAGGACAAAACTTCAATCATCTCAATTGTTCAAATAATATAGTACCTACTTGGTGAGTTTCTCTTATTACCCCACGATGTCAGGATGGAATTTCCGATACAACTAATGGAGTTAACTTTACAGGGAGCCTTGTTTTACGGTTCAGTAGATAGCAAAAGGGCATGAGAATATAACACTAATAAAAATATAGCATCTAGTCCCATTGGAATTGCTGATGAATCCAAGAACTAAAAAAAGGCATACATTCGATTTCCAAGTCTGACAGCTTCAATCATCATTCACAATGAGCTTCAAGTAGTATTTAGTTCGAGAAGTTAATAGACTGTGACTACAGAAATTAACTTTCAATGGGCAGCTTGTGATAATCTAACAAATATTCAAACTGAATGAAATCGTCCCTAAGTACCACGAGGAATTAATATCAGATATCATCAATGCTTATACACAAAAAACCTATAGTTTAGATGAGTCTGGTTGTAGAAACAATTGTAAATGAGTTATTTGCTTTTGAAATAGAATGTTATCAAACGACTGATGAAGAAATATGATATCACCCTTACATATTACCCTTTACTTGACCAAAACATTGTTATACATCTTTTTCAAATCAATTTCTCGTCATGAAATTTCCAGTCAGGCCATGGCTGCGTAGTCCCAATATACCCAGAGGGCGCGCTGGTGTGACATTAAACTCATCAAACACTCCCCATGTCCGTGGGGTGAGTGATTACTGAGTACGAGAAAATATGTGCCTTGGGTAGGTGGAGTGAACCAAGAATTACGACCTTCTGCATTCTTCCGGCTAAGATTTTTGCCGCATCACCTCAAGCCGGTATGATTTTCAGATTCGAGAGCAGCGTATCTATCATTTACCAAGTACCCCTATGATTAGAATCACCTATTCAATATAATGATTTTGGTAAAGCATGCAGAGTTCAAAGAGCGAATATCGATATTTTGTTCCTTTTTTCTCCTCTTTTCAGATAATATTTAGGAACCGAAAACTTTATGATGAAAATCGTCATACTTTGATAGTCAATGAGTAGATATATTCGGCACTTCTCATTCTCCAAAACGGACTCAATATCCACCGGAGTATAAGGAATCATCCATGTATTATTTAAACCATACGAGTGTCGAAGATGGTAGTACAACACTCGTAGCGCCGCGATTTGTCCCAGAACTTTGGCTGAGAGCATAAGCTGGACAGGCTGACAGCATGGTCTCGGCTGCCCCACGATATGCTCTGCATCTAGTGTCATTCCCATCACGCGACTACGGTAGACGAGGGTGTTGAAGAGACTATCCATGCAGGCCATCATGAATCCCATGGTTCCCAGCACACTTGACCTGAGAAATGCGAAGGTCAGGTTCCTGGATAAAGCAAGATCATCTCAACCTTCTTGAAGAAGACCAATTGCATTGACTTATCCCAATGTAGCTGTAGAAGACTTTCACTCTCCGCAGCTTTGAAGTGGCCTTCATGCTAAACGGATCCCAACACGGTGACAGAGTTTAGGTTCGTCCGTTCAGTGTCGAATACGAGTTTATCGGCCCCAAGGGTTGCTGATTCGAAAAGAAATGCTCCAATCCCTGCACTTTCATGGTTGCAGACCACGCTGAGGAGGGGATCTGAATTCCTGATGACTTTACATGCTCCATACAGAACCATTATGTTATAGATACTCCAAACCCAAAAGTCCATGGCCTTCCCGTGGTCTGAGGAAGTATAACCGTGGAACAGACAATTTGTGATGGAAGCTCCTATAAAGATGATGATTTTGCAAGTTTTCAAGATTAATTGTCGCAGCTCTTCTTGAGTGTATTCCACCAATCCAAAGGCGTACAGTGGAATCGGAACGCAGCAACGTTGTTCTTTTCCGACAGTTCTGATGACCAGATCTATCAGAGTTTATGCTGACACTTGCCTGACACCTGGGAACGACAAGTGTCTCTACAGCGTCAAGATGATGAGAATGCTTCCTTCTACGAGCTGAACGTCCTTTTTGTATTCCTTGCATCGTTGTCTTTTGAGGTGTATCGTAGGACATTTGTCTATCCCGAACTCCATGTCGAGAGCATGCGTGTACTCTTCCACCACCCTCAAAAAATTATGTAAGTATATGATTTTTCCATGCGACGTATAGTTTGTGGTCATCCATGTGACATAGTTGGATGACCTCATGCCTTCAGATGCTGGAGTGCTGCAGTTGTATTCTTATTCAGATATAACGTTTATGTGTTGAAAATTTCACGGAATGTACACATAAGTAGGAATGTATTGAATATAACAGTTGAAAATGCAATTATATTCAGTTAAAATGCCACAATGCCTACTATTCTGTAGGACACAGAATGGCGCTGAGATAACGTTATACATTCATCAAAATGATAAACATCTACGGTTTTCTACATTCTGATATGGTTCTCTTCCACCAATCTACATATTCACACATTCTGCTATAAAAAAGAGCGTGGTGATAGGGAACATATAATTCGTTCCCACTGTGTAATTAAAAATTTTTCATGATATGGAAAACAAAACAAAAATTGTGTTGTCTGGTTTACGAAAATTGCAAACGAAAGTTATTACAGAACTGTCATCATTAGTCATTGTCAACCTGGTATACTAGTTCAATGAATAAATTACACAATTTCTCGTTCGTTGGAGAATTTCCAATGTTTGAATCACCAGAGGATAGTGGATATTTGAGCTTCATAAAATGTGAGTATCATTTTAGTATACAGTTGGAAAATTAGCTAATTCATAGTATTTGTTTGTTACACAACCTTCATCCTGAATGTTCTATGGTTAGTTATCAAATTACCTCGTACTCTTTTACGGAAGAACATTATCGTCCCATTTCAATTCTCACAATATTATAGTGCATTATTTTTTGAGGGTAGTGGTGCTGAAGTTATGATATAGTTCTGTTAACTAAGGGCTACTTGAAAATGTTACTTACAAAATATTATAAAGTACATCAAAACTGTTTTCTGATCTCCACTGAGATCATCTGGTTCCTTATGACCCGTTTTGGCTTACACACCATTCCCAAATGATTGAAATTACATTAAGTTCTTGAAACTATAATTTAGATATGCACTAATCAACCTAGTTGGCGGGGTTAATGTTAATGGCACTCTAGTATTGTTGATTAATAATTACAGCTTCATGTATATGAAGCTAAGTTAATCATATTAGTATAAACTTTGAAGTTTGGATTTTCATTCGATTTGGACTACATACTATCAAAAATTTTTGATAATGTACCAAAATAATCTAAGGGGATTGTACTTTCTGTAGAAACTTTTTCTCAATATTTTGTACAACCTCCTCAGATTTCTTTAGTCCATGATCATTATCAACGTTACAAATTGTCTTTGTATTTTTCCAAATTGTATATTCTACCTTCCTTCTGAAGCAAGAATATTTAGAAAATATTTCATTTAACGTAGTCAAACAAGATACAAGAAAAAATCAGATATACATGATTCGGAAATAACAATTTTGGGTGGAGAGGTTCTGCGCAGAACTACTATTATTTCGGCCGAAGTTCAGCTCCGTCGAACAGTAATATTAATGATAATGAAGCCAGAGATTATACGTTGGATTAGTAAATCAGAATTCCGTGAGTGATATCATAATACTGAAATTAAGGGTTAGTTAAAATTCTGCGATGCTAAGTTGAGTTGAGTTAGCTAGTCAGAATTCCGAAAAACTGCGTTAGGAATGACAAATACTGAGTTGGTAAATCGTTAATCCTGTGATACCAAGTCAGCGTTATGAAATTCCCAGTTAATAAACGAGATTCCTACAAAATTCAGAGTTTTTTGTCGGAATTTCTGATGGTAAGTAGGAATTATGGATTTTCTACCAGTAAGTAGTAATTTAGTAGGAATTTGGAGATAACATTTCCAAATTATGAAATGTCAATTGTCATTTATGATATAACGAGTTAGTATGTCATGTCATGAAATTTCGATTATTTCGATATTTCTGATGTTTTGTCAGAATAATGAAATTTCCGATGATCAGTGTAGATCTGGTGAAGACAGAGAGCTATTACTTATACCCGTCATACCGTTTTTTGATAATTCTTTAATTGGGAGAGGTGACCTGTTTCGAAAATGTTGCTTCTCATCAATGGTATTGACTGTGCCCCATCCAAATTTACCATTAACTCAGTATTTTGATACCCCCTTCTCTAGCTGAAGGTCTTAAATCACAACTCCCCTCGTGGACAAAGCATTTATTGGTCATTCACTGGGAAACTTGAACTCGGGCTCTATATACATTCTTTCCTCTAACTGATTGCATTTTATGGTTCCAGGCCCCAGAAACAATCTTCGAATACTGTCTCAAGAAATCTACCTTCCACCATTCGACAATTCTCGAGCATATTATGATCTTAATGAAAATGAAACAGGTGAGGCGAAAATCCGATGAAAAAAATCAGAATAACGTACTGAACAGCTTATTTTAACAGAAATAACCACTTATAACCTGAGGTTCTTGGAAGGCTTTGAAACCGCAGGGGACGTCAGAAATGGTACATAGTTGAATTCATTGAAATATATTATTTCCTACTTGAAAGCTGAAAGCCAAACGGTATATAGCAGTTCGGGAGTAATTTGGATTTCCCTTATTTTACCAGATAGGACAGGCAAAATAGGGTTTTTAAGCTTATTTAATTTCAGGAAGCTGGAAATCGTTTCGATCTCTCCTTTTGCATGTAATGTAAAATGGTAGGTATTGCAATAATCATTTTTTTCCAGGAAGTCTGTTGGATGAATTCAATATCAGTAGTATGGACGCAGAATTTATATTTCTGGGTAAGAATAACCATATTACAATTTCCATATCCATTTTAGCTGTTACCTTCAAGGGGTATACATGTTTCAGATTCAGTAGAATCCATATCCAATGAGAGGAGATAAAACTTTCAATTTACACTGAATAATATATACATATGTAATATAAATTGTTATCGCTTACAAGTTTCGACACTCCCTGTATACCCTGAGGCAAAACTAAAATATTTCAGTCCCAATTTATAAACTGCACAGCCGTATCAATGGGCATCATATTATGTCAATTGAATTGAATTGAATATTTCCAAGCGGATCTGGAAACCTGTCAATATCTTGTAATTATATTTAGTATTCACGATTGTCCGTTATTTCTGCTCATCTATGTTTTGTTATTTTTATAATATATTAGTGAGATCATGAAGAATGAGAAATAAAACTTCCTATGTTTGTGTTTTGTGTACCACTTGTATTCGTAGCACTAATGTTATTACTTTTCATCCTATTTGGCCATTTTCAAACTAATATTTCAACCAAATTTTTTCAAAATTAGTTTTTGAAAATATAATATTTCGATTTGGTGTTTCAGAAAGTTTCAATGAAGATTTACAAAACGAACTGCCGGATATAAGTTTACAGGATATATTTTTGGGTAAGTAACTTTGAACTGGGAAAATCTCTTATTTTCCATACACTGCTACTTTCATAGATAGCATGACCTAGTTGAGAAAACAAAATTGCAGGCAATAATATAGAGAATTCCCATTTCAGATCCTCAAGTGATGAATAGCAGTGACAATCAACAAGAAAAATCAAGCAAATCAGATTTTGCTTTCAGTGATAACGATATTATGAATCTTTACTATTTGAATGAAAATCCGGTGAAAGAAAAAAAAACCAGGACTCCGAAAACTGGCAAAGAGAATAAGAATAGCAGGAAGAAAAAAAATGTGCCCCACTGATGAATAGGCTCAGTATCTTTAAATTTAACGATTTATGTTTGAATTGTATATAATGTACAAAAAAGAATTATTGCAAATGTAAGAATATGCAAATAAGAATACGGGGTTGCTTTCATCTTCTACCTCAGCATAAAAAAATCTTTGATTCAGTTGGTAGGTACCTCCATTTCAGATAAAATGTTTTTATAGAAGTGGCGATATTGTTTGTATCCTACTATTTTGTGGTATTTCATAATTGGTTTTAAGTTAATATCGCTTCCACCCTGATACAATCACAATCTCCAGCAATGAAACTTGATTCCGACATCAAAATTACGATAAAATTCCAGTCTCAACTTCAATTTCCTCGTAATTTGGATTGGGTCATAAACAATGGGGACGCAATAAAATTCGTAATTTCATCCAACGATAGAAGGTTGTTTAAAGATCAGGGATGCCATAAAAAGGCTATAGTACATTCTGTCAGTGAAAATGCGTGGATATGGCAGGATAAAACACAGGATCTGTGCTCTTCATATACAATTCAGGTGTCGTGAAATGGGGCTGACTGACGGAAATTTGAATATTAAATGGAGCATCGAACTTTGTTTGAAGTGATTACGAAAAAGCAGGGAGTAAACCATATAAGAAAATGTCACAGTCTGATGGAATACAATAGGTGGCAGTGGTAGCGCAGTCTCCCTAATAGTTTGAGCTAAGCTGAAGAAATTCGACAACACTGTAAATGCGACCTTGGACTTTGTGGGATGTTGATACTAATTAACGTATCTCAGGTAGATCCGACGATTACAGGATGGATTATTTCTGTTCTGAATGATGAATCAACGTACAATTTATGTAAAATAGTGTATGAAATGTAAGTAGAAATGTAATGTTTTATTATCAGGACATGAATTTCATGTGGGGATTTTTTTACTCTAATATCTGTTTGTCTATCATCAGTTCGCAGAATTTTTGCCTACTATCGAAATCATCTTCATTTAACCAACTGAACTTCATTAGGGTAGTATTTTTCCTTACGTAAAGCTCTCAATATCGATGATTCATTCAAAATATTGTCGGCGGCAAGTTGTCTACTTGTCATATGCTCACATTTCATCTAATGTTTTCCTCATCCAATTTAACATTTTCATCAGGTTTTTGAATAGTTTTTACATGTTTAGTTTCACGATTTGCTTCTTTATATTGCCAACTGTAGCCTGTGAGACGTGTTGCCCAATGTATTTATTATTAAACTTCCAACAAACTTCGCTGAATATTCTGTCGATGAAATGTACAGAAGTAGGTACTAATGCTCTCGACTTGTACTTTCCAATAGTTGACAAAACAATATATGCTACACATAACCGAAAATAGGGATAGGGCGATACAATCGAAAAGGGGAAAAGCTGAAAAGTCTCACGTTGGCTAAAAAATAGCTCGGACAATGGAAGCTAAGAGAAGTAAATAGAATATAGATGTATCCAAAGCAGTTCATCAGGCAAATATTGAAAGTATTGGCAATCATGTAGATAAAGAGACAGTGAGATGGAAACTTCTGACAGAGAAAATACGAAGTTATAGAAATTACTCTGAAATGAAACTAAAAATAGGTGAAGATATTATTGATGACTAAAAAATTATTGCAAATAGAATTTCTGAGCATAATAATTGCCTAGTCTCTGACACTTTTTTTTTCAGTGCAAACTGAAGTATTATATAAATTGTCAACTTTTCTAACAACCAAGGTAACATATCCTTTCACATAGACGGAATACAATCGCAGACTTCTGGTTTCCTCTGAATATACGTTTCAAACACACATCATTACAGCCAACCAATGTCGTCTCGATATTTGATAAAATTGATACAGACATTTTCAATTTCAGTTTGGATTTCCACATATCAATACTTCTATTTAAAAAAAAACAATTGCGCTACTTTCGTTTCAATTTTGTTTCTGCAATCCTCCATACGAACTGATATGTCTTCGTATTCTCGCAGCCATTTCTATTTGGCAGTGTGCAAGAGTAAGCCTCGACAAATTCACATTTTTTTATTCAAATCCGCATAGATGGTCCGGAGGACATATAGCAGTGGCGTACTGGCTTTTTCCAGCTTCACTATTGTTTGGCAAAATAATGTTGTGTAATGTGTGTAGTGCGGCTACTCAACAATTATTTCCGCAGTTGATGAATAAAATGAGTCAGACGTGGAATTTATTCTCAAAGTATTGGCGAAAGTAAAAATGAATCGGACCATTTAGTGCATACAACGTGCTTTTGTTGTGACCATTGTGAACCTTTTTCAAAGATGCGATTGTCACTTTGCAAATATTTATACCCTAAATTTTGCACCATCAATAAATAATATAATTCTTGTATGGAGACGACAGCGTTGTAGAAGTTTCTAACCTGTTAATGAATTATTTATTTCACACCATAATCAAGTAACTAATGCTACTCTTGGCCGGAGCACTTTTTTACGTAGAACTCAATGGTGTAAGTAACTTATTTTATCAAATAAGATATTTTTAGTAATATTTCAATAGAGCTTTAAATTACCTTTTTAAAACTGTAGCACACTTGATATTTTGCTAGACTCAATACAGAGCTTTTAGGATTTTTCATGTAGACTTTGAAACGCACACTTTGAACAAGTAGGCTTTGGACGATGCGGCGACAAACAGAAAAAAATTGTTGAGAAAAATTGCTATCAAATGTTGAGAAAGCTTTTCACAGCAGTGTTAAAACTCATAGTTTCAATGAAACTGATAACAATTTTTACTATATTGATTATTGATGAATGAAACTCAATAAACTGATGACAATTTTTACTATATTGACTACTAATAAATTAAACTCCAACAATAATAATAATAATGATAAAGAACAAACAATGAAATATATTTCTTCAGAGATGTTATTCAAAATGTCAACTAACTTCTCCTACATACAAGCGACACCTTTTCTGAACGTTTTTACCGAATCAATCAGTTCAATAGGAGTGAGAGAAGCAAAACTTTGCATCACTGCCGCTTTCAATTCATGTATAGAATTGGTCGGCCATTTGAAAATAGGTTCTTTCAACCTTCCCCAGAGGTAAAAGTCCATAAAATTTAACCGAAAATCACGCTCTTGGATAAAATTTTCCAGGAACCACTGGCAAAAATCCATGCGGCGTTCAAAATCTCCTGGTTTGAGTTTATAAACTCTTCTGGTCCTGTATGGCTTGTATATGTGCTTTCTCAAAATCCGCCTAACGTTAGTTTTTGGTAGGCCTGTTAATAATTTCAAATTTCGCGTTGACGTTTTGGGATTATTTTCAACAGCTCCCAAAACGACTATTTTTCCCAACTCCCTTTTTGATTCATATAATTTTGGCGTTTTCTTTTCAAATCGACCAGCATCAATTAGGTTGTGTTGCAATCTTGAGAAAATGTCTCTAAAAGGTTGCCTTCTTCCTGGAAACCTCTCGTGATACAAATTGCTTGCTGCTTCTGCATTTTCCCCGGTGCTCCGGTGTTTTCATAAAAACAAGAAATTTTTAACAGGAAAAAAGTTACAGCAACTTTTCGAAAATGCACATTTTAGAAAAACATGCTGTAACTCAAAAACGATGATAGATATCGATATGCGGTTTTCACCATTGAGTTTGTCATAAACGTTGACCCTCAGACACAGCCATCAGTTTCCATCAATCTAATTTTAAAACAGGACTTTCCCTTTACAAGAGTCCAATTTGGCCCACTCTGTACATGTACGATGGAAAGAGATTCTGGTATTCGCAGATTTTTCTCTAGAATAACCTTTATAATAATGACAGTGAATAGATAGAAATTATTAGCGGGCGGAACAGTAGGCTTAGGTAGTTTGTTTTTAATAAAAATGTATCAACAGAACACACTGTTATCATTACAAGAATCATTACAGAATCTACTAGATGTGGCCAAAGTTCAAATTGTCAAATATATTTGAACGTTATTGATATAATATTACTAGAATATTGGTAAAATATTCAAAAGCAATATTGGCGATAAAAAAAATGCGATCATTTCGCGATATTGTTCCTATATTTCATCGAAATTTACAATACAATATTGGTGAAATATTCTTGAATCACTATTGACGTATTGCCCGATAATATTCATGAGATAATGATTGCCATTATGATCATCATTATATAAATTTCTATTATTTAACTTGATATGGGCCGTAGTGGTGGTGATGGTAGAGCACTGGTCTTGTGTATGGCTACACAAGTTAAAAGGTAAGTGCTACGTCTTCCCTAGCTCACACAAGTCTTCCAATCTGAGGGTTGGGCTCGTAAGGGTGCAACCGGTTGACGAAAATAATAATTTTTTTGTTCAACAGTTATCTTATGTACCCTTTCAGTTGTGTCATGTGGTTGTACCACCACTGACAGAACATATTCGGACTCTCGGGAGTTTCCTCTCACCGGACTTCCACTCTGGAGCAAATCCGTATTCGGAGATCTCGAATAAAGGCATTTTGATTAGGATTTGCGGAAATGGGGCTTTTTCGCTTTTTCGTGGTGAAATGGCCTCTGCATCGCATGAAAGGAAATGAGAAACAGGCGGAAATGATATTGCTAATTGAATGCGTAAAATATTTGCAATGTTCAACGGCATGTGAAACATTTCACAATTCCTATACAATAGAAATGTTATGAAAAAATATGAAACAAAGTCACTACTGCTCGCTACGATCATTGAATAACATTATATTCTGAAAAATGTACTCTGCCGAATTGTTTACTCATAATAATTATCAACAATTTGACATGATTCACTTGGGCGGCCTGTAAATTGGTTTCATTTGTACAAGTACTAGTGAATAGCAATTCTGTACAACAAAAAACCAAACTTTGATTACAAAAATTCAAAAAAATATCAGATATGTGATGAGCTAGTGCATGGGGTCTTCTTGAAGACTGAAAACCTTGGCCTATCCAGAAACCTGACCTTCGCATTCCTCAGGTCAAGTTGGCTGGTCGGAAATCAAGGGACTCATAATGGCATGCCAAGATGGTGTCTTCAACACCCTCGACGAAGGAGTGATAAAGGGAAGAAGGGTAATGGTTGGAAAGGTATTGAAGAGGGGTTGAGGGAGGAAGGTGATGGAAAATGGGGAGGAAAAGATGATGAAAACTATATTGATACAAGTGGAGTGAAAATGAGAAAAACAGTTGTTTTTATCTTTATTTGTCCATCTACAAAATGAAAGATGTGAGTAGAAAGAGCAAGTGATGAAGAGGTAGAACTGGAGAATATATATTAAGAGAAGAAACTAAAGGAAGAAAGTGATAGAATTAGAGAAATAGATATGTGGAGTGGAACGATTAGACAAATTACATATTTTGTAGAAATTTGAAGATATAAGGATGTGGAGACATAGAGAAGAAGGGACACTGCGAAAATGCGAGAGGGAAAAAGGAAATGAAAGAGGGGGAAAGAGAACGAGAAGAGAGGGAATTAGGAGAAATAGGAGAAATAAAGAGGTGATAGAACAAATAGGTTCAGCTGAAATTATAAACAAATTGAGGATCATTGCAATGATTCTTACCATCTATGCTACTCTAAGGAAGATATATGAGTGAACAAACTATACCTACCAGTTCAGTGTACAATAACAGGCGAAAATATATAAAATGTTACTAGGGCGAGACTTTTTTTCGGCAATGCATACGGAATAAAAAATATTCTTACATTCATTTTCAATTGTCGCTTGAGGAAATATTATTATCTACCCTTGAATTTTTTTCTGTCCTTTGAAATAAAAGTAATGATATACCGGGTGGCTACGGAAGTATTGCCTACGGAATATCTCAGTTATTGTATGAAGTAGGTTTGTGAAATTTGGAGCGTCGATATAATGACATAAGAGCTAGAATTTGAGCATATTGACATGTCGAAGTTAACTTCCGGTCTGACCGGAAGTAACATCAACTTTCTTATTTTAAATGGAAACCGTATATTTTTTTCTTTTCGCTTTATTCAGCATTCAATTCCCTTTCTAATGACATATCACAAGTTGGTATCTAACCAGAAACTAGATAAGAAAAAAATTATTATTGAAATTCACCGAGTAGGCCGTGGAAGCAAAATGAAAGCCAAAAATTGAAAAGTTGGCTATGGAAACCATACGTCACTTGATAACAGTTGCTACTACTGTGATATTTTATTTTCATTCGTCGGCGTTACAAAAAGCCGCCAAAAAAAATATTGGAAACATTGGGAAAAAAACAATACTCTGTAGGTCCATAACTTAAATAGGAACATGCAACTTTTTCTTGCCTGTACTATTCAGCATAACCATTCCTTTCTAATGATATAATAGAAAGTAATTTTTTGAATTGAAATACCAAAAATTCCAATTATTATTATTCAAATAACAAAAAATCAGATTTATCGAAAAAAAAAATTCAAATTGATAGGATTAAAGATAAAATAAATTCAAAACAAATGTTCGAAATGCATTCCCTCAGCGTCAATACATTTATTGACTCTGGTGATATTTTCATGTAAAACGTTTCTCAACATTTGGGGCGTGATATATTGGAAAGCTCTACGAATTTTTACTTCTAGCTCATGTAGAGTTGTAGGCTGTGTGGAATACACCCTATTTTTAAGATGCCCCCATAGAAAAAAGTCGCACGGAGTAAGATCAGGTGACCTTGGTGGCCACCTGACTGGACCATGGGTTGTTATAAGTCTCTCTTGAAAGCGATTTTGAAGATAATTTCTCGCTATTCTTGAATTATGCGGAGGGGCGCCATCTTGCTGGAAGTACATTCTCTCAGTTATTTCCGCTGGTAGGTTGTTAATGAATTCCGAAATTTCATTCGTTAAAAAATTAAAGTATCTCTCTCCGGTTAGTTGGCCTTGAAAAAGAATGGGGCCAACAATATGAGTTCCAACTATTCCTGCCCAAACATTCACACCAAATCTCTCCTGGAAGCCACCTTGTCGAAACCGGTGCTCGTTTTCTATCGCCCAGTACCTGAAACAAAAGACCGTTCACACTTTTAGCACTTTACACTTCGACTATCAACAATAATCCAAATAAAGTACAGTACCTACCTTGTATTATTCCTGTTAAATAATCCATTGTTGGTAAATCTTGACTCGTCCGTAAACAAGATATAATAGTTAAATAGGTGATTCTCAGCATTCTGTCGAAGTAACCAATTACAATATTCCAGGCGCCTTTCACCGTCATTTTCATAGAAATGTTGATGCAACTGATACTTGAAGGATTTAAATCGATGTTTTTTCAAAATTTTCCTAGCAGAGTCCTTACTTATAGCTAATTCGGCGCCAATCTGCCTTGAGGAAATTGTGTTATCATATTGTACTAAAGCTAATGCATTAATTTCAGTTTCCTCATTAATAACAAATGCTTCTTGGTCTTCGTGAATATCAGGCTTAGTTCTTAATTTTTCTTCAAGCCACTGGAAATACCTTCTTGACGGTTGCTGCCTCCCTGGATATCGCTCTAAATACAATCGTTCAGCGGCATAAGAATTTTTTAAACATTCACCATAAATGAGAAGCATGTCAATTTGTTCGGTTCGTGAATAACGGGGCATTTTTTTGAATATTCTACTAACTGATTTCGATTTCCAAACCCTTTTAAAATGGCAGAATCAAAATCACTACTTCGAACGTCAAAATAATATGGATAGCAGCGTTCGTGAGAGCTCTCGTTTCGTTTTTGTTTCATTCCAAAATACATCTTAATCAGCCTACTTGTTAATATTTTGGTTCGAATGATTATTGCAATGGAATGATTATTCTGAATAGCACAAACATCGTCCATAGGTAGATATTAAAATATGTATGGACGATGGCACAGACCAAGTACGTTTATGTTCCTATTTAACCTAGAACCTACAGGATATAATTTATCATTCCACATTATTTTTAATGTTATTTTTGCGTATGGCGATAATTTGTTTTGTTATTTGAAGAATAATAATTGGATTGTTCGGTATTTCCTTTCAAAAAATTACTTTCTATTATATCATTAGAAAGGAATGGTTATGCTGAATAGTACAGGCAAGAAAAAGTTGTATGTTCCTATTTAAGTTATGGACCTACAGAGTATTGTTTTTTTCCCAATTTTTCCAATATTTTTTTGGCGGTATTTTATAACGCCGACGAATGAAAATACAATATCACAGTAGTAGCAACTGTTATCAAGTGACGTATGGTTTCCATAGCCAACTTTTCAATTTTTGGCTTTCATTTTGCTTCCACGGCCTACTCGGTGAATTTCAATAATAATTTTTTTCTGATCTAGTTTCTGGTTAGATACCAACTTGTGATATGTCATTAGAAAGGGAATTGAATTCTGAATAAAGCGAAATGAAAAAAAAAATAGGGTTTCCATTTAAAATAAGAAAGTTGATGTTACTTCCGGTCAGACTGGAAGTTAACTTCGACATGTCAATATGCTCAAATTCTAGCTCTTATGTCATTATATCGACGCTCCAAATTTCACAAACCTACTTCATACAATAACTGAGATATTCCGTAGGCAATACTTCCGTAGCCACCCGGTATAATAGTCGTCATATTACAATTCCAGCATAATTAGAATCTATACATTGATGTTTCTGTGTTTGTTCATTATTAAGAATTATCTTTCGAATGAGGAATTGGCTAAGGCTTTCGCGGCTGAAGTTTTCACTACCACTATTTTGATTCTGGTTTAAAGGCCGTCGTGATTTGAAATAGTGCTAGCGAAACCGTAGGAAACTATTCCAAATCATGATGGCCTTCAAACCCGAATCGAAATAATGATATCTTTCGAATATTTTGCCTTATTTATCATACTGATAGTAAAATATGAATCCGCTACATTAGCCCTACGAGTGAATTCGAATCTATATTATGAAAAAATTATCGAAATGTATCACGGAAATGCCAGTACTTAGATCCATGACCTATTTTCGTCTCCATGTACTCATGCAACCGTCTATTTTGAGTAGTGTGAGGTGAAATCATTCATTCAAAGTAGTTCATTGATTATTCCGTTGGACGAATGGAATGGAAATTGTGGAATAACATTTTCTTTCGCGTGTGATGCGGGATATGTGCTAGCGATGTTACATAAAATTTCCGGAAGCTTCATGTGAAGTTTGTATAACAAAGTGGCTATTATTACAGCCTCTGTTGATCCTTCCACACCATACTTTCCTCAATCTACATTCCAGTCAATTCATCAATTTGAATGTACATGTTCTGTGGAGAAACATGATGCTTAGAAATACACAGAATACGTACAAATTCTTACTAATTGGAGTGTAGTTCATGGCAGAAAATATTCGCATTGAAATCAATGTTTTTTTTTTCAAGGATTATAATACTGTAGTAATAATAATGATAATAGTCCCTCATAAACACTCATAGAGTGTACCTGAACTGAGTGTACCAAAAGGAATAGCACCTGTAGATGGAGAACATTTACCGCTGAGCTATATCCGAAAATAAATAATCTGATATGACACCACACCAAAACACTCTTTTTGATAAAAGTGGTCATACAGTATTACAAATAATGTTATGGTTGAATTCAATTCTGAACAGTAGTTGTTTTGAATCATATAATTTCCTTTGGGAATGGAAAAGGATATCAGATTCTTTACCAAAAGTAGAAAAGAATATGTATTGATCACTATAAAGGACATGCCATGGACCATACAGGTATTTAGGGTCCTATGAATTCCGTAAAATTTTTTTTATGATATAGATTATTAGTTAGGTGAGTGAAAGTAACCATTCGCCAAAATGTGCTGCTAGCACCAATTAGTCACAGAAACCATTTGAAGAAAATGTTTATTTTGAATCCTTTTCATATTCGGCAAAAGCACATCATTTGTTCATAAATAAGCTATCAAACCTCATGTAGAAACTCATTTAACTATCTAAAAACCGAAGCGTCTCTTCATTTTTCAAAGCTGTGTGTGTGTATATGTTTAAGAAAAAAGATATTTTCCTTCAAAATGATAGTATGCATGATGACAATACTCGAAACAAACATCATTTTCTTGTACCGTTTAGCAAACTTCAGAGCACCAAAAATCTTCAACTCGATTCCGTTTGAAATAAAAAAAAATTGTTCGAATAATATTTTCAAAAAGAAATTGAGGGAGTTCTTTGTTCAAAATAGCTTTGATACCAAAGAAGAATTTTTAAATCATCATTTATGAAGGAACGTATTTTTTCTATTTTATTCAATTGTTTTCAATTGAAATTTTTGTATGTTTTGATATAATATATCAAAACTTACTGCTTGTATTTTACTACATGTACGTTTTCTACTCTATTTTTTGAAATTTCCTATACAGCTTGTACTATCTACTATCTCAAGGAATATTCTATTCTATTCTATTCATGTCATCAATATACTGTTACCATAGTATTCCGTAGTCTACGTAGGCTACTTGAGACAAATACATGTTAATGATCATCGAAGTAGAACGATTTTCAATTCATGAGGGTTAAACGACACTATTGGACGAAAGACCATTGAAGTAATAATCTCAAGAAGTGATATAATCTAATCCCCCGAAAAAAAATCCTATATAATAGGTATTTTCGTAGGAAACTATCACGATGTTCTTTGGCTATTACAAGGTTTTCCTTTTCGCAGAAAGAGGAAGGTGAAAAAAAACACTTCCAGCATGTCGAAGGAAGAGCGTTGTTCATACCACCCTATATAGCCAATTGTGCAAAAACATAAATTTGTGGTGAGGTATACACCACTGATCGACGTTTCTCAGAATATAACCGATTTCTAAAAACTCATTTGGAAAAGTTCATAACTCAAAGTTTTGAAGCTATAATATCTGGTGGAATCTTCAGTTCAGTAGTTTCAATATACAACTGATATGTATAACAAAAAGAAACTGCCTCGCATATCCTTCCATTTTACATTTCAAGATATTGCGAATACTTTCGCATAGTACAATAAGAATAGGGTGTGATATGAACGAGGTTATAACGCAGAGAATGTCCCTTTCTCTGTGAACCTTTCTGAATCAAATCACATACCACTAAGAACGATTCACGATTTGGGGATGCTTTTTGTCATAGAGATTCCTTTCAACATATATCCCTTTCTTTCACGTCCTTTGTGGTCACGAAAATCGAATATATCAATAGCGGAGGATATTGTGACTGAAAATTCATAAATAATATTTTGTGTTCTGCTTCATGTGGAGATAAGGATTTCTATTTCTGTCGCAGACTTGTTTGCGGCATTGGCCAGCAAACACCGGAAGCAGAAGGTATGATTATGTTCCTTTCGGAAAAATTAGTTTGGATACGAGTATTTACAGTATTTGTCCGAAATACCTCCACAATATGAAAAGGGGCGTGATACGTTAAAATTCTATGAATTGGAACGTGTATTAGTGAAACACAAAGGGAGTTTCTATCGAAGAACTTGCCGTTACAAAACACATTCATGGAAAAAGTTATAGACTATTCAACAACTTTCCGTTGAAAGGGGTGTAAATGTTATTATAGCTGTATTTCAATCTTAGAAATTATATTCTCCAATCACTGTCAATGGTTGAATTACCAAATATCGCTTTGTCCTCAGCGGCATTTGTATCGATGTACTCCTGCTGTAGATCTACTCCTGGATTTTTGAAGGGATTCTCTTGTGGATTGAAAGTCTGCTGCCTCGTGTCTGGATGTAGTTCTGCTATGGACGTATTCCTGGATTTCACAGGGATTCTCTCGTGGATTGAGAATCTGCTGCTTCGTGTATGGATGTACTTCTGCTATGGACGTACTTCTGGATTTTTGAGGGATTATCTCGTGAATTGATGCTGCCTCGTGTCTGGATGTAATTCTACTATGGACGTACTCCGGGATTTTCGAGTGATTCTCTCGTGGATTGAAAGTCTGCTGCCTCATATCTGGATGTACTTCTGCTAGGGACGTATCCCTAGTTTTTGAGGAAATCTCTCGTGGATTGAGAGTCTGCTGCTTCGTGTCTGGTATATAATTCTACTATGGACGTACTCCGGGATTTTTGTGTGACTCTCTTGTGGATTGAAAGTCTGCTGCCTCGTGTCTGGATGTGCTTCTGCTATGGACGAATTCCTAGATTTTTGAGAGATTCTCTCGTGCATTGAGAGTCTGCTACCTTGTGTATGAAAGTACTTCTGCTATGGTCGTACTCCTGGATTTTTGAAGAAATCTGTCATGGATTGAGAGTCTGCTGCCTCGTGTCTGGATGTACTTCTGCTATGGGCGTACTCCTGGATTTTTGAGAGATTCTCTCGTGCATTGAGAGTCTGTATCCTTGTGTATGAATGTACTTCTGCTATGGTCGTACTCCTGGATTTTTGAGAGATTCTCTCGTGAATTGAGAGTCTGCTGCGTCGTGTCTGGATGTGTCAAAAATTCCAAACGATGAAACGGGCTATTGTTCTATCATACAACATAATAATAGAGATGTTAGTCGAAAAACAGAGATTTGAGGTTTGATTTAGTACCGGTTAGGTTTGGCCTGATGCTTTCAGTAAACTAGAAATTTTTAAGATAAGTGAGTTTTGAAAAGAAACATACGTTTCTCAGTAATCCAAAAATGAATCAGCTGTCTTATATCGTAGGCCATTTCATTTTTTAAGGTCTCGTGAAAATAAAAATGCGATACTCGTCTGAACACCAATAAACTATGTATTTTTCAGTATTTATTTTCCAGTATTAGCCAATATCACCGGAACTATTGGTTTCAAGACTCTATCACAATGGTAACTTCCAATCAGAAAGATTTTCTCTTGAATGATATCCAGAATTCAGGCAATTCCCACAGAGATCAGTTATTCATAACGATTGAGCGGGGTCTTTTAAACGGAATGATGTAATTAAATGACAATTAATAAGTAAGAATTTAAATTATAAATTTTATTGTTGACAAATTAATTATACAGAGTAAGTCAAATGTATGGACCCTCCTATTTTTCTCAGTATATATGAGATTTATTGAAAAAAGGATCATATAAATGTTAAACGGTATTTTAGTGTGCATCTTTTTGTGAATTCAAAAGTTTTTGTGTTGTGCTATTGGCGAAATGCGCAATTTTTCAAAATAAAACCATATGTCATGTTTAGTTTCGTTATAAAGCTTGTACCACTTGTACCAATATCATTTTACTTCTCTTGATAGATACAGTTTGTTCAGTATTTTTGGGTCCACCTCTGTATTTCACTTACCTATTGCTCAATTTGTTGAACAATATCTTTCGACGAACAATACCATTTTTTTTCTGCTGTGCAATTTAACAATAAAAATTCGTTCCAAAATGCTTCAAGTGCATTTATTCTGAATTCTTTCAGAATAGAAGGTCGGATAAAAAACATGCATAGTAATTTTCATTATTATATTATTATTTACATAGTTCAATACTTCAGAAAATTACAATTTTTCAGTAAGAAAAATCGCCTGACGATCTATGTAGAACGGCGATGTCATTGATTCATAAGTCCTGAAAACTGATTTTTCATTTGATCCCGTGATCTGAGATAAAAAAGGTAATGGCTCGAATGGATGATTCATTGAGGGAGATCTGTATAGGCATTTCAAAAATCTGAAAATGAACGAGGTATTCCGTTTGAAATAACATAATAGTCCACATGGTTTGTAGTACCTCTATTCTGCTTGGAGCTTTCAAAAAGTCTGTAGTTGCTCTCCTCGATGATGAAACTTTCAACATGCCCTAATTATTAGGTATTATGTACAAACATTTCAATGTATTTAGTTATTTATTGGGTAATTGATGCGGCACTTATCTTTCTATATACATGTATATATATATATATGAAAGTTGGGTAAATCGTGACTGACAATACTTGTAGAATTGGAAAAATCTTGAGGTTGCAGTCTTATGTTGGTCTTAAAGAAAACTCTTTATTATCTTGTCAAGCTTTCGGAAAAGTTTATTTCCTTCCTCAGGACAAATAACTTGAGTAAAAATTTAAATTAGCATCAGTAAAGTAAAAAATATTGCATAAAAATTAAAATGCGGACTGACAGTATTTGAATTTGAAAATTAATATATCTCCGAACTCTGCCTTTTCGAACTATATTTAGAACTGGACTCACTTATGTATGATATACTCTTGAACAATAAAATCTATTATTATTATTATTATTATGTATAAAGGACCCCCCCCGCACTATCTTATGGAAAACCGGATTCGGTGAAAATCTTTGTGTATTCATGAGTTCTGATTTCATATAATTTTGTTATTGAAATGTTTTGAAGTTTGTCTAGGAAACAATATTATTTTCCGTTACAAAGGAATTATTGATTATTCGAGAAATCGATGAAATACTATACTTTAAACCCCTGTATAATTCAAACCGTGGCATTCGCGAGTTAAGCACTGTGGAACTTTTTGATCAGGAATCACTCATCTAAATTATGTCAGAAAATTAAAAAAAAAATCACTGATGATTTTAGAAATTATTCCGAAACATCCCTTCTCCATATTTTTTGAACTATCGCCGCAAATTTATTCGGATTCAGATCAATGAGCATAGACGTTGATACATTTGTATATATATATATATATATATATATATATATATATATATATATATATATATATATATATATATATATATATATATATATATATATATATATATATATATATGTGTTCAGATAGGTTTCCGCGCTCAGATATTTGAAAACTAAAAGTTCGGGTTGAACCGCGTCTAGAATTTGTTGAAATTCGACGTTTCGGCTCCGATTTTGGAGCCATTTTCAAGAACTGAAATAGAAAGAAAATTAATGAAAGGATAATACGTAATTCTACGCTGAGGTCTCAATCTGCCTACTCCTCAGGTATAATTACGTTAGGTTTTTGTGACTTGACGTCGGGGTCTCAATCTGCCTACTCCCCAGGTGACGAGACATGGGGAGAAGGCAGATTGAGACCCCGACGTCAAGTCACAAAAACCTAACGTAATTGTACCTGAGGAGTAGGCAGATTGAGACCTCAGCGTAGAATTACGTATTATCCTTTCATTAATTTTCTTTCTATTTCAGTTCTTGAAAATGGCTCCAAAATCGGAGCCGAAACGTCGAATTTCAACAAATTCTAGACGCGGTTCAACCCGAACTTTTAGTTTTCATATATATATATATATATATATATATATATATATATATATATATATATATATATATACAGTGAGGACCAAAAGTCCGTCGCCCCCCCTGTAACTTCTTTATTCTACATATTACAAAAAAATGTTAAAAACATAAGTTGTAGGGTTTCATTCGATCTCTTTAATGGTTTAAGTTTCATTCATACAGAGTGTCTCAAAAAAGCACGGTGACTTAGAAGTAAATTTTTTTAAACGGAATACCCTGTATTTCATTGCATTATTACATTCTACGTTGAATTCTGAACAAGTTTGATGAATGGTTTTCTATCAAAAAAGTTAATAGTTTTGGACTTATGAACACTTGTAAATAATTATTTCGACTACTTTTACACCAGTTCACGAATAAATTAATGAGGTAGGCTATGCACGCTAGGCGCGTTTATTTTATCCATGACAACGAAAAAAAACTCTTATCTGTTTTTGCCAAATGTCATTGACATTTTGTAGGTTTTCAAAACTTTGTTTCAAACGGTTTTCAATTTCTCTTGTTGATTAATATGGCTCGTTCAGTAGTAGACAAAGTTGAAGCCGTTATCATATTTGGTGAAGCTAACCGAAATTACCACGCTGCTATTCGCATTTTCAATGAACGGTTTCCAGAACGTCCGATGTGTCGAAAATATCTGCAGAAATTGGTGGCAAAATTTAACCAAATTGGCACCGTGAAAGATGCTCCGAGATCTGGGAGGCCGAAAATAATTACGGAAGATGTTGAAATTCAAGTACTAGCCGAAATGGTAAATAACCCACAACAATCAACTAAGCAAGTAGCTGAGACATGTGATGTTTCTAAAACATCAGTAAAGAGGGTTTTAAAACAAAATAAATTCCATCTTTACAAAATAAAAATTTTGCACCAATTGGTTGAAGATGATCCAGACCGGCGACTTGAATTTTGCGAGACCATGGCAGAAAGAATTGTTGCAAATCGACTTTATTTGCAACACATCTGCTTTAGTGATGAAAGCACTTTTTACCTAAATGGACATGTGAATACCCAGAATTGTAGATATTGGAGTGATGAGAATCCCCATTAATTCCGCGAGGGGCATACTCAATTTCCCCAGAAAATTAATGTTTGGGCTCGTATTTTAGTTAACCACATTGTAGGTCCCATATTCTTGGAAGAAAATTTAAATGGTCCCAGATACCTCCAAATGCTGCAAAACACAATAAGTCCCAGTATCGATGAGATCGTTGCGCAAAACCCATATGAATTTTACTTGGATGTAACATTTCAGCAAGATGGAGCGCCACCACACTATTTTCGAGAGGTGAGAAATTACTTAGATGAAAGGTATCCAGGTAGGTGGATTGGACGTCGAGGTACAACAGAGTGGCCAGCTCGCTCACCGGACCTCTCACCGCTTGATTTCTTTCTCTGGGGCTATGTGAAATCCGTAGTTTTTAAGATAGTTTGTGGGTCGTTAGATGAACTGCGCCGTCGAATTATTGAAGTGTGTTCAGAAATAACACCTCAAACCTTGATTAATGTTAGGGAAGAGTTTACAACCCGACTATTTATGTGTCAAGAAATGCATGGTGGACATGTCGAACATCTTTTGAAATAGATAAAAACTCACCGTTTTTAGTTATAAATTAAAATATCTCTTCAGTTTTTAATGATTCTTGATCTGTATTTATGGACTACCTTATTTGTTAATAAAATGTTTCAACTTCATTTGTACTAGTTTTTCGTGAGAGTCAACAACTCTAACAATTGTAAAATGGTACGACGAGCTAAGTTACACATGGTGCCATCAGCAGTTTGCAACATTGGATAGCTTTCAAAAAGTTAGGATAGGAAAGTGGAATACATTGTGATCCATTTGTTACGATTTTCTCATTGAACTGGCGCAAAAGTAGTCGAAATAATTATTTACAAGTGTTCATAAGTCCAAAACTATTAACTTTTTTGATAGAAAACCATTTATCAAACTTGTTCAGAATTCAACGTAGAATGTAATAATGCAATGAAATACAGGGTGTCCCGTTTAAAAAAATTAACTTCTAAGTCACCGTGCTTTTTTGAGACACTCTGTATGAATGAAACTTAAACCATCAAAGAGATCGAATGAAACCCTACAACTTATGTATTTAACATTTTTTTGTAATATGGAAAATGAAGAAGTTACGGGGGGGCGACGGACTTTTGGTCCTCACTGTATATATATATATATATGTATATGTAATAACAAAGTATTCTCGACCGAACTCTATTAATTAAGTAGGAATTCTCGGGTAGCGGTCTGTTGGTCAATGAGTTTCATTGTTCAACAGACCGCTACCCGAGAATTCCTACTTAATATATATATATATATATATATATATATACAGGCCGTTTCTTTTATCATGTGGTAACATTGCTATATTCTAAACCGTAATAGATGCAAAGACGATAAAATGGGAAAAAAGGTAACTATTGTGGTAAGCAGTAAATTGGTCATAGAAAATATACGGGGATTCTCGCCCTTCCCAACTTATACAGGGAAAACTGAAAATGTTGTTTTCGGTTTTTTACGTTTAATTAAAAATTTATCATTACGTAGTTCTAGTACATTTTGAATACAATTAAACTTTCCTTTTTCATTTTTTTATATTTTCTGAAATAACCATTCTATTAATTTTTAGTTTTCCCTGTATAATTCGGGAAGGGCGAGAGTCACCGTAGATTTTCTCTGACCAATGTACTGCTCAACAAAATAGTTACATTTTTTCCCATTTAATCGTCTTTGTATCTATTACGGTTTAGAATATAGCAATGTTATCACATGATAAAAGAAACGGCCTGTATATTACCCACATAATTTCAAATATATTGGTGGAAGCTGGCTATACAAATAGATACATTTTTTTGAAATTTAAAACATATGTTTGATCGCCCCGTATCTTCCAAATATTTAAAGTTGGATGTTTGGTTCAAATGCAAAATATTATCGCCCTCTCATGTACTATCAGTAACGTAAATTGCATATGGATCTGCAGGAAAACGAACATTTTCTCGAAAAAAGTTCGATAACAATTATCAAAATCAAAGTTTAACCCTCTGTATACCCGCCAGTTTTGTACTTTTTGATGCACATATTGTGGACTATTCCATTATGAAAATTTAGATCGTTACGATAAAAATGAAATTTCAGATTTTTAAAAAAATCGAAATATTTAACTTTGACCACCTGTAGAATCCAAACGCCGGCATTCAGAGAGTTGGCGCAACGATAACTTTTGTTCTGGATGGCATGGGTAACATCATATTGAAATTTCAGCGATTTTTACCGAAACCGGTTTTCCATAAGATTCCACAAGTGCGGGGTCCTTTCAAGTAATCGTTCCAACTGTTCTCAATAAAACTGTGAGTACCCCAGCAATCGTAAAACACACGGTATATTATTATCAAGACCAAAAACTGCATCCCCAACAACGGCCCTGTCGGTTTCAGATGGAATGAATTTTATACCTTGACTGTGGTTGATATGAGGATTTCCATTTATCTGCGGAAACGGCGTTGGCAGCTAATGGTTATTAGGTTCCGTTGTTTCAGCTTCAGTCACTGAGATGAATCAACACGAGCATTGTTCATTTCGTTTACTTTACATTTTCTCTGTTTGTATTGAGGGTACCAGTGCGGTCTATGGAGAATTTCGATAAACCAAATTTTTATGCGTTGGGTGTGAACATAAACATTGTGTAAAAGTCGCACAAACAGGCGATACATTTTCCCTGAATATTTTCCCCAATACTTTCGAGCCAGGTTTATTCTACGTGACTGAATGATATTCGAACAGAATTGATGCGATTTCACCACATAAACTGAAACATAACTTTATGCTTTATTATTCCAATTCATTCCAATGGAATATTGCATTTTTATATCACCTTATGTGATAGACAAAAATAACTTCCAAAAATAATTTTCATATGCTCAGACTAACTGAGCTCTCTCCAAAGTATCTCCAAACTGTACAATAGAGACTCGTTAGTGAAAGCCATTCAATATACATATCATTGGTTAGAGACCAAAAGACAAAAAATAATCATGATATAGATACCAACCCCTATTGGCACGACCAAAGAGCAAAGAAGTAACACAAATTAACTCTGATAATAAAAATACATGGTGCTGAATAGGTAGCGGCAACAAAATTGTAACGCTAATCAGTCAAAATTGATACTAAACCTCTTGGAATTTTCACAACAAACAGAGATGGAAAGATCGAGTAATTTTATGAAGATTTTGAATTGAACATATAAATCTCTATGCACTTACTACTAGAAAAACCCCATCCTATATGTGAAGAATGTGGAAAACCAATCACCATATTAGGAACAATTGCAGAAAGTTTACTAATCAAAGAAGGAACTTATACCTGCCACAATTCATAAGAGAGTGTCTCTCAAATCTTCTCGCCCTAGGAACAACCATTCAGTTTCTGAAACATATAGCCATCCATGTATAAAAAAAAATCAAGGAAAAGTAAACATGCCCCATTGAATCGTGTGATAATGACCTCACCATTCGATGGTAAAGTCAATAACATTTCTCGTTTTTTGTAAGTGATGTTTTCTTGTGAAATAATTACTTGCAAAATATTCGTAACAAAACTTAAGAATTCAATGTCTTTTGACGTTCGTTAAATAACGTCAACATTCATATCGTCGACAATAGTGAAACACCAAATCGGTTGTGATACGTCGTCAACAATATACCTATTCGCTAATCAAGTTGTATCCAAAAATCCAAAAAAATTATTCTCAATTAAATTACAGAAAAAAAATGTAGAACGTTACACCTAACTATCTAAAAATGCTAAACCTATCACTAAATCAAAGAGAGGGTAGTAGGGAGTGATATTGAATTTAGGGGCGAGGGGTTTACTCCCGCCCCTTTGAGATGTCAGCGGGCGGAAAAACCATTTAGGAAATGCCATATTCATTTTAACCACTAGTCAAATTTAACCGGGAGTCAAAGTACGCTAACCACAGAATTCAAAGGTGACGCTAATACGACAAACTGGCCCTATATGCTGCAGGTGCTAAGTTGTTGAATTTTCCCGCCTTCTCCAAGTTATGCGTGGAGTTATTGTTTGCTTATATGTGAAACATCAAGCTGTTGAGTTCAAGTATCATTGAGCTGACAGTGGGCCCCCCATAATCGTCGGAAAACACGAGTGGTTTATCTATCGTCTTCTTGGTTCTCGTGGAAAATGTTCAGTGCCTTCTTGTTCTTATGCCTTCTTCGGAGGCGTCTGGAGTCGTCTCCGATATTCAGGTTTTCTACTTTCCTCTTCCAGGCTTCATTCCTCTAGCTTGCAATCAAATCATTCTTTTCTCTCCCAGGCTCATCAAGTTTTCCCTGTGCCTGAGGTTATTGGTGATTTGCCTATTTTTCCTTCCTCTGTTGTTCACTTGATTGAATCTAGGAGATCTCGGTCTTCCATCACAATCCTCTTTTTGGTGGTAGTTTCATTCGTGGGAAGATGTGGTGAGTATATGTAAAATCTATGACAACATTATTGTACATCTATAACTCTCAGACTGTCCTTCCATTTGAATTGGGATGATTGTCACAGTTCCACTCAGTTCGTCTCGCGTTGAAATCTTCCGCGAGCAGCATTTTATGCCCACTGTTACAGAGGTTATCTATATTATCCATAGCTGTGAACCTGTTGTCTGAAGAGTTGTGTTGTAATATATTTTGTGTTCGACGGTTAGAGATTTTTTGGTTGTACTGACTTGTCTCCGTCGTTTTTGCGCGGAATAAAATTGGTATCTTATTAAGCCACCCATTGAATATCCCGGACCCAAGGCGAAGTTATACAACTCACGTTATCCTTTTTCCAGTCCTCTGGGCGATTTGATTTATAGCTCATGAATATTAATCATTCAAAACAGTGCATAGTCAGGCTAGCGACAAAAACTCTTTCAACTTCTCCGCTATAGCAGAGAACGTATGATTACAGGCTAAGAAATTTATTTGGATGTGATAAAACTTGTCTGATTCAGATTGAACCCCTCTTAAGGTGGGTCTAATTTCAAGTATATACGAAGTCAACCTAGATGCATAAAAATTATATGGCCATCTAGTATTATATCACTATCTCTGCCGTCCTTGAATGTTGTGTCTTTTTATGCCATGTGAATGGATGATAAATATCAGAACATTGACATTGGAATATGAATCACTAGAGTTTCTTTCATAACAAAAAAACTTACCGTGAGCTTCAACTTTCTGTCATCATTCCTGGGTTGCTGTTCCTGAAGATTTTGAACGTTTTTTGTGCGGATAAGTTTGCTGAAGAGAACAAGACCGTCCGTACGGAGCGTGGTTCTGTCCACTGACCACATTCCTAGCTTCATTCTGAAACATAAGAGAAATACTGTTCTCAACAAGAACTATCGAAGTTGTAACTCGAAATCTACTGACATTGGAATTGAAAGGTAAATTTATTAGCGTTCTCTTCATTGCGAACACTGTATCATTGTTAATTTTCATAGCATGAAAAATATTCAATATGAATTGATGAAACTAGTATATTATATAAAAAGGGATTCATGTTTATCTCTAAATCCCGATAAAGAAGAAAGCAATCATCTAAGTAGTATAAAGGTATTTTTGCCTTGATATTTGTGTATTTATACGAAAAATTTCAAATGACATTATTTATGTAGATAAACCACACTAGTATTTACTTTTTTTCATTATAGTTGTATTTTTCAACAGATAATAAGTATCTAAATAATTCATATTCGTATTGGCCGTTCAAAACATTGGTATAATGGAAAAATGATAACGGGAATTCGTTCAGGACATTGTTTTCATTATCTGATATCGTATAATTTTGGTATAATTTGGTAATTGATAATAACAGATTATCGACGAAGCTCTCGACAGCATTTTCCAAAATATTCAGGTAGCTTCTGGATGTTAATGATTCCTCATATATCACGTACCCCAATTTGTTGTCCATTGACATGCAGAAGACATTGAAACTAAATTTTTCCGGCTTCTTTTGTGACGTGCGAATTTTCACTGGGCCAATAATGACAATTTTCTCTATTTAAATTCCCGCCTCTCGAAAATTTCGATTCATCAGTCCAAATGGTTTTATTGAAAAAATCAACAACATTTCACAAAATTCATCTCTCTTTTCTTGAGACTTCATTGTTTGAATTTTGGTGAATTTTTAATTATGCATTTTATATCTTCGCAAAATTTATTGAACCGATGAATATTTTACACACAAATCTTCTTCAACACTTTTCATAGATAACTCGGGAACTGCCTGAAAATATGCTGAGACATGAATTTGATTGTTTCTAGAAGTTACGAGTCGAGGCACGTTTTTTGATGCTTTTAAAGTTAATCTAATGAAATTGTTCTGAATTCGAAAGTACGAAACTTGAGTAGTAAGGTAAAGGGATGATATACACAGAAATGAAGCAAATTTTAGCAGCTTTCCGAATTTGAAATAATCAACTTTCAGTCACTTTTTGAAGCAAACGAAAATACTGAATTTTTTTAGCACCCTGTATCGAAGTAACGGAGATTAGGCTGAAGTGTGGGAAGCCTCCAAGTATCACCTAACTTCAAATCAAATTTTTTCCTTAACTCAAGGATATCAGCATTTTCAGAGGTCATGATTTCCGAATAAAATAATTTTGATATTTTTTTTTTTCGAAAACGGCAACAGATAGGTATAGGAAAATATAAAGAAAAGTTGTCGAGCAACTGTTGGAGATTCCAAAAATTATATTATATACAAGGTATTTTATTTGTAAAATCAAAGTTGCTACTAACTTTCTAATAGAAGTAGCAACACCGCATTATCGAAAATATTTTATTTGGGTAGAGAAAATCCGAGTATGCCCTCATATGAAGATTCTGCCTCTATATATAATACTATAGTGCATAAATGGCCGAAATAAAAAATTTGGTAGTTTTACTATTGTTGACGACTATCTGGTTGAAATATTTTCAAGGATGTGGCACTTCCGGTTGTACCCAACTTCCTCATTTTATATAGCACTTCCTGTATATTATCACATTTTTGGATTCTACGAAAAATTCTTGTCACAATTCTCGTATATGCTTCAGTACCTAAGTCTAACCGATTTCGAAATATTTCAAGTTGCAAATTAGTATAGACGTATCCAAAGGTAATACTAATTCAGCGGAATTCTGATATTGATTCAAAAAGTGTTGAAATGGGCGTTCGCCACGATATAGATGTTACTGAAAAAACTATTGAAAGTCAATTTTTTCGAATGGAAATCCTCCAATTGTATAATGTCATTAGATTCAGCATCAGAAATCAAGATAGATTCGATTGAATACGCGTACATTCAGCAGTTTTTGAAATATTGGCGATTAAACAAGTATGTCCTAGAAAATTACATATTTGTAAGTTGAATTACTTACAGTAGGCTAAAGTACTCGCGGTTGCATTAGAAACACTCACCTGCTCTGGGAATATCATCGCAATTCATCATGCAAGCTTGTTTGGAGTATTCAAATAAAAACTCATTGAATATTTTCATCATTTATGACAAATGGATTCGTCATAATGTCCCATACCCAACCGAATTTGAATTTTTCAATATTTTAGTTTAAACTTGCACATGTTCACATGTTTTTTATTTCTGCACAGTGTCATTTATTTTTCATTGCGTGTGAATGAATTCGAAGAAGAGGGTCCAATTCAATAGAATGATACTGTTGATTCGATTAGAGTTATACAGGGCGTTCACCAGCCAGTAATCTTAGCAATCGATGCCACTATAAACACCCAAAGAGAGTTAATTTTTCAATTCTACAGTGACATTCAAAATGTACGCAACAAATGAGAAAAATCTTTATTTGTGATATAAAGAGAAATATTTCCAAAAAAATATAACTTTTGAGATTTTGCTAATTTTGAAAAATGCGTTAATGTAAGAAACTTAAAAGTACTCAGTATATCTGGTTAAAGGCTAAGTAGGTTTCAAGACGAGCCTAAGTTAATGACAAATTCTTTTATTCGAAAGATTTTTTTCCCTACGTGCTTTTTGTCACTGTATGAGCTCAGTCAATTTATTATCTAAAATAAGGTTGAATCTGACAAAGGTTATCTATGCCAGAAATCAACAGATTCCGAAATATTGACTTAAGAAGGTTTTCCTTTTGTTCCAGAAAATCACGTATTCTCCAGTTTAGTTATTCTCATTTGGCTATGGCAACCGCGGTTGCATTGGAAAAAATTAGCTGCCTTGGAAATGGCACTGTAGTAATCATAGCGGATCATTTGAAATATTCAATTGAAGGTTATTTAAAATTTTTTCATTATTCTCCTCGAATTTAAGTAACGGGGTTATCTCAACATGTCATAAAGTTATACTATTTGGCATCCACAGAAGCTGTCACAAAATACTGAAATGGATTATTCAAAAACTTTGGTGATGACGTACATATTGAAATTGCTATTTTGGGATATTTTGTCGCATATCCAACAATGTCTTCGAGAAAAGTTGAAAGGGAATCAGAATTGTCAAGAAACTTGATACACAACTTACTTCGGAAACATAAATTTCACTTACAGAAGTTCTCTAAAGTTTAGCACCTGAAGGAAACTGATTTTCCATGAAGAGTACGATTACGTGAGTTAATTTCAAATTGGTCACAAGGGAACGAACAACTTTGAGTAATATTATATAGACAGACGAAGCTAAATTTACAAAGCATGGTGTCTTCAAGCGACATAATTGCCATTATTGGAGTGACTCGAATGAACATGTTTGTATTTAGGGAACAGCATTTTCAAGAGTCTTGGCAGTTCAAAGTTTATTGTGAGTTAAGAAGTCTTAGCGTCGTGATACTGCAATTTCATCAAAAAAACTTAAACAATAAGTAGGTGAAGAACAGATGTCAATTTCGAAACGATAACAATATAGATGAAAGATATTTGAATTTTTTGTTTAATTTGTATTTTTGCATAGTTTGAATTTTTTGTATAATTTAGAAAATGAGTAATTAACCAAGTACTGAGCATAGAAATTTCATTAACATGCATAATGGTCGTTTTTCAACAGTCGTTTAAAAAAATAATCATCAATGATCCATTAGTTAGGCCGCCCACTCTCCAGATTTATCATTTAGACATTTATGTGCGGATCTCAGGTCCGATTCAACATGAAAAGTGACACATCATGGATTCTAATTGAGATTTGAAAACATTTACCTAATGAATTATTTTTATATAGTAAGTGAAGTAAGTAATTTATTTATTCAGAAAAACAAAAAAATTCACAGGTCATCCTCAGTAACGAGGTACAAATTAGATGTATTCCTGTTGAGTCCAATGAGATTGTCGCTACCTAAGCAAGCTTGTGTTGTAGCGAGCAACCATATGAACTCAACACAACAGATATAATACATAAGACATAATTAACCTATATCATTGAAAAAGGAAGAGAAGTGTAGATAGATGAAAATAGAGGAAATGAAAAAAAGAGAAAGATGGATAAAAAGATATGTAGGTAAGGACAGTTCATGTAGCATGTGGATTATCTATCGAGTATATCTTCAAATATTTTATAATTATTTTTTAAGAATGTCTTCAATTCTCTTTTCAGTTTAAATTTACTGTCGATTTGTTTTAATTGTAATAGTAATGCATCGTAGAGTTTTGGTCCCAAATACGATATAAATTTTTGTTTTTGGGTGAGCCTACATCTTGGCACATGTATAGTCAGATCTTCACATATCCGAGTATTATAAGCATGCTGAATAGTTGTATTTGGGGTGCTAATGGTCCATAATATAGAGTTGAATATGTATAGTTTTCTTACACCTAACATACCACTTTCATTATAGAGCAACTGTGTAGAGTGTCGTCTGTCTTTCCCCAACATAATTTTCAAGTATTTTGGATCACTTCTAGGTTCTTTAAAGAGGACTTGAATGTTCCACCCCACACTATAATACAATAACGCATTATGGGCTCAGCCAAAGCATCTTAGACTTCTAAACATTAATCTCCTACTCACTATATTTAGAATTTGTAGATGAGTTTACGTAATCTGACAACAGTACAATCAATATGATTATACCATCGGAGGAATTGATCCAAAAGTACACCCAAATATTTCATTGTATTTGCTTTGTTCATGAAAGAGCAGCCACAATGCATATTAGTTTCACATGGTGGTTTGTGTATTTTTATCTCATTTTCTATCGGTTGGTCTCTGCTTGTTGGCGCGAAGGCGATATATTTTGTTTTTTCAACGTTGACACTAAGTAAGTTATCATTCAGCCAGTTGAAAATCATTCTGATACCTGTTTCAGACTGTGTTTGTACTTCGTCCCAGGTGTTTCCAATAAATGTAATTGTTATGTCGTCAGCGAATGATGTTATTTTACCCTTGAAATCGGCAATATTAAAAATATTATTGATATACAACAAAAACAGTATTGGCCCCAATACCGTTCCCTGCGGCACACCCCTGGTTACTGGTAGGGGACCACTTACTGAGTTGTTAATTTTCACGACATGCATTCTATTACTCAAATAATCCTCAAAAATATCAAATGCGATGCCTCTTATACCAATGTCAAACAGACGCTGGAGAAGAATGTCATGATCTACTGTATCGAATGCCTTGGTCAAGTCCAAAAATAAAGTAATGCATTTTTCTTAGTTTTGGAAGCAATTATCAATTTGGTTGATTATCTGATATACCGCTTTTTCGGTTGATTTGTTTTCTCTAAAACCAAACTGGGATTCAGAAAGAATGTTATTTTTATTGCAGAAGTGTACTACCCTATTTTTGACGCATTTCTCAAAGATTTTTGTGAAGTTGTTAATAAGTGTTATAGGTCTGTAATTTGTTACATTCTTTTTATCACCCGTTTTGAAAATAGGTATCGTAATTGAGTCCTTGAATGAGGTAGGAATTTTACCAGTGGAAAATATCAGGTTTAAGATGTGGCAGAGCGGATTTACCAAGAAGAAGTGAAACTTTTTTATTAAGAAGACTGAAATTCCATCCGGTCCGGAAGAAGTAATATTTTTTAGATTTGATATGATGTTGATTATTTCATTATTCGTGACAGGGTGTAGAAATAGCGAGTTTTTGAAGTTTCTGCGATTTTCGGTAATAGGGGTTGTTGGTTTTTCTATCTTGTTTGCCATTTCTTCACCAATGCCAATGAAGAATTGGTTGAAGTAGTTTGACTTGACTATATCATCTGAGAGTTTTTTACCGTCATGCCCCACTATTTCGTATTTAGTATCACATTTTTTTCTACTGTTATTTGTTATTTCATGAATGTTTTGCCAATTTTTTTTTTGAGTTGTTACCAGCTTCTCTTAATTTATTTTCGTAAAAATTAATTTTAGTTTCTCTCAGAACATTCGTTAAAAAGTTCCTGTAATTTTTGTGTTCAACCTCTTTTTCAGCAGATTGTTTGTCCTTAAGATCTTTTTTAAGTTTTTCTTTGTGCTTAATAGAAGTGAGAAGGCCGTCTGTCAGCCATGGTTTTAGTTTTATTTTAATTTCACATTAATTATTTTTGATTCCGTACAATTCTCAATGTGATCGAGTAACTTACCAGTTAGTTCGTTGAAAGCATTTTCCGGATCAATGGATGACAGTACAGATTCCCACTCTTCCTTCTTCATTCGTTTTGTGAGCTTATTATAATTTATTGTTTTATTTAATCGATTAGAATCATACTGATTATTAATTTTCAGTTTATTACTGAATTTAAGAGATAAAAATGTCATATAATGGTCTGTTATACCACATTTGACGATAAAAGCAGTAATTTTCGTATGTTCAGTTGAATTTTTGGACAGTTTTACATAAGCGTGGTCAATAATGCTAGAGGAATCACCTACTTCTCTTGTTGGTTTATTAATGTATGAAAAAAATCCCAGTTCGGCCATATTACATATGTAGTTAATAACTTGAGTGTCTGATGTGTTTAAATATTTATATTAATGTCACCCATGAAAATTCTGATGTCAGCCTCTTTTTGTGAAGCGAGATAGGAGTTAATTTCATGTAAGTACATTTCCAAGTTTGTTGAAGGTGGGCCATAGGAAGCAGTCAATAAAATTGATTTGTTATTTATACAAAAAGACATCTCTAATAGATAGCTTTCGCTTTCGCCTCCCAATATAGGTAATTTGATGATTCTTTTATTCGAATTTTTGAGTTGTTTATAATAAGTTAAACAGTGATTTGGGATGGTTTCTGTTTCTGCCAAAATCTAATAGCAATTGTAATACATGTTCTTGAGATTTGCCTATTATATGCGCGCCATAAATAGTGAAAATATTCAAGTAGGTAGTATTTCAAATGAATAATTCTTATGGGCCTGCATGATGAATTAATAAGACATTTCCACGGCAGTTGATTATTTCTAACGCAACAACAGAGCGATGTTAATTCGTCAATATTTCAAAAACTATTGGATGTAGCCCAGTACTTACTTCAATATACAATATACAATAATACAATATTTATTTCAACCAGTAGATCATTACAATGATATAGGTCATGTCAAAACACATTAAAATCATGGAAATACATGTTTGCACAAATAAAATTAAAATTGAATAAAAAATATTCAATAGTATATAACACTTACATATAAATATAGATATATATAAACATGCACACACATACATATTATACAAACATTTATGAATATATATAAAAGTTTACCCATAGAAACTTTTTGTCTCAATATAATCAAAAAATTCATCTGTTAAAAAAATCCTTCAGAGGATATAAAGTTTTTAACTTCATTTTTGAAAGTATTCAAATTTGAAATTGATTTCAACTCAGCTGGAAGGCAATTGTATAATTTAGATCCCATATATATTGGCGACTTTTCGAAAAGTTTCGTTTTGTGTTTTTCTATTTTCAGCAAATTTTCTTTTCTTGTTGGATTTTAATGCGACTGAGCATTAGTTTCCAAATTCATTTCATTTTTTATTATATAAACGATTAGGCTGTAAATAAAGATACTCGGAACAGTTAGAATTCTATATTTTATGAAATAAGGTTTGCAGGAGTCTGTTCTCTTCAGGTTGAATAGTAGGTGAATTATTCTTTTTTGGGCAATAAATACTCTTTTGATATCACTACTACAACCCCATTAAATTATATTATATATCAATATTGAATGGATCATTGCATAATATACATCCAGGAGAGATTTTTCATCTAGAATGTTTTTGAGTTGAAGTATAGCATAGAAACTACTATTCAACCTTTTGCAGACATAATTAATTTGCTTGTCCCATTTCATTGCAGAGTCAATATACAGTGTGTCCCAGCTAAAACTTGTCACCCCCCTAATATCCGAACTCATGAAAAAAATTGAAAATCGCTCAGACCCGTCGATTTTTATTTCAAGGGGGAACAATTTCACCAAATACACCATCATTGTGTTGTCAACCCCCTCAACCCCAGCACCCCCTACTTCAGAATTTTCAATGGGACTACTATACTTGTGATACATCATTTTGAAGGGAATTCAATCCCAAATACATCGGTGTACTGAAATTGAGGATCGATCAAGTGTTGTTGAAGTTTTCTTGAAAACTAATTTTTTCCAGATATTTTTATTTTTCATCACCTAACATGTTATCATCGTATGAAAGGTTCAAAATGTGAACCATTCAGTTCCATATAGAAGTATAAGCGATCTTCGAAATTTCTTCGCACATTGCTCAACATTTCTGGAGTCACTGCACGACACTCCACAACAATTCTCCTGCGTAGATCATCAAGAGAAGTTGACTGGGTAATATAAACTTTGGATTTCAAATGACCCCATAAAAAGAAGTCTAATGGTGATAAATCAGGAGATCTAGCCGGCCATTCTATTGGTCCTCGTCTTCCAATCCATCACCCTGTGAAATTGTCATCTAAAAATTGACGTACAGGTGCAACAAAATGTGGAGGAGCTCCATCTTGTTGAAAGGTGAGCTGACCGTCAAGTAACCTATCATCGTCTTCAAGTAACTGAGTGATTCTGGGGTTTACAGTTGTATCAAGAAGTTCAAGATACGTTTGTCCGTTGAGGTTACCATCAATAAAATATGGACCTACAATATGGTCTCCCAGAATACCAGCCCAAACATTCAATTTCTGGGGAGTTTGTGAATGAGTTTCCCTGTACCAATGGGGATTTACGTCACTCCAGTATCTGCAGTTGTGCCTGTTGACATGTCCATTTAAATAAAAAGAAGATTCGTCAGAAAAGCATTTAATTCTTGTACAATCTGCATTTTATAAGGATGGAATTTTGCGTCTTTCAGAATTCGATGTACGCTGCTTTTCGAAACTCCAGAAATAGTCTCAAGTTGTCTTAACGATTGAATGTTGTCCATCACTGCATGTCCTAAAACTGCAACAGCGACCCCTTCATTTCTCATAGGCTTCTCTCGTTCATGTTTTTTATTCAGCACTGATCCCGACTCCAAGAACTTATTCATCAATTGAAGCACGTACTGATATGATGTGGTGTTTTCTGGATGACTTTCATTGAATCTTCGAGCCGTAGCTCTAGCACATCGTCCATTTTCAAAATACGCAGCTACAATGGATATTCTCTCTTGTACAGTATAAACCATTTTCGAATGTTTTCAAATTGTTAAATGCAGTGACTCGAATACATCAATTACCAAGGCGTAAACAAAGATATGAAAGATATATTTTTTTTTTCATAAAAACGTCTGTCTCACCTTCGAAACTATTATTTCTGATAGCATATTATTTTTCAATACAGTGGCGTACCCACAGTGAACCTTTCTTACGACGCTAACATTTGAAGTGATGAAAAATTAAAATATCTGGATAAAACTTAGTTTTCATTAAAACTTCAACAACACTTGATCGATCCTCAATTTCAGTACACCGATGTATTTGGGATTGAATTCCCTTCAAAATGATGTATCACAAGTATAGTAGTCCCATTGAAAATTCTGAAGTAGGGGGTGCTGGGGTTGAGGGAGTTGACAACACAATGATGGTGTATTTGGTGAAAGTGTTCCCCCTTGAAATAAAAATCGACGGGTCTGAGCGATTTTCAATTTTTTTCATGAGTTCGGATATTAGGGGGGTGACAAGTTTTAGCTGGGACACACTGTATATACCTAAAAATTTAGTATCTTCGGAGGGTCGAATGGTATCACTATTCACTGTAATTTCTATTGACATATTCTCTACCTTTTTCCCAAAGAAAGTTATCAGTACCGTTTTATCTACATTGACAATTAATTCATTTTGTTTACACCATGTGGTAAATCTATTCGATATTATATTTAATTTAACTTGTAATTCCTCAATGTTATCTGCTTCTTCCGCAATAGAAGTATCGTCCGCGAAAAGTACCATACATTACGATTTTACATGAAAGGGTAGATCATTTATGAATAGCAGGAATATTAGTGGTCCCAAAACCGAGCCATGTGGAACTCCAAGGTTGACATCATATATATCTGAATCTGCTTCTGGCATACTAACAATTATTTTTCGGAATTTGAGATGTGATATAATCCACGAAAGAATATTTCCTCTGAGGCCTATTGCGTATAGTTTGTCGTATACAATCTTGAGGTCTATTGAGTCAAATGCTTTCGATAAATCGAAGAAAAGTGCTGCAACATACTTTCCGGAGTCCATGTGTTTATGAATATACTCCACGAAGACCATCGCCGTGGTCTCTGTTGATCTGCCTGGATGGAATCCGTTTTGGCAGTTAGTTATTACATTATATTTCGTGAGAAATGGAAATAATTTATTATATATGCATTTTTCTATAACTTTGCTCATAACACAGGGAATAGTAATTGGCCTATAGTTCAATATAGAGAAGTGGTCTTTATTTTTGGGAATTGGCATTACCTTTCCTATCTTGAGATCATCTGGGAAAATATGCATCTCTATTGAGAGATTGATTATAAATGAGAGTGGCCCACAAATGTAATTCGCTATAGATTTGACTATTTTTGTTGACAGGCAATCAATGCCTACAGATGTTCTATTTTTAAGTTGACTTATCGACTCTAAAACTTCGTCCGGCGTAATAGAGTGAAAATAAAAAGAATTTACTATATGTTTTCCCGTAGTGCCACTTTCATAGTTAAAATGTCTTTTTATATTATCAGACACTGTGAATGAGAAATATTTTGCAAAATTATTTGCAATTTCTAGAGAATCTTCTATTGTTTTATTGTCGAAGACTTGAGACAATGAAACAATCTTTCATTGATGACACATTCGAACAATTTCCTACAGTTTTGAAGAGAACGAACATGATTGGCGGGACGAATATAATTAGGAATTATTGTTATATATTGAAGACAAATTTTTTGAGCATGACCAAAACAATTAAACCTTCAGAAATTATTTACGTTCAGATTTCCTATTTTTCCTATTTTCTCCTTTTCACCAATCTATCTCATTGATCCCATTTTGATATTGCCGTAACAAGGGCAGGAATTTTCTTAGACACACTTTGTTCCGCCCTCTTAAAACGATTACATCACCTCCATCCTGTACTAAAAAACTCTCAACGAAGTTATCCGAACTCATCCACGTTTTCCTCAGGAGCTTATGTAGGTGCGTGTTGAAAATATGGCAATATCATCAAGTTAAGCTGGAAACTTGCTCACTTAGATCCCTTCGCTCCAACGATTATTACAGGGAGTAGCAGATGGCTTATGAGGCCGACCATTATCCTGGAATATCTCATAAGTATCAATTGGCGTGAATGGAAATTTGTTAGGTACGGTTCATCGCAAGCGCTTCTGGATATCGTGGATTGTACTTATTGGGAGAAACGAGGGTGTGCGAGTGGAGGAAATGTTGGGGAGAAATGAAATGATTGTTATTTTTTCATGCGAGATATCCTCAGGAGTAGATAATCGATGCTGAATTGAATGCTATGGTAATCAACTGAAAGGCAGCAAGTGGAATAAAATGTTTTTTATGTTGATCGAATCTTACTTGCTAGAAAAATAGCTGGCCTTTGAATTATTGAACTAGCGGAATTATTAATTCCATATAATATGAAAATAGATCATTATCTTACACATCATTTTTGAAACAAAAATTATATCAGCATATTGTGATGAAAATATACATTACCATGTTCCACTAATTTATTTGTACTTGTTGCATACGCAGTGTCAGCCAACGAATGTTACTATGATACTCTCTGTGATTGGATATTGATGATACCCTAACACCAGAAATCAATCAAAACAAATTATAAACTTCCGGCACCAGTTATTTTTTATATGCTTCATTCTACCAGTCGAACACAGATGAGGTAACGGTATTCCAGGAGTCTGTTCTAAGCACACTATATGTTCTCTTAAATTATTGCAGGCTGCAATTGCACCATTTGCGTTGCCAGAATATAGGCTGTGATATGAGCTCTGAAATCAACGGATTAAAGAACACTACAACCAGTTGAATAAAATCAACGTTTTATTTAATAAAATTGCCTAATTTGGCACGAATAATAGAAATATTGCCTAATTTGACACGACTAAAAGAAATATATTCTGTTCGAGAAGGAATTATTCTAGTTAAGATTAGAGCTATTAGTCACTATAATCGTACAAATAGTTTTGCAGGGGGGGCTTAAGGCAGCAGGCACACGGAGCAACCATGACCGACCGTCCGCGACCATGTTTGAAATTGCAATTTGCTGAAAAGGTTGGTCGATCAGTGTGAGTTTGAAAGTTTTTATTGATCCCATTCAATTTTTGGTCGTTGCTGGACGGCCGCGGACGGTCGATGCTGGTCGGTTAGAGTGGCAATCATTTCAAAATCGGTATCCAATAACGGAGACAAACATGCAAAAGTGAATACGCTGTTGGTGACTTCAATTGTTAGTCCTCCACTTTCTCGAGCAACTTTCATTCGACATCCGAAAAATAGTCCTGGGATTGAAACGATGTTGAAGTTATGAGCTCTTCTCAGAAAAAGTAGTCCTGGTAGAGGAACGGAGTTATGAGCTTTCCTCAGGAGAACTGAGTTGACTGTCGAAAGGGTGTCCAAATGAATGCAAAAATGCATGAAAAGTCATCAATATCAAATATACTTAAAATACAGCACACACTTTAACGAACATATAAATGAATAAAAGATATATCAAAAGACTTGTTACAATCACAAGGTACGGGTTGATTCGGGTCCTAACCGCTTTCAGGGTAAGAGGCTTTAGTCTTGCCCTTCTGTTTCCAGGTGGTGAGCAAAGTCGCCTCACGTCTGTCTGGAGACAGACTCCACGTTGTTATGTGGGCAATATGCACATAAATGGTTCAGTTTGGCTGTTTCCCTGCATTCTCCAAGTTATGTGGGGATGTTACGTGGGCTGATCTATAGCATCAGTTCACCGGTATCACTTGGATCATCTGTTCAAGTCCGAGAAAAACTCTGAAAAAACTGGTTCGCGGGGAGGATGCGAAATATTGGACATGCGTAGGTCATCAACAGCCTGATGACCTGTTTGTGAATCAATGCTTTGTTTTCCCTAGATAGATTAGAATTCCTCGCTATACAGGTCTGTCCGATTTACTGCACCCGCAGCTCAGGTACCACACAGGCTCTGCCTGCTCGATCCGGGTTCCCAGAGCCATAAACTTTCTGCAATCTCCATATGAACTCTGTTTTTTTCCCAGATTTACCAATATTATGGCTCTCGTCCGCCTAAGCAAAAATCGCCGTATTATCGGCGTATACCGCCGTGCTCGTGTGTTCCGATATCGGAAAGTCGTGCGTATATAACGGCTCGGCTAACCTCATTGCCAAGCTAATACCATCGATTGTGACACTGAAAGCCAGGTAGAAGTCCAGAAGACTGACAATATGCCTAGGCATGCCTGCTCTCAGCGTCTTCGTGACAAAACTTTCCATCCAGACAGTGTCGAAGGCTTTCTAATAATAATAAAAACAATAATAATAATACATTTATTTTCCACTTCTTTTTTATGCATTTAAGAAATAAAAGTGATGTGAATATACAGATGTGAATAGAGTGAGAAGAAAGAGATAGAAAATGTACATTCAACAAGACCATCACTGTGTTGTGGCCTCGGTGAAAACCCTCCCTCATCCCGTGAAGAATTCTTGCCACCTGAGAGGTTGTAGAGAGACATCTCCGGAAGCCAAACTGCTCAGATGAGTCGAAAGTCTTCCTGGAGATTCTTCTCAACTGTTTTCAGCAGGATCCTGCCCACCAACTTGGCGACCTCACTCAGCAGTGAGATGCAGTAGCTCTCTATCCTTTCTTGGGGCTTTCCCGCTTCTAGTAGCGGGACAACCTCTGTATCCTTCAAGCATTTCGGCTTCCTCCTGTTCCTTCATCGCCATAATTCGCCTTTGTGGTAGGCGCCTGTTCATCTGCACAGGGAATTGTCTCCCACGTTGGGGCTTTTTCAGACTCCTCTATGATGTTTGATTAGATCTGTGATTTCCCTTCCCAGAGACAGCATCTATTATGTTTTCTGGAACGGAGTTATGTTTCTGGTGTCCTGCCATTTCTTTCGCTCTCGAAGTTTCATCAAGTCTAAGATGAAGTCTGGGGCATGTTCTCGTCCTCTTTCACGGTTTTCTTCCTCAGAGTGGCGTTCCTGGGAGCCTGTATATCCCCAATCAGCTTCAGAGTCTCACTCTCAATTTGTTCCTCCAGAATGTTTGGTTTTATCTCGGTTTTTTAATCGATGTAATCTCCTCTACTCTTCTCAATTCACGGTGGAATAGCCATACAAGACCCTCACCCTCTTGGGGTTGCTTCTGCTTCCATCCTGAAGTGTGAAAAGCATGAGCTCTTGATCGGAAATGAGCTCTGGGACCGTTTGGGGCTCAGACATGCCTGTTGGAAGTGGTGGATGACGTACCGTTCCAGGGAAAGTACGTTGGAATGTCGGGAAAATCAATTGCAACATTGTTATTGTTTGAATATTTCCAGACCGACCTTTCATTCGTATTGGGGTGGAAGGCGCAGTTCCACTCAGGCATTGAAATCCCTTGACAGCCGCAACTTGTGCCCGCTTTTGCAGAGGTTGTCCAGGTCTATTGGTGCCATCCTATTTCTTGGTGGTTGTATATCGCACACACCCTAGCTAAACTTTCCCACAACTGTATCGGTGTTTGCAGTACACGCTCTTATTATGATGGTAATGCAACGCATTCTCATAGCGTTGGGCCTGTCGACTCTTATGGTGGTGAATTTCCTGAGTTCCATTCCATGGTCCTGTCGGAGCTTCAGCAAAAAGTTAGCCTGTAGCTGCATGGCAATGAAAATTGTTTCAAGGGAACTAAACTGAGCCTCGCCTAGATTGGTCTATTTTTCCCTAGTTGAGTGACACTTGAGGTTTGGCATTACCTTTTTGGGTTCATGCAGTAACCAGTTATTATTTATTATACAATAAAGAAGAGCAATCCCACACCTGTTCAAAACTCAGTATTACCATCAGTGCAAACCACTTTTTATTAGTTAACAAATATTACCACTCGCTTATTTATTCATTTCGGATACTGTATGCCTCATCCATATGAAATATGGAACAACACCTACTGGAATGAGATTACATAAAATGAGAAATGAAGGTTCCTTACCCTTACTTAAATCTAGTCTTACCAAATACTCCATCATGTATGAAATTCTCTAGCAAACTTTTGAAAGACTAAATGCTCTAATATAGAAAGCTCATTATTTTCTGATGGAATTTTAGGATAATATACCATAGTTCCTTAGGCGAATTAATTTGATACCTGATATTCTATTTTTCGATGTTTCCAATAAAGTTGTATTGAAATGCATCGTAAAATCTGAAAATGCAATGAAAAAACAAGGTGTTCGATTATAAAAAAAGTTGGGGTCCACTTCTCTCATGTAACTGAATGAGCTCATCGAAGCACTCTAGTATACAAATTTTCAAAGAAAAACTCTAAAACTCCATATACATATCGGCTCAGCTCATCGTGATATACCCTGTACATATGTGTGAGTGGAGTCAATCTCCACATCAGAAAATAACGGAAGGGGAACGAGAACGATTTAAATATGAAGTTAGCGAAAGCAGTAGAATGGAAAATATCTTGGTAAAAACAAATCATACGCATGTCTTTTTTATGAAATGACCGATCTCACAGTTATTAGTGTAAATATTGTAATGATTCTAAGGCCGGACCTGACCGCCTAATTATTCGACCTCGATTTGTTGACGGCGAAGGAATGATCTCATCTCTGCTCGTTGATGGTACACCTATGACTCATCGCTCTATCCACATCGAGAACGTACGGGAACCATCTGAACGAGTCACTGTATAGTCTCAATGCTTCGAGAATGGTAAAAGGGATCTGCCTGCCGTTATATAAGACCCTGAACATCAGATGGCGGGCAGAGTTGCAGTTACAGATATAGTTCGAGAGTTCGAAAATAGACAGAGCAGCGACAGTGACTGTGATATGAATGTTTTAAATAAATTAGGTTATTTAGATTGTGCAACTAAAATAGCGAATTATAGGTGGGTGGTCGGTAGCGAGGCAGTTAGATGGCAGCCTTGGAAACTTCCGCTCGCATTTGGCCAGGTTCGAATCCTCTGAATGAGGAAACTTTTCGTCGATAGGCAAATCCCGACGTTTGGTGCTTGCTTGGAGTGAACACCGACCACTAGGGGTGGTGCTGTAGATTTTCCGGGTTTTTCTTCAGCTGAAAAGTGAATACGACACCGAAAATCAGTGTCGCTTCGGAGCTCCATGGCAAATAATAATAATAGCCGTCCTTTAACCGCACTGGCTATGCCATTGGGTTCCTTCTATTGGTGTTTATAATGGAGTATTATTATTATAGTTAAGTGTATTTTTACTGCAATATGTCCATATCAGAGGAGTCTCATGGAGACTGAACTATAGTACTAGAGCGGCTCACCAAGTAAGTTGATGTTATAGTTTTGTACGAGACTTCGAAATAAACTGGATTTACCAGAATTGAATTTTATGGAAATATTCTTAGTGAATTTGATATTAATCAAATTATAATTGAATTCTAGGAAAAAAACTAAATTTGTTCACCTCCTGGATGAACATATTAAAAATGTGTAAATTATATCCCAAAGGCTTTCGGATAATAGCCAGACACCAATGTAATTACTCAGATACTAAGTTTTTCTCGTGTTCTGAAAAAATCTGCTCAATTAAGATAAGCCGAGTAATTTAAATGAAGTGTTTAAGGCTTTTCTAATTTGTTACAGAGGGGCATGGGAACTACCGCAGCGCCAAGTGGATGTGTTAATGAAGAATGCGACCCTTTTTTCGGAATTTATACATGAAGACTCACGTGGAATGATTTGCCAGGCCCATATCTGGAAATCGTTCTCAGGATAGATATCAGCGTCTTACTTTTAATGAGCTGAATCCGATTATTACCAATGAAAATATAGAGCAAGCACTCACATTTCTATCTGGGTAATTTCTAGATTATTCATCTGATATCAAATTGCTTGAAAGATATGTTATCCGCGAATATACAGTGTCTGTCATAAAGTTGGATAGATATGGAAAAAAAAATGTGTAATTGAAATTTCTGGAAAACACTAATGGCGCTTCGTCTCCGCATGTCTGACCACAGAAAAATCTGTTGCGATGTAACCACGCATTTGGAGGGAATTTTTAAAAAAGGATGACTCTAGAGCAAAAAAATGGATAGAATTGACAAAATATTGAAGTAAAAATATAAAAAACACCATTATATTACTGTACCCTTACTGAAACAATTTAAATGTTTGTTTGATCTAGAAACAACTTTAAAATTTTGAAAATGAGTCAAATTGTTAATACCTGTCATCAATTTTCTACGTTTTGTGTTGCAAAAAGACAAGATTGGTCATTTAATATGCGAAAAAGTAACGAAGAAGACGAATTCATTACCACTTGGATTCAACCCTTTCTTCGACGTTCAGTTTAATTCATCACGAGCTGCAAGAGAAATTCTAGATGGCCAGATTATATGACGAAAATGAACCTAAAGGAATTCAGAAGAAAATATATAACATTTGGGCATTTGAATTCGCTTGGCGCGGAGGAGAAGCAGCTTACTTTCATATCTGAAATTGACAATATTGAAAAAGAAACTGGACGGATCGAGTATAATCCTCTATCTTCAAAACCGAGACAAGAAGCTAACAATGAATTATGTAACAGCAAATGGATTACGCCTAATATTTCATAGGAACATATTTGCCCAATAAGTTTATTCAAAAAGTTAATGGGAAAACGAGACAATTTTATAGAATTGGACAGAGTATTTCTTACACAAAATCCCTTTTGGAAGAAGAAAAATTCTGAAGGATGTTATAAGAATGTACCGATAGGAATAAATGGAATTTCCAAATGGACCAAATGCTCAGCACAACGCATTGGTATAGACATCAAACATGTCAAAATCACAAATCACTCAAATCGAGCGGCAGCAGTAAGCGAATTAAGTAAAAACGGAATCGAAGAACAAGCCCAAATGAAAATAACAGGACACTGCAAATCATCATCAATGAAACCATACTTACAAGTTGAAAAATATTATAGCGAACAATTTGTTGTTTGTTTATAAATATCTAACGATTCTGAATAATTGAGCTTTAGGCCTTCATTATCGACATTAGGAATTTCAAAATTTATTTTTATCAAAGTTATGATCTAAAACATGGTTAGCATATGTTGAATTTGTTTTATTTTTAACATAATTCATACGATGTTCGCAATTTTTGAACGGTCTACCTGATTGGCCTACATATACTTTGGGACAAGAACCAAAATTTCTCGAATATATCGAGAACTGACAAACCTGTCTAATGAATTTCGAAGTTTTGTCATCAAATCGGTGGTCGTGATCCAAGGCACGTTGGTTCCTTCAACAAGCAGTTGAAAGTGCCGGTGCCAAACAGAACTTTTTCAAATTTTTAAAATTGTTTTTTCCGTTAACCAGCTGTCACCCCCCTACGAACGACAGCCCTCAAAAGTCGAAACTTGTGCGAGCTAAGGATTAACGAGGTCTTACCTTTTAACGTGCGATTCCTAGCACGAATGGAACGGCTCATAGCTCAAAGACATTCTACAGGGGAAAATCTGGTGCACAGATGGATCCGTGACTGAAAATGGAGCGGGCTCAGGAGTGTTCTCCAGGAATCCGAGTATTAGCATCAGCTAGTCACTCAGCGCCCATACCTCAGAACTATACAAAACGTGGAGTTGGCGGGTTCGCGAATTAGCGCATCGATAGATAAGATACAATGGGCTAATAAGCCTACGTGTCACCGGAGGCAATAGCCGACCGGAACTACACAGAGGTGGAGGTTTTAGTGAGTATGCCTAACAAGAAGAGTCTCACAGTATTTATTAAGTCTAGAGATACAATATTTCTCTATAAAAGATTTCCTCCATCTCCCAAAAAGGGACGTTGGTACTCGAATTTTCTAGTCTCAAAAAACGGATATGACAAATGTGCTCTTTGAACCGCACTTCCATACCCCTTCTAGTTTGACCAACACTTGACACACAAACGATAGAGGAAATAAGAATGAAAAATTGGTGTCTGGAAGTTATCGCACTGAAATATGGAATAATCTATTACACAGTACAAATAGTCGATATGGTGGTATTCCACTGAGCGATGTTTGTTAGAGACCATCTACCTTCTATGGTTATCTTTCTAATCGCCTCACCATGGATTATTCTTTTCTTATGACCCCATACGAAAAAGCGTTTTCATAAGACCTGCCATCCCTGTTTATCTTGCGACAATTTTTTGTTCCTTTTCATGTAACCAATCAAGGTTGGGAAAGAACTTTTCACCATTAGTTATGAACCTGTTTTGCCGACAATTCACATAATGCCACATATACAGGGCTTTTCACGATGAGCGTTAATTAGACGTTTCTGGCAAACCAGACAACGGATCAACCTGAAAATTTGACAGTATGCATAAATGAACATGATCTACACGCCTAAAATATTTTAGACGATGCGGCATTGTCGCTTCTACTGTAAAGTAGCGGTTACTTTGATTTTTCAAATGGAACACCCTGTATATAATATCATATTATGATTTCTTAGCACTTCGTCAACAACTTCATATAGTATCTCTCTATACCTATCTCTTACCGTTTAAGAGATATAAATTAATTTTGATTTTTTTTTTCACCAAACATGTACGTGTAGATCATGTTCATTTATGCATGCTGTCAAATTTTCAGTTTGATCCGTTGACTGGTTTGCCAGAAACGTCTAATTAACGCTCATCGTGAAAAGCCCAGTATACCCGCATCACTTCCATGCCATTTCTAAAATCCACAGAGAATTTTGATGAGATTCGTTATCTGTTGAAAATCCAAGCAGGAAAGAACACAAGATTCCTCGTAAGCCCTTTAGATGTTTTAAAGATCTTGTCACTCACAGAGACCGGGCTGAATAGAACAATTATTTCTTCAGTTGAGTTCGGAATTACGCAAAGAACGAGCTTTCAAAGGGAAACACGATGATTTCATTATTTTCCTCGGTAACATCAAATGAGGGAATTAGCGCAATTACTCTAAGATTGTATTGTTCAAACACCGCAAGAGATGCGTACGATATAACGCAGTTTAGTAATGAATTTAGCCGAGTACAAGTTATTTTTGAAATGCTTCCATTGAAATGGGTGTGTGTGTGTGGTTGACATCGGACGGAATCCATTTGCAACAAACCTTCATTAAATTGAATTGGGTATACGAAAATAGGTATACAGAATCGAAAACAGTTCTAGTATAGGTACATGGAGAAATAAAAAGCGCTACGGAGAAACAATTAGGGAAAATAAAGAGAGTTTTATGTGTGTGTTGCTTATGGCTTGGGGTTGGGGATTATTTTTCCGACACCGGACACCATATGCAAAAATGGCAATCAGCACACTGTTGGTAACTTCAAAAATAACAAATATCACCCCCAGAGTTGAAAAGTTAAATATCACTCTCGAGTGATATGCGTATTGGGGTGTAACTATACCGGATGTAACTGGATCATGGTACACCCACCGTATCTCCGTTAGTTCAAGAGGTAATTGAATGAAATTTGTAAAACTTATATACATGATAAGCGGCACTTTTCGACGTAAGAATAATTTTTTTTTCATTTCCGGTTTCGCCGGAAGTGATACCAACTTTAGATTTTTAAATAGAACAACTTGTATATCATTAGATTCCAGAAATCTGCATAATTTTGTGAATGAATCACATTTCAAACATTAAAATTTTTGATAATTAAATTTTTTGTTTTCCATTCAAGCTATGATTAAGATATGATGGTTCCGATTTAGGAATGAACCAGTCACGCCCTGTCCCCGGAGCTCCGATGCTACCGGAGAGAGCGCTGGTGTAACATTAACCCCAGCAAACACTCTCCACGTCCGTGGGGTGAGTGGTTACTGGGTCCGAGAATCATGTGCCCTGAGTAAACGGAGTGAACCAAGAATAACGGCCATCTGCATTCTTCCGGCTAGGTTTTCTGCCGAATCACGGCATGCCGGTATGATTTTTAGATTCGAGAGCAGCGTGTCCATCATTCCACCAAAGACCCCAATTATCAGAACCACCATCTTGACAGAATGGTTTGGATAAAGCCTGCGGAGTTCAAAGAGTAGACCTCGATATTTAGTCCGTTTTTCCTCAAAACTCAATGACGAAAATCATCCTACTTTGGTGGTCGAGAAGGACTACATGAAGCTCATTGGCTTGTATTTGCCTGAGGGTGGGGAATGAGTAGTTCCAATAGATTCGGCACTTCTCATTCTCCACAACGTACTCAATATCCCCCGGAGCAACACCGGTGTCTCGTCTACATCGTACGAGTGTCGTGGATGGTAGTACAACACTCGTAGGGCCGCGTTATGCCTGTGGATATAGGCTGAGACCGCATAAGCTGGACAAGCTGACAGCAAATGCATTATGGTCTCAGCTGCCCCACGACATGCTCTGCATCTAGTGTCAGGGACCTCTATACCCATCACGCGACTACGGTAGACGAGGGTGTTGAAGACACCATCCTGGCAGGCCATTAAGAATCCCTCGGTTTCCGACTTCAGCCCACTTGACCTGAGAAAAGCGAAGGTCAGGTTTCTGGATAAGCCAATGTCTTCAATGTTCTTGAAGAAGATCCCATGCATTGGCTTACCTTCATGTAGCTGTAGGAGCCAAGACATATATTATATATATATTTTTTTTAATCCGTTAGGAATTACCCAGTCAGGCCCTGTCTCCGGAGCCCAGACACTTCCGGAGGGCGCGCTAGTGTGTCATTAACCCCAGCAAATACTCCCCACGTCCATGGGGTAAGTGATTACTGGGTCCGAGAATCATGTGCCCTGAGTAGGCGGAGTGAACCAAGAATTACGGCCTTCTGCATTCGCCCGGCTAGGATTTCTGCCATGTCACGGCAAACATATTTATTATTATTATTATGGGATTATTTAACCGACTTCGACTGGAGATACTTAGGATTTCTGCAATATGAAATTGAGGACAGCCTAACTGAATTACCTGTTCATTTACGACAGGAAATGTATTTCCAACAAGATGGAGCATGATTCAAGAATAGTAATTGATTACTTTCAACAGGCATTCGAAGAAAACGTAATTTCGAAGAATTATTCTATGCGATGGCCTCCAAGATCACCTGATTTGACACCTCATGATTTATATCTATGAGTCCATTTAGAAAACATTGTCTATGCAACCGCCGTTACAACCCGCGAAGACCTGGAGTTGCTAGTAAGACGCGCAATTAATGGTATAACGGCCCAGCAATTAGCGAAAGTTCTTCAAGAATCAGCTGTGCGAGTTCAGAAGTGCATTGACGGTAATGGACAGCATTTCAAACAATTGTTTTGATGTTTTGTGTTAGCATTAAATTAGAACAAAATAATTCTATTTTCTTCTAGCTGTAATTTTGATTGTATTTATTGCACATTTTATTACCAGGTATGAATAAATTTCTTATTAATAGTACTAATAAATGGTACTACGTTACCAAAATGGTTCTATTTGAAATATAATGAGTTTTAATCCAAAATCGATTCCGATGAACTTCATCATGTCATACTTTAATGGAATCCTAAAAATTGAATTATACATAAATTTTGACGTTTGAAATGTCACTTATGTGGTATCATTGGACTCAGAAAATTACGCAGATTCCAGAAATCTAATAATATACAGGGTGTTCTATTTTATAATCGAAAGTAAAATAAAAATCATTTTTAGGTCAAAAAGTGCCGATTATTATGATGTGTATACCATACCATGATTCTGTTACACCTTTCATGAGAAATTAAATTAAAATGGAATCGAAATAATGATCTCTATAGTTGTAACAAACGTCAGGTCCCACGCGGTAGAGCGTGGGACCTGACGAACTGGGAACCTGGGAACTGAGCCAATTGGACATATTCTAAAAAAAATAAAATGAAGTGTACTCATGTATCCATAATGATTTTGATCTCGTCATGAAGGAAATATTTTTATACGTAAATAATTATTTGAAATGAATTAAGATTCGTTTGGATGTTATATACTATCATTCAGTTTTGTTCCAGCATCATCGCCTTTTTATTTAGTGATGAATTAGTTGAGATTTTGTTCTCAAAATAGATAACCATTTCTTTCCAACTGTTCCTGGACGTTTCTTCGTTCAAGTGTCGGTTCCGTGGCATAATATTTTTTATGACCTTCGACGTCTACTTTACGACCTTGATACATAAATAACTATACCCCTTGTAATTTTCCGCAGAGGCATAAACTGCCGGTATCTTTATAAAAATAGGAAACATTTGCTGTATTATATACCTGCACATTACAGCTATTCAGAGTATAATGAGTATAATATCCTAACAAGATTCTGCAATTATATCCATAAAAAATTCAGTAGTCGCGCGGTCTCATTACTGACATCTGGTACTTGCTTGGAGAGCGCATCGACCACACGGGGTGGTGTTGTAGGTTTTCCAGGTTTTCCTTCAGCTGAAAAAAGTTGATACGCTACCAGAAATCAGTGAGTGGCTCGAAGCATCCTTTTCCTGCACATGAAGTATTATCATTAACATTCTCGGATACTCCCGGAGAGCACGCTATATCATATCCTCCAATAAGCACTCCCTACGTCGTGGGGTGACTATTGGGTCCGATAATCATTTGCTCTGAGCAGGCAAATTGAACCAAGGATAACGACCTTCTGCATTCGTCTGGCTAAGATAAGCGCATGTCCATCGTTTTAACAAGTTCAAAGAGTAAGTCTCGATATTAACTTCGTTTATTCTCCTCTTTTAGGCGATGTTCGTTTTGCCATGAGCTGAAAAGTCTATGACAAAAGTCATCCTACAGTAAGCACTTATGAGATCATTTTGGGTACTCGATAAATGAATTTTCTGAACAGGTACATTCCAGTCGAAGAGAGAATATTTTTATGGTTTTGATAAAACTGTAAGAGGCAAGATATTTCAAGGCTAGGCTAGCTCGATCGAAGGGGTAGCCTAAATCTCCAGAATTTGACAGAGCCCTGGAAAAAGGGCCAGTCTTCGATTTCACTCGATACAGTCCAGATGAAATTATCAAGTTTGTATTTTTGTGTAGATTCTAGTACCTTTTCATAAGGCTTATGGCTTCAACTATGATCTCAATATAATTAATTACTTTCATCATAAATCATTGAGTTTTATAAACAAACTTTTTCTTATACCACTGAAAAATTCTTTCTTTCAATAAATTTTCATATCAGTCATGCATTTCTCATGGAAGTATAGGAAATATCGTTCAAATGACCATATACTTTTCATGAGATGAAACACCCTCCAAAGACTAAAAATGTAAATTGAAATGGGAAACGATTTTCACGCCATCTTTGTTTTCCTCACAGGTGGCTTGTTTTCCACATTTTTCTACAGTTCTTGATATTTTCCCATCTGTCAGGATATATCATTTCTGTCATATTTGTTTTCATCCTGATATATTTCGTTCAGCAGTGGTTTTATGTTTCTTCGGCTACCGAGTCTTACGGATGACGAATCGGGATATGAATATAGGAAAAGACGTTTGAAGTATTCTATTGAATAAGGTTTTGACGTTGGAGCACTCTTCTTCGATTTCTCATAGGCATGCATTTGATACTGAATCACACTATCTTAGAAAATAATTTATGTAATCTGGGATTCAGGAATATCTTTCTATCCTGGCTAATATCATATTTTGAAGATAGACATATATTTGTAAAACTTATGGGGCCTCAGAATTTTATGATATCAACCTAGGAGTTCCCAAGGGTTCTATATTGTGACTTTTAATATTTTTGTTATTTATCAATGATGTGCCAGCATACAATAGCATAAAATGCAATATTTTATTCGCCGATGACAATTATTTTAACGTAAATGCAGAAAATTATAATGAATTGAAAAAAAATAATAATATCGCAAAGATTCACAACTGGTGTTCAAAAATATTATTAATTTTCAATTCCAATAAAACGGTTTTCGTGCAGTTCTCAATGTTGAAGAAGATGTCTGATTCTATAAAGTTTTTGGGTACCTGCTTCAATTCTGATATTATGCATTCCGTCAACTGAAAAATATTCTCAGCTTCCAATCATACAACATCGAACAAAATCGAATTTTCGTGTCTCAAAAAAGAATCGTGACACTAATTTCAAAACCAACTGTAACCTGCAAGCCATACTTCAACCAATATGACATCATGACTTTCTACTCATGTATTCATAAACCGCAGTATTCTCTATGTAAAGAAAAATTTGTGTGAATTAACAATAAGAATAATAATAATAATCGTCTTTATTACTGTCAAATAAAAGTTTACATTCATTCGGTATCAGTGATTGACTCATTTGACAATAAAGGGCGGAGTTTATTTTTGATCGTGCACTAGACATAACCGAAAATATTCTTGAGAAACTCCGATAATCCTGATCATTTTACTAAAAACGCCAATCTACCGTAGATTCCAAAGCACACATCCAAGTTATAATAAAAAAGCCCAGCATATATGGGCAATACTACTAGCTATTATTGTAACGAGATTTGTATGCGACTCATAATAATCAAGGACGTTGCCAGGCAACGAGGCGGTTCGGACAAATAAAAAATCCACTACGAAAAGGAATACCTTCAGTTTTGTGAGTGGCAAAATTCAGAACAGGTTCAAGGTGCTGGAGAAACGGTATTACTTGCTTATTTTGTGAGACATATTAGATTTACAAGAACTTGGTGGTTGGGAATCGAGCACTGTTGCAAAATGATACTGAGAAGATAACTTGAGTGGAAATATTTCCATTTTGCGAAAAAAAAATCAAGTTGGTGACGTGTCTGTAAACACTGTCTCATGTAAGAAAGAGACCATCGAACTAAATAAGAATGTTGCTAGCCAATATTCAGTGGACATGCCTACAAGAATGGTGCAGGTGTATTGATCAATTCTGAAAAGTGTCAAAACATTCATCAAAACATTCAGGTCAACTATCACAAATAGATTTCGTTACAGTAACTAACGTATTATATTTTGTAACTTATGTATTATGTGTTGTTGTGATGTTAATAATTTGTATTAAAGATTTAACTTAAAGGAAACCTAATTTTCAGTAATAAGATAAACACTATGATCATTTACCTTATGATGTTGAAGATGAAAACAATTTTCTTGCATTCAAAAGCAAACTGAAAATATTTCTTGTTGAATGAAGTTTTTATAGAATAATGGAATATTTATCCCTTCATACGAAATTATAGTAATTTTACTATGTTGAATAATCCTAACTCGTTTCTTGGGATTTGAATGTTAACAGTGATATTTCATACAAATTGTTTCATGAATTTTCTGATATCACTATTGTGATCTTGAAGATGAAAAAAAATCTATACATCAGCACTCCAGATTGAAAAAACTAAATTTGTTCCAAAAGTCGATGTGAAAAACTACTGAATTGTTTTGATCTTTTCAGAATTTAAGAATCTAGGATTGATGTTAATGTCGGCTAGAGGAAAGTTCGATAAAATCATCAGATACATCTTCCACTTCAACATTCAGGCAGATATGATGTAATATCCCATATCTTTATCTTATGAATCCTTGAAATTGTCAATTTTAATATGTTGTAACATTTTAATTTGGTCCATGGAAATGATGTTTTTATATGGCTTCTTGTACACCTGACGAGTACGCATTGATGATGACTTAACAGTCGAAAGCGCTCTCCTATAATTTTTAAAATAAAAATATTTTGCACGAAATACAAATTGTCTTCCTTCAAGTACATCTAAATGTGGCATTTGACGTTAATATCGACTGTCTCAAATTTCATTTTGATAACAAAAATAGAGATGTCAGTGATATCGTGGTCACCCGGAAATTCAATTCAATGAATCTTCAGAATGAAATATGAGTTCGATACCATTTTCACTATCGTTTTTATAAAATTCTGATCTTTCAAACATCGATTAATGAGTTATTCACTGTTGTGTCAATTCATTGCAAATTTCTCTAGTTTAGCCATTTCAGAGGTAGTTACGAGTAGGGATCACTTCAACAGGTATAGTATGTAAATTCGCCGTTTCAGAAGGTATTCGATAATTCCACACTGCTTTCGTTCTATTCTGGGACGGATTTATGAATAATCTAAGTAATTATGATCGTATCACTCGTTCATGGCGCTGGGTCATATTTATACTTCAAAAAGGTCGCATCAGCTCAAAATTCACCACCACCCAAAATCCGTACAGGAATTGTGGAAAACGGGTCGCATGTGACGTCACCAAAGGGGCTGAGGCGACGCCTCCCAAAGCCCTACCAGTTGCTCACAGCCCACCGGCCCACTGAGGTCAAATCGATGGCAACGCGCGCCAAATGTTTCATTATCCATTTCAGTTTTGGCTTTCGAGGGCTGTTCCCAACACGAAATGATTTCGCCGATGACGTATGAGGTTGGAAAGCGCTATTTGTGATGGAGGAAATGCTTTCAACAGGTCTATGGTTGAGAATCATCTACAGCCCACTTGTAACAGGAAACGATCACTTATATTAGTACTAGTTCGTTACTGATTACTGAGTGCTTCATAGCCAAGTAAGCAGAATGTAGGGATAGGCCAGGTAGAGGGTATGTTCCAACTCACGAAGGGTCGTGGAGAGTTCTATTTTGGTAGATTTGTAGAGCTCGGTATCCTTAATAATATTCTGAACTTGTGAATTTGAGCGACCGCTTCTCGCGCCATCATATTGAAAAAATGCTATCAAAAACCAGTTTTTCAATAATATTTTCTCTCCAGAGCTACTTAGCTCAAAAAACGCTCCACAATTTAAGGAACATTTTCCTGCAATTTCTGTAAAAATCATTTTTCAGCTACAATAATTGTTCACGAGTTACAGAGAAGTCAAGCTCAGCAAATTCTCAAAATTCTCAAAATTGTTGAATTTTTTCAGAAATAACTCGTAATAACGATTACTTAATACGTACCACCCTTTTTACTCATTCCCTCACTATCATGTGGTATCCTCAGTAGGTCTTATCCACAATTAGTTGTTCACTGACAACTTTTCTTTCATTTTGATACTCTTCATGGTAGGCTCACTCATATCAACATCTGGTTTCAAACTTATTTATTCTCCGTTGCCTTCTTCAACCTCGTTTGGCATATGTAATCTCGCTATGATCAGTCTTCATTCTCGTCATCATTGTAGTCGTCGTTGTCTTCTTTACCAGAGTCCGCAAAAATATATGTTCATGGCAGCATTTACAGAGCAGAGGACACTTTAAGACCATTCACCTGCACCCCTATGCTCCACCATACCCATTTTCGCACTTTATTTCAGGAGTGTTCCTCGTGCCAGATCTTTTGTTGTTTTTAATGGACTGGTCTCTCGTCCATATTTTGCCAAGAATGAACTTGATGGTAGATTAGAAGGGAATATTGTCTTGTACTTACTTTCTCTTGTTGTCTTGAACTTACTTTGTCTTGTGAGGAGTAATGCAGCTAGATTGATTTCAGTTTTCATCTTGCGAAATATTGCCACGAAGAATTGAAAAATATAAGTCCGACTTCGAACTCCGAATTAGCCTAATTCCGATTTCACAACTCGGAATTAACCTAATTTCGACTACGCAACTCCAAATTAGCCGTTTTCCAACTTCGCAACTTGGAAGTATAACTGCGACTTCACAACTAGAAATTAGCCTAATTCTGTCTTCGCAACTATGAATTATTATTATTCAGACTTTACCACTTGTAATCAGTATATTTATCGCGATTCATTGAGTTGGATAAAGTGAAAAGTAGACTGGGAGTAGTGAACCTATTTAGATGAAGGAAATTCACTGAAATTCCATAATATACGAATTTTAATATTGTGGAGATTCATCCTGTTATCGACTTGGTGTCGATATTTTAAAACCTCTACACGTGTGTCAGTCACCAAGTGACCATCTTTCGGAGGAGAAGTGTGAATGGAGTTTATATTTTTAATTGAGCTGCCTCTGGAAAGACTCTTTTGAGATAATAGCACATGCGCTAACGGAATGTGTATCTGCAATACCTCAAATTTGTAGACGTTAAACGAAAATACTTTATATTATAATACAAATTTTCGTTAGTTCCAATCATTTCTTATTCAATGTTTTATTTATATATCCTAAGTAGTGAAATGTAATTGAAATCAAACTGAAAATGAAAATTCGTTTACGAGATTTCAGCTGACACCAACTTTAAGAACTTTACCACTGCTAATGCGAATATGTGGCCAAGTACTGCTATATATTGTAACGTAACCGGGGTTACTTTGATTGCTCGACTGCTCAGCAGAGAACGGCGTAGGATCTTTGGACTATATAGCCAGTTTCGGATTTTTTATGTGGCAGGCAAGTGTTTTTAAATTTGAACTGTGAGAATTTGACTGGCTTGGACGCCAGCAATTTTTAGTTTAACAGGTTAAGAAGTACAAAATACCTAATCTATGATAGATAATCAGATAATTGAAATGAGATAAATTGACTTCCTTCTGAAACCAGACCAACAATAAAACAATATTTCAAAACAAATATATATTAATAAATTTAACAAAATGTAGTGTCAAAGTAACACGTTGATATTCAAACAATATTATAAGGTTAGACCAAATAGGAGTACGAACGAAATGACACTTCAGGCAACATTTTCAGGCAATCTTCTGGTGTAGATTACGCCTCCAGGTTGTATTAATTTCCTTATGTTCCCTCGTAGATAGGGGTCGAATTCATGAAAAATGTTTGATAGATGTTAGTTTTACCACAGATTTGATAATCAACAGTATATGATACCTCACTGAATATGTGATATAATTTTACGTGAAACTTGTTAACAATGTAATGAAATGATGTTCTCCTCAACACAGGAGTTGAGATGTATGAGTACTTAGATCTGCAATAATCTTAACAACAGTATATAAATGGTGCACCATGAAAAACTTACTTGAAATCATTATTGAAAATGTGATATATATGTGAATACAAATAGAAAAAAGATATAGAGATAAAGATTAATAAATGTCAATATTAAAAGTCCACAAGTTTGGAGGTTAGTTGTCCCGAAAATCAAAATTGACGTTTTGAGGTTAGCACTCCGATATGTATGTTGAACTTGAAAATATTTAACTTGGCGGTAAACGAAAACATAGGATTATCAGCTTGAAAAAACGGGTCGCTTTCTGGTATGCAACATGCGCAAATAAATATTTTATTTGAGACTCACAGGTTTTAAGGTAAATTCTCTTCCACTTGATCACACCTCAGAATTTGCCCTAGGTGATTAAATACTGCTTATCATCGCAACACTGGGTTCAGTTAACTAGAAGGCCATCATCGATGGTTCATCAACAGGTTATTAGATCATAAATTTCGTTGCAATTGGCACTTCCTTCTGGATTGGAGTTGATTGACAATTTAATTCCCAGTATTATTCACTTGAGCTTCATTCGAAAATATTCATGATGACATCAATCCATGTAGATTTAGATTTACTACCGTGACCTGATTTACACCATAAAGCGAGTTGTTCACACCTCGACAGCCAAACTAACAAGAGACTCATCTCACATCTCCAATTCTCGAACTGAATTTCCGACATCATGTCAGTGACATCTATATGAACCTAACGTTATCAAGCCAGATGGGTCTGTCTACAAATGAAATTTATCCTTAGACAAGTTCAGCTATTTGCCATCAGCTGTCACCGGACGTTTTAGCTAGTGAGATAATTCTGTTGTCTACTCTTTAGATAAGTTCACATGATCGTTATTAGATGTCGCTTCTAGTACGATTTTGGAATTAAGTGGAAACAAATTGAAATTTAAATGTAACGATATTTTCGTTACAATATCAAACTCGTGGCAGACGGTCAAATAGTTTAAACAAACTGCCTTGAAGTGACATCATTTATATTGGTTTGTTTAAAATTTTGAGAAGCAAACCAATGGAAATGGCGTCCCTTTGAAGCAATTTGATTACCGTTAGCCAAGGGCTTCACACACTTCATGTATTTATATGCCAAATGATCTAGAGTATACTAGATTTATGATTTTTTTTTGTCCACACGACTTCTTCGTTAATTACCTGCTAATTTTGCATTATGAAGTCGGAATTATTCAAATGACCAGTTTTAAAGTCGGAATTCTAATAATTCCGAGATGCAAAGTCTGAATTATACTCATTCCTAGTTGTTACTATGTGAATTCGGAATTAGGGTTAATTCAGAATTGTAGAGTCGCGGAATTAGGCTGATTGTATATTTTTATTCTGTAGCCCTTCTACGATTTTGTAGGATACCCATCTAATGATATTTTCGGTTATAATTGCACAAGTGCAAAAAAAGCTTGTTATCTGAAAATTGCAAGAATTTATTTTGATATTTTGGAGAAGGCAGACTCTGAAGTTAAATTTGGTAGACTCTGTGACTAATCACTCTCCTATGACTGGTTCTTTTTCGTACCTCACGGTATCAAGAAGTAATTTTATGCATGGTGCCAAAGAAGTAATAATATAAATGAAAATATGCCTAAAAGAGCAAGTTCTAGTGACCCCAATTAAAAACCGGAAAATAAAAAAATGTATTTAAAAAATAAAAAGCGATTGGATATGCTAAAGATTCAAATTCCAGCGATTCTGATTCTCCTGATTCAAGTGAGATTTTGAAAAAATTTTGTTTTTAGTTGAAGGAGAGGCGGAAATTAACAAATATTTACATGCAGTTACACACGTTACGAACACCGTTTGATTATACGATCATGGGGGTAAAGCATGTTCATTCATTCTGTGTAAAACACGTTCACACGATAAGAATGAGATCACATGACCTGCTTATTCCTTCACTCTGTGTAACACACGTTCACTCAAAAAAAATGAGATCAAACGATCTACATATACAATATAACATACGTTACAACAGACCATTAGATTGGATGATCGTTAACATTGTACTGTGTTTACATAACCTGCCATGAGTATAAAAAAGGCTGATATTTTCACGGAGGGCACTGTGGGTCCAGTTGGACAAGATCTATTGCAAGATGTTGCATGAAATACAGAGGCAGACTTATCGGTAGAAACAGTGAATACTATGAATTACACACTGTTGGACGATAAGCCGGATGATAAACCGGTTGATGGAGAACCACTACATGACAAGGTCAGTAGTTGCACAGTGTAAAGAATTTTATGTACTTTTGTCGACTAATTGGCCTTTTTAAATGAAATTAAAGTCTGACTGACAATGTGACTTTTTATTTCATCATAACTATCAAAATTGACAAAAAATTGTTTAACAACACCAGTAAAAGACAAAATACAGCATGACGACTTAACATTTCTCCCTCCTCTAACATAGGACATCTAGTCAGCAACTTTTCCCAATTTGGAGACTGGCCTTCTGAAAATTCCGTTTTTTGTTTTAACCTCAACAACACGTACTCTTCCATCAGGACCAGGAAATACTTTGACTATTCGACCTAACCTCCAGGAGCTTTTTATCATATTGAATTCCATGACAATAATGACATCATTTTCTTTGTCAGGCTCATTATCCATGGTCCATCGGTTTCTCTTAGTGAAAGTTGGTAGATACTCTTTCACCCATCTCTTCCAATAGGTGTTAGTCAGATTTTGTACTTTCCTCCATTCCTTCCGCAAGTCGTAATTCGTCCCAAGTTGGTTCATTTCATTTTGATGTCCAATGAGGAAATTGTTGGGTGTGAGCGCCTCCAAATCATCTGGATCGGTAGAAATCTTCGTGATAAGTCTCGTATTCAGCATATTCTCAACTTCTGCGAATAGGGTAAGCATAAGTTCGTCTTCAAGTTGCTGTTCTCTCAGAATTGTATAAAATGTCTTTTTTACAGAACGTATGAGCCGTTCCCATGCTCCTCCCATGTGTGGGCATGCAGGCGGTATGAACTTCCACTCAATTCCACGGTTAAGCATGTCATCTTCTATTTGCTTTTGATCCATTTCATCTAGAACTTTTTTCAATTCTTCCGATGCACCTTGTATATTTGTTCCATTGTCTGTAAATATCTGATGTGGTTTACCTCTTCTTGTTATCATCCTTCTGATTGCCATGATAGCTGAACCATCGAAATGCAATGCAGCTGATAAAGCGACAAGGACTTACAACGAAGACGACAGTAACGCGACAAATTGTGAAGACTAGTTTGATGGACGATGTGAAGAGTGGGGTAGGTTTATCCATTGTTTCAAGAGAATATCCGAACTGTGCGAGTATACCGATGAGAAAGCAATGATTAAGCTCCAGAAATGTCTAAGGGGCGAGGCACGGTCAGCAGTTGCAGGGATGCTCATCAGTCCACAAAATCTACATCAGGTGATCGAAACATTGAAGATGAGATTCAGAAAACCTGAACAAATTATTGAAACCCTATTAGTGAAAGTGAAATCCTTTTCTTTTGTCAAAGAAAATGACATGGAAAACCTCATTAGTTCATCCAGTCACGTTAGCAATGTAGTGAGTATAATAAAATCATTGAATTACGACGCCCATCTCCAAAATCCAATGATTTTAAAGGAAATCGTTCAAAAACTACCTGATATGCTCAAACTCATCATATGAAAAATGGTACTGTTAACCTGGAAGATTTCAGCGAGTGGCTAATGAAAATAGCAAATGCTGCTTGTTATGTATCAACGTCCAAAAGAGTTATTTCCAGTTCGAAGAATTTTTCAAAAATGAATACACATCGTTACGAAAATTACCGAAAATTCGAAAAATCATTCATTGTATCTTCGTCAGCTACAGCCAAAGAAGAATGTACCTATTGGAATGGTGAGGGACATAAAATAGACGGTTGTAATGTATTCAAGACAGACGATGTAGATACAAGATGGAAAGTCATAACAGACAAGAAATTGTGCTTTTCATGCTTGAAAAATAACCATCACTTACTGAATTGCACGAAGCCTTATAATAGATATCTCCATAAGGACGAGCCAAATAAATCTACATCAAATGAACAAAGACTTGTTGAAGAAGCCAATATATCACCCGAATCAATTGTTATGAGTAGCAATCAAAGTGTTCTAGCTACAAGTACTGGTAAAACGAATGTGCTCCTGAGAATGGTAAAACTTAAACTTTTTGGTCCAAGAAACACGATTTTCGACACAGTAGCCCTTTGTGACGATGCCTCTACAGTTACTCTAATAGATCAATCGATTGTTGACATGCTGAAAATAAAAGGAACTGTAGATCCTCTATGTTTGCAGTGGACTAATGATGTCGTAAAAACGAATATTTGTTGTAAATATTTCTGTTTTTCCACTTCTATCTCTAACATTTTCGTTTCTAGTTCGTGTTTATTCTTTTCAGCCTCGAGTGCAAGTTTTTTCTTTTGTATATCAATACTTGAGGTAGCAGACACTCAAGAATGTTTGGAACTATTTCTATGACCTTTCTCAGATACTTCCGAGGCTATTTCATTCGTATCTGACGTTTCATAATTATTTTTGGATGAATTCATACTGGGTCCGGAAGACATTCCAAAACCTAGCAGCCACTCGAAATCCGGATTCACGGTTGGATTGATAACAGACAGCGTACTTGCAAAAGGGTATTGACAAAGAAAATGGGGCAAAATATGATCTGCCAAAAAAAACTGTAAGGCATTTTTGCCACCCTAACTCAACGGGGAAATTGAACCCTGTCTTCCAGAAAGTGCTCCCAGACATGACAAATTCATTACGTCTCTGTAATAACAGCTAGCTCATAGGTACTGTCATCATTGGACTAATTACACACAAATGAAGAAACCTCATCTAAACTAGCAGATTTAGCTCAAATTCTTGCTGGTGTCCATGATGCAGAATCACTTCACCGCAAGTTCAATCTTATGCCTTTTGTAAATACTGATTGTTGAAAGTTTCTTGAGGCGCCTCAATGGACATTTTTTTTGAGAATACTTTTGTGATTAAGTTGTAGAGAAGTTCGCAGCGATTCAATTTAAATTCACGTCAACCCCGAATATGAGACACTCTGAAATGCTGGCAGGGGGTGGTCGATATAAAACACTGAATATAAGGATGATTGACACTCAATGGTCACAGGATTCCAGAGTTGTTCCAGAAATAAATTCACTTGTAAGAAAACAATCTTATAATTGATCGAGTTATGAAGATAGAATGCGAAACATTCTCCTCTTGCATCTCTGTCTACACTAATGAGATTAAGCGGAATCATTGAATATATCGAAACCAGTGAACAATGATCTAATATTGAGAAGGAAATAATTGAGCGGATAATACATGACTGTTGATTGAGAATGAAATGAATGACAAGACAGTGTAAGTAAAAATATGAAATATCAATTGAAATAGTTGCCTAATTATCAATATACGAATTTGTTTTGAGATGAGCTATTGGAACGAGTTCTTCTATCGATGTTTTCGGCAGTGCTTGGAATTTGACTTTTTTGGTTTCTTAGTTTGTGAAATAGATTTGTTCAGATCAACACTGGTGTATTTGTTTTAAGGGAAGTTTAGAAGATGGATTACAAGAATCCTCCCGTATCCTTGGAATTAAAGTCGAACTTGAGTTTCATCCTCTTATTTTGTATTTTCAGTGTCCTGAGTTTCTGAGTTTCGGAAAGTTCTTGAATTTCGGCTTTTCCTATGCTATGTGAGACTCACCGTTTCATAGCAACACATTTTCTTCAGTGGCATTCCATGGTTGACACAATCAAATGCCTTCAAAAATTCACAGAATACTGCATCAATAGCTTCACCTTTATTCAAACTCGTGTATACTTTTCCGAATGTAGACAAATTTCGTCATTGGTGTTTTTGAAAGTTTGAAATCCAAACTGACACACATTTTTTATGCCCTTTGACATTTTTGACACAAAAAAATTCAAATAATTGTATGCGAGTTTCAACGCACAAGGAAGTTCTATAATGAATGGATGTGGGTATTGATATTGGTAGTTTCTCTTGAAATTATTTCCTCTGTAGATCTGTCTATTGAATGACTTCTGATTATTTCACGTCATTTTTGTTGTCAAAACGCTTTTCATATATCGGATCCAGATATATTTCATGAATACTCGTTCTTACGGTAAGAAGGAAGAAGTTTATGGATATGAAACTTACTGGCGGGAGCTATCAAATTATTTGTTAAGACTCGAACTCTACCAGAAGTCCCTCAAGTTCTATGACCAGGCTGTTCTCAAGAACCCCACCGACAGAAGAGCGCTGCTGGCTAGATCCATAGCAAGAGGTAAAACAGGCCATTACCAAGAAGCAGTGGAAGATATTAATAGGGCTTTGGCTACAGATCCCAACGAAATTACTACTCTAGCTGAGAAAGCTCACATCACATACCTCAACTGCGAGTTCGAAGAAGGTCTTCTCCAGAATTCACGGTTGTTATCCACTAGGAGAAAACCTGATGACTTCTATATAGGAAAAATGAATTGTTCCACTGCCATAGAGACCTGTTTGGGAGAAGGAGCAGGTAGACCGCTAAGAGACCACTTCAGAATCATACGGAAATTAGCTTGGAAAAAGAGTTGTGAATCCGAGAAGCTTTCAGAACCGCAGTCAAAGACGAGAAGAACTGCAAGAGTTAGGAAGCATCTGAAACTTCTACAATTAAAGCAAAAGCATCAACACGAGAATCGCAGTGAATCCGATCCCCAAGAAAACTCCTCCGAAACAGGAGTTCGGAGTATAAAAAGTAGCCTTCATAGTATCGACTTGAATGATTGTGCCGTTCCACCATATGGCGGTAGTATAAGATACTGGCCGCTGCAGAAATATTCTACTAATATGGAGAACTACATTGCAGCGAAGTATCTGGATTCGATGTACCACGAAAAAGTATTCCTCAAAGAAATTCAGAAGAAGGCAGGACTGATTTCGCCTAACCAAAACGGGGTGAAGCGGTTAAGAGACCTTGCCAAAGATGGTTTCTCTAATGTTTCCCACAAACAAGAAGTGCTCAGGGCACGAAGACCCTTCTACTACATTAAATATCAAGAGGCTCATTTGTCGGGCACTCTGAAAGCCAGACAGAAAGAAGATTTGATTACTCAGCAGCTTCACATAAAGAGAGAGTCAGAGAAAATACTGGCGAAGTTGCGGTATGCAGCTGAGAAAAAGAACTTGAGTAGAGTATTAGAACTAGCAGAGAAGCTGAGGATTTTTTGTGACTCGAAGCCCAAGAGGCTTCTTCCGGAGAAGGACGAGATCATGGTGGAAGCTTACCAGAAAATTCGAAGGGGATTCTACGAGCTCAACAGGTTGAACAGCCGGCTTGGAAAATGGGACCAGGATAAACGCATTTACGTTGCTCTAGGAAAAGCAGTTAGCAGAGAGCCATCTACGGATTCTGTAATAAGTCAGTACGGAAAATGCCTCGTGGACAATAAGCACTTCATCAAGATATATAATCGTCGCTTGAAGAACGCGGAGGAGTACAATGAAATTTGCTGCTGCTACCATGAGCTCGCAAGGTTCCACATGGATCTGAAGCTGTTCGACCTAGCAAGAGCCAATGCCAGAAAATGCATCAACTTGGGGAGGGCAAGTGATCTACTAGAATGGGTCATAAACGGTCTGATGTTGCTATCCAGGATCCACATCCGAGAGCAGAACAGAAACGACGCCATTGCTGATGTAAAAGAAGCTATTGCCGTAGCTCAAGTGCTGAAAGATGGACGGCTCCTGAGTTATCTAAACAGATGTTTGTCAGTTATACACGTTTTCGAATTCGACGAAATAAGTTTGGAGAAAGAAATCGATAAGAGGGAGAAGCATATTCTCGAACTGATGTCGAATAACAAGCTGAAAACTGAATTCGCACATCTTTTCAATGTAATGAGTACTATGCCGTCGAACAGAAGGATGTCAGTGATGCCGGGAGTGCGGCTGAACGCTCCTGGTACGAAGACCAGTAAATCAGCAACTTTCAACATTCTCAAAGTTTCTAGCCAGAGCATAACTTCGAAAAAATCGAACAAGAGCTTGCCTAGTATTGGAAAGAAAACTCCTAGTGATGGAGAAAGTTTTATGGCATTGGTCCAATTTCACTTGTAGTCCCTCTAGTCCTGAAATAATTCCTTAGAATACTTTTAGCCATTACGTCTAATTATATAGGAGATCAGTGTTTCGTCTTTTATTCTGAAGGCTAGACTGTAACAACCAAAGCTAATTGAGTAACTTGAATTGCTACCAAAAAAATATTCGTATCAGTAATTATAAGTTATTATTCAAGGAGTACGGTAAGAGTACTTTTCCCGCATGCGATTGCCGTTACTCGATTGACACAAAGTGGAGTTCGGGTAAGCAATCGAGTGCGGGAAAATACCTATCCATATGAGTTAGGGTTAAGATTTTCCTTCAAGTGCATTGAATAATGTCATATAGTGCTCTCGAACAAATTTTCTCGTGGGGAATTTTTTTTCAACAATATGAGGGGAAAAAACATTTCCTAATCTAAATTTCGTGCGGGTATAGGGTGGAACACGCACACTTGTAAAAAATATTTTTCTGCAAAGTGTCCAATAATATTGATAATTCTGATTGATACACCCCTTCTTTGTATAAGTTGAAGATTTGACATTAACACAAAATCGAAAATTTCTCGTTCTGAAATAATATTTCGAAATTTTGTGCCGGAGAGGTATAGACAAAGTGAAATGAATACGGAGTACCCTTCTCTCCAAGCGTTTCCACCGAGTGGAAAAATTAAGGCAAACATCTGTCAGAAAACAACTACTTTCCTGGCTAATATCGAGACGGGAATTGAACTATATCTGACAGATATTTGTGCAACGTTCTTCCAAGAAGACCTCATTGCAAGTGCTTGTCTTGTAATTAAACAACAGATTATATACATATAAACACTTATGAGACCGTAAAGAAGTCCCGAAAGACATGTACACACATAATGAAAAATAACAGTTATTATACGGTTACACTTATTGTTCACATATAAGACATCCATACTCATTGTTCAATATAATTTACTTCAACTGACAATACAATTACGGTTAAGAAATCAAAAACTCACTTGTGCTATAAATACATTTCTCAATCAAATAACTTTTCAGTTGTTTTTTAAAACGTATTTCATTTCTTTCATTTTTTATTCTTTCCGGAAGTACATTGAAAAATTTTATACCACTGTGTTGAGGATTTTTTTCATATAAGTAGTTCTGTGGTGAGGAATTTGCAGCGAATTGCCGTGCCTAGTGCTATAATTATGACTATCAGAGTTTTGTATTAAGGAAGCTATATTTTTACTGATAAGCAAATAGTTATTTTTCTCCAAATGACATTAAAAGCGGTCTTTTAATGACACTTGGCAGGCTTAGAAGTTGTACTTTTAATGCCTAGGCAGAAAAAGTCCACTTTTACTGCCTAGGCAGAAAAAGTTCGTTGCTAGGCAACCTTCCAAGTAATAATTTAAATCAAACTGGTTATTAAAATTGACAATGACAAAGTAAACAGTAAACAAACAAATTCAACAAACGTCATCAGCGGTAAACATATTGATGAAATAATTTAGTTATTTGGATATTGATAATGGAACGCAATTTAAATATGAAAAAGTCGATTTTGCGTGGAATTGGAACAAATTTGAAGAAAAAATTATATATTTCACACGGCAGAAAAGCAGATTTAATGCCTTGGCATGACAAATATCTATTGTTTTACTAGGCATAAAGGCACAAGCCGAGCGTAGCGAGGCTATGAAACCAGCCAAGTCATTAAATCTGCTTTTCTGCCGTGTGAAACATATAATTTTTTCTTCAAATTTGTTCCAGTTCCACGCAAAATCGACTTTTTCATATTTGAATTGCGTTTCATTATCAATATCCAAATAACTAAATTATTTCATCAAAGGTAACTGGGCCCTGCGTTACTATGTTTACCGCTGATGACGTTTGTTGAATTTGTTTGTTTACTGTTTACTTTGTCATTGTCAATTTTAATAACCAGTTTGATTTAAATTATTACTTGGAAGATTGCCTAGCAACGAACTTTTTCTGCCTAGGCAGTAAAACTGGACTTTTTCTGCCTAGGCATTAAAAGTACAACTTCTAAGCCTACCAAGTGTCATTAATGTCATTTGGAGAAAAATACATTTGTAAATATATTTATACAAGGGACCGTTAATATGTTATTGTTTCTAAAATATGGTTTACATGAGTCTGTTTGTTTGATACCAAATATGAGTCTAATAACACGTTTTTGTGAAATCAATAATCTACGAGCCAGTGGCGTATTTCCCCAAATTATAATGTCATAGCTAATTCGAGAGTATACGAGCGCATAATAAACATTAAGAAGTTGTTCTTTACTGAATATCTCTTTTAGTTGGAGTATAGCATAGTAACTTGAGTTGACTTTCTTACTAACATGCTCGATAGCAGTTTTGAAAGACATGTCTGAATCCAGATGAGTTCCAAGAAATCGTGCAGAAAAAACTGGTTGTAACGAAGCTGTTCCTATATTCAAATGAATTTGATCGCTCGATTCTTTTTTTGTGTTCACTTGTAGAAAAACGGTTTTGAAAGCATTGAGTATCATCCCATTTTTTGTGACCATTCGTTTATTTTGTCTGCTAAATGATTCAACCTCTCTTGTAATATTTGGGGATTATCGCCATATGCTGCTAGTGAAACATCATCTGCATACAACACTAAGCAGTCAGTATTCATGAAATTTGGAAGATCATTGATGAAAATAAGAAACAGCAGTGGCCCCAGTATTGATCCTTGCGGAACTCCTAGATTTACATCATATGTATTTATTTCAGTACCATTAATTCTGATGAAAATTTTTCTATGCTCCAATTAGAACATCAACCATGTTGATATTTTCCCTCTAATACCTACTGACTGAAGCTTCGTTTCGAGAAATTTCAAATCCGAACAGTCAAATGCTTTAGTGAGATCAAATAAAAGTATCCCTATATGCTTCTTCTGATCCAAATGTTCATGGATATACTGAAAAAGACTATAGATAGCACTCTCTGTCGACCTCCCTGGATAAAAACCCTTTTGACACTTATTGATTATTTGATATTTCTCAAAATATGCTATAAGTCTATTATACAGTGCTTTCTCTATTATTTTACATATGACAGAGGGAACAGTTATGGGTCTATAATCTTCCAGGAGTTGGGAATTAACTTTCTTGGGAATTGGTGTGACTGTTCAAATTTTCAATATGTCAGGAAATCTACCGAGTTCAATCGAACGATTGATAATATAGGCAAGAGGCTCTGTGATGAGAGATCCTATGCTTTTTATTAGTTTTGTGGAAATACAATCTATACCAACACTATCCGTATTTTTTAAATTACTTATTATGTCTAACACTTCATTAGAATCGGCACCAGTGAAAAAAAAAGAATTATTATCTTCAGAATGGTACTGAATGGAGCCTGTAAAGTCATCAGGAGTTCAGAAACCCTTCTCTGCTTAATATGCGATCATAAAAAAGCAGGGATTGGAGCATTTCTCTTCTAGGCAGCAATCCTTGCAGCCGATGAACTCGGTCTGAACAGATGAACCCAAACTCTGTCATCGAGTTGGAATCCGTTCAGCAAAGAGCCAATGTCAAAGCTGAAGAGTGTGAGATGGGTATAGAGGTCCCTGTCACTAGATGCAGAGCGTGTCGTTGGGCAACTGAGAGCATAATGCATTTCCTGTTAGCTTGACCAGCTCTTGCACGGACGTGGGGAGTGGTTACTGGGGTTGATGACACACCAGTGCGCTCTCTGGTTGTATCGGGGCTGTGGAGACGGGGTCTGACTGGGATCTTCTTGATAGGAAAAAATGATATTACTTCCTCATAAATATTCATGGAGTGTACCCAAATTCATAGCCTGTGCGGGTAGAGGACGGCTATTATTAATATATGCCGTGGCACTCCAGGGCGACTTTCTGATGTTTTTGTGGAGTGTTATTTTTTTCAGCTGTAGGAAGATCCGGAAAACCTACAGCACCACATCGGGTGGTCGGTGTGCACTCCAAGCTAGCACCAGACGAGATTGACATCTAGACAACTCACAATACATTTGCTTTTCAATAAGGCAAGTGGCCACTTGAAAATACCCGTGCAAGTACTTGAGGAAAAAAATTCTTTCGTACCGGAGCCTCGAACGTCTGTCTGATGCGAAACATATAGATACCTTAGCCACTAGTCCACCGACCACCTATAATTCTTTGGAAAGTTTCTTTGCAAGTGAGTCGACGTGTCTTTTGAAAGTCAAAGTTGGCTCAATATGGACACCTAGCAATCTGACTTCAGAAGAATTTTCATATCTTCATATAATAGACTTAAAATCATATTTGCTGTTTTTGACTTCATTCAGAGAAAGCTCATTTGCTGTGAACCATTAATTATGTTCGGTCATATGTGTCGTAATTATTTCGGTCCGCTCTATACATATATTCATAACCTGTATGTTAATTTTAGGTATAATCTGCAAATGAAATAGACTTTGTGTCATTAAAAATAGAATTTATGTAATTTATATAGACTAATAAATCAGAAAAAGTAGATGCCCCAGGAGAGAACCCTGGGGAACTCCATGCTTCACATTTCTACATTCTGATGATATTCTGTTGAAGTAAGTTTTTTGTTTTTTTTTTAACAAGTAACCCTGGAGTAGTTTCACACTATGGTTACTCAATCCGTGAAGACGAACTTCGTCAATAATATTTATTGTGAAACACAATTAAGCGCCTTTGATAGGTCACAGAATGCTGCAGCCAAAATTTGTTTCCACTTGAAGCTGTTTGCTATTGTTTGAAGTAGCTCAAGTGTTGCCAAACTCGTTGATTTCTATCACCTTTTTTGTGTATAGGAATGACTTTCAATAGTTTCTCTTGTGTAACTCTTTGTGAAAAGTGAAAAAAGTCAAACTTCTTTCAACCCATTAAGACGATGGACTTCCGAAACCTATGTAATCAAAATATTCTAGATCGATGCAGTCATAACCCCTCACTGAAATGAGTCATCTCGACTGAGTACATTCGCAGGACCGTAATCAATATTGCTAATGGGTAATTTCAATATGCAAAGTTCTCGCTTCAAACTTCGGAGTGATTAATCCTCATTAAAATTATCCTCTAGACATCTTAAAGCTATTTATTTGTCATGAACACTATAGGATAATGTGATGGAAAAGTTCTTTGTTTTCAAGTAGTTTTGTGTTTCATGGATACTTCCAAAGAGTATTGACAAACTTATGGAAGGTTTGAGGCATCTAACAGTTTTTGATTTTGTCGAGAATCAAGATTTCATTATTATCACTCTACTTTTATATACAGTGTTTCGCAAAGAGTTGGCACCGTATCGAAAACATTCAGGGGCGTTAAATTTTGCTTTCAAAAACAGAAATTGCCTATTCCGCCAACTATTGGCGTGAATTTCACGCAACATTACACTGAATATTTCCATCGTATGTTAAAAATCCCATATGAAGCGGGACAGCGAAAAATTCCCGGCGGGACATTTTTAGGCTGAAAATTACCCGGAATTAGGTATCGAAAATTACCCGCTCGGACCGTGTATCTATAGTAACGATTGTTAAAATGTACATTTGTCATCTTGACAGGCTTATACTGAATTTTAAACGTCGTTGAAATGTCACGTTTCGGGAATGATTCGATAACTGTAATTCAAGGAAAAATCACCAGGAGCAAACCAAAAAATACAATGTTGAACCATCAATATATATGGAAACAGATTATGGATTTCATTAATGACTCCGGAAATATTCTACCGAATTACACTCGTGCATCAAAATAAACCTGATCATTTTCCATTCAAGCATGTTGTCAGTAAAAAAACTGCATTCGGTTATTTTCATATTTTGTCTTTCGACAAAATATGAAAATAGACTCATGCAGTTTTTAGACAATATGCTTTCATGGAAAATTATCGGTAATTTTGAAGCACTTGTAATTACTCCCGAAAATTTTTTTGATGTAATTTGAAGCTATCATAACTACGTATTAGTGATCGAGTGACCAGAAATAGCCAATCAGACAAACATTTAACTGATAAGTGCCCCGGTAAATTAGCACTATTGAACAATCGAGTCACCATGGTTATGACATAGTTTGACGTTTACTTAAATTTTCGAAATGTCAGTCCCATCGAGTAGACATGGAAATATCCAAAATGAGTCGATCGATATAATTATAAGTGACAATTGTATGAAAATTTTTTTTTACTGAATATCCCTCGACTATTCATAAATTCTCAAAAGTCGCTTTCGAAAGTATACAACAAATTATTCCAAATTTATCAATAGCCTTGGGATATTATAAGTGATAATTGCATTCATTGCAATTATCAATAAAAAAAATTCCCACAATTACAACCTATACAGTCAAAAATATATTTGAGGAATATTTATGGAATTTTGTTGCGAACAAGAATATGAATTAAACGAACATCGAAAATTAGAAGAATTGGCGTTGATACTAAAATATAGGGCGGAAGGGACCGAATTTAAAGAAGCAAAGGTGAAGACAATGTGGAACGTTTTGTGAAAACTTTTGCAAGAAAAATACTACAATGACTGTTATATTATTATTGACCCATTTAACAATATAGTATTCAAACCAGCCCGAAATGCCCGCGATGCAATCAGGAAGAAACTACCAGCAGATCCATATAAACGTACGTCCAGTTCAGTTTCGTTAAATTTGTCTGAAGTTAACAAAATTATATAGTTATGGGATGAAAACACTTTTCACCATATTGCTGCTGTAGAATAAGCGTGGCGAGGAGGAGATGCAGCTGCTTGTCTGGTGATTTTTTTTCAAATCGAGAAAAATAACGATGACTCCAACAAATCGTATTGAATACAATCCGGTGTTCCGTAAAACGTGCAAAAGTGGTTCCAAAAGCTGTACAAGTGGTAAATGGTTGGTTTCCAATAGTGAAATACAAAGCTGCTCTGTACGTCTTTTTCATAAAGTGATGTCAAAACGAGGTGATAATATTACCTCACCACGACTGTTCTTGAAACCAAATCGACACTGAAAAATTGAAACTGACAAATGGAACGATGATGTACCTGTTGGAAGAAATACAATAGATGGATGGACTAAATCAGATGCTGAGGCAATTGGCTTGAATGTAAAAGATAAAAAGATAACAAATTACTCGTATAGATCAACTGCTGTTAGCGAATTGGCAAAAAGAAGTGTAGAAGAACAACAATTGCTGAGAATTACTGGTCATAGCAATTACAATTCTAAGAATCAATTACACCACAACAAGATCATGAATATTATGCATGGTAATAGATCTTCTATAGTAGATGTTGTATATTGGATTAAAATAAAACTGATTCGCTTTATCTGACGGAAGGAGGCAAAAACGCTCTCGACCGCTTTTTGTATATTCGAGATATCTCTGAAAATTGTAGGCAGACCGTCAGAAGTCAGTATTAAATTAAACTCAATGAATTGAACATCGGTGTTTCATTTAAAATAATTATAAATGCAAATTCAAACTAATATGCATTTATAACATTGGCGACGAGGATGGGATTGGAATTCGGAGTGTGCAAAAAGCTTCGAAGACGCAAAAACAATGTTGTTATCTTCCCCGGTTTTGGCACATTTCGATCCAACAAAAAAAATTAAGTTAATGGTGGGCGCTTCCAGCTGCGCGTTGGGCGCGTCTATTTCACATGTTTATGACGATAGATCAGAGAAGCCAATTGCTTACGCGTCACGTCTTTTAAATTCCGCAGAGACATCGTACTCACAAATAGAAAAAGAGGCCTTAGCGATTATATTCGGAGTAAAAAAATTTTTCCAATATCTTTACGGTAGGAAGTTTATTTTATGTACCGACCATAAACCGTTATTATCAATATTTGGCGAAAAAAAAGGCCTACCAGTTTTTGCAGCCAACCGTCTTCAAAGGTGGGCACATATTCTGGCAGCATTTGATTTCGAGATACATTATGTGAGGAGTAAAAATAATTACTCCGATTTTTTATCAAGGTTGCCAATTGAAGATGATTCGATTGGACTAAGCAAAACCTTATGTAACTTCAGTGTTACTTCAAATATATCTTACTTATATTATGTGAGTGAATCCGGCTTCCCTATTGATTTTATGTCGATAAAAAAAGAATCGGCGATCGATCCGATCTTGAGTAAAATTATATTGTTCCTCAGAAGTGGATGGCCTGAAAAGTGTTCACTAGACGAATTCAGACCCTTCTTCAATAGGAAAACGGAGATAACAATAGAGCAGGGCTGTTTGATGTGGGGGTACCGGCTGATAGTACCTGAAAGGTTTAGGAACTCTGTTTTAACTGAACTCCACAGTTCCCATATGGGCATAGTGAAATTGAAGGCATTCGCACGGTCCTATGTCTGGTGGCCTTCTATCGATTATCAAATTGAAAATTTTGCTAGAAATTGTAAATCGTGTTCGGTTTACGCCTGTAATCCCCCAAAAGCAGACTTAGTAGTTTGGAATTGGCCCCAAGAACCTTGGAATAGGCTACATGTGGATTTTTTTGGTCCTATGTTCAATAGATTTTTTTTAGTGCTTGAGGATGCTACTTCCAAATGGATAGAGTGTGTAGAAATGTCCAGTATGACAGCCTCAGCAACAATACGGGTGATTCGTGAGATGTTTAGCAGATTTGGTCTCCCATTTGAAATATGCACTGACAACGCAAAAACATTCGTGTCTGACGAATTTCAATCTTTTTTGAAGTCTAGTGGTATAAAACATACCACAGGAGCCCCCTATCACCCTTCTACTAACGGACTTGCTGAGAGTGCAGTGAAGATTATGAAAAATGCTATTTACAAAGGTCGATTTGAAAACAAAACTTTGGATATGGATTTGGTAATCAACCGTTTTTTATTTCAATATAGAAATACTCCCCACTCTACCACAGGGGAAACTCCTGCAAAATTATTGATAGGACGGACTATGCGTACAAAGTTTGATTTGTTGCTGCCTTCAACAAAATTTTTGGTAGAAGGTAATCAACACAACCAACGCAAATATTATCGAGGTAACAGAAAAACGGAATTTGGAGCAAATGATCGGGTCTGGGTCCGCGATTATAGAGCAAATATGCCCCAATGGTGTACGGGGGTAGTGAACAAAGTTCTAGGCCAAAGAACTTATATTATACATACAGAAAATGGACTGATTTGGAAACGACACATTGATCAAATAAAAAATAGATTTCCTTGTGATAAAAACAACAAAACGGATATGATTAATAATCCCTCAGAAAACGAACAAAAGGAAAAAGTTTCCATCATTCCACGATCTGACGTAACTAAGAAAATAGGTGAAGATGATCTCAACAGACCATCTTCAAATGTAAATATTGTATATAATAAGGATAATAGTGATGATCTTCAGAGATCACCTCCAGATGTAAATATAGTAGATAGTGATACAGTGATACACCCCGAATTAGTAACGAATGTTAGTGATTCGAATATTTCCAACGGCACGGCGGCGCCTTCAGACACAGTGCGGGTTTTGCGGCATCGTAGTAAATTGTGCGAACCCGAAAGACTCACATATCATTAGATTTTTTTTTGTTCATTTAGAAGGGAAGGTGTTGTATATTGGATTAAAATAAAACTGATTCGCTTTATCTGACGGAAGAAGGCAAAAACGCTCTCGACCGCTTTTTGTATATTCGAGATATCTCTGAAAATTGTAGGCAGACCGGCAGAAGTCAGTATTGAATTAAACTCAATGAATTGAACATCGGTGTTTCATTTAAAATAATGATAAATGCAAATTCAAACTAATATGCATTTATAACAGTAGAGAACATCAACGAATCTAAGTTAAATTAAATTTAAATAATTGTACTTTCACTAACTGTACTTTCATTCAATAAATAAATGTTTGGTTGTGTTGAGGTGTAAATTTTTTTTACAAAAAAAATTTTCGCCGAATATCCCTCAAAATTTTATGACAAACTTTTCAAACTCAATGTCCTAGGGATATTACTACTGATAATCATCTAGTTCATTAATAAAAATTTTGGTGCTAGTACTTAAACTTGTTTTCATTTAGTGATGTACCTACCTCCCATTAATTTTTATGGAATTCATTATTGTTGCATTCATTTCCTTTACTAGCTATGTATGGTATTAAACAGTCGAATAGAATGATGTAATTGGTATATTGCAATTATTTACCTATACCTAAATAATTTTCTTCATTGAGATCGACCCCTACAGTGTTGCTAAAATCAATTCCAGAAAACATAATTACTGAATGAATAATAAAATACATAATTTTCAACTGGAAACTTAATTACTTCAGCATTCCTTTCATTCTCTAACCTTCCCTTTTGAAATTTCCTGGATTTAGCGGCTGTATATAAACGTTTTTGGTCGGTATTCGGAGGTTCCTACAAATGTTTGCTAACAAAGCGTAAGCCCAAAGGACTCAGCTCCAAGTTTGGATACTTCGAGTTCATTTCCATGGTTACTGTCTTGCTTTTGTTTATGATCGAGATCATGTGGTCAGGCGGTATACTTGATGCGTGGAATGTGCATAATATTCACGAAAAGGTGTTTGTTTTGGGAATGTTAGTTAATTCAGTCATTTCTGTTTTCGAATGTTTTTTCATTAGGAAGGAGTAATCTATATATCCTTCTGTATAGTTTTTCTCTGAGTAGTGCCAGTGTAGTTGTCAAGGTAATTAGGAACAACGAACTGTTTATTTCGATGAAGAGAATAGTTTTATCTCCTTCAATTATTGTTAATCAAGTAGGAAAAATACATCACAAGTGTCGACGAGAATGGGATTTGATGTTGATAAATACTTCTGAATCGAAAATACTGACAATACTTTGAGACCAAATAATATTGATGGTTAGTTACATTACAGTAGAAGAATCCTGTATGTTGAAATCAATTTTAGAATTGGTAAAAAATGAATTTCGAGAATTTTCAGTACAAATAAAATCAAAATGGACACCTGAGACAACGAATCTTAAAAAAAACTGATAAAATAGCTTATCGACGAAATACTCAGTTATTCATTTGAAAAGTACTTGGATGCAAAATTGACAATGTCTTATGTCAACAAAATAAAAATATTCAGAATTTGACGAAAATATTTGTTAGCTGTTTGAAAAATTTAATCACGGTGAAAAAAATAAAAGGATAATAATAATATAATAATAATAATAAAATAATAGTTTTTACGATGTTTATTCACAGGAGACGCCTAGAACATCGTTAGAAACCGTTGGAATTTCTTCATAGTTAAGTTCAAAAATAAAGAATATTTCTGTGGCTTGGTACAAGAAATGAATAAGTCAAAAATTGTAAGATTTGTAGTTGACCAAATGTTTATGTCTACTTAGACATATCTAGCAGAAAATTTGAAGATTATAAGGAACGACATAAGTATTTCTTGTTTTATTTAAACATGATTTCAAAGACGCTTTTTACATAGAAAACATGTTCTTATAATTAATTTTGGGCAAAAATCTCAAAACAGGCGAAAAGTGACTTGGTCACTTCTTGTACCAAGCCACAGATTTAAAGTACAAATAATGAAATAATTTTGGAAGTGAAATAAAAATTTTCACTTGTAACAGTGAAGGGAAAATTACGAAAAAACCTGGAGCCCAAACACTATCAAGGAAAAATAAAGGTATTCACAACTTCACTTTTTACCATCATTGAATCAGAAGAGTAGGTCAAACTATTTAGAAGACATCGTTTCTCAACTCCCATAGAGTTTTTGCCAGGAATAAGATATTTTCATCAAAACAAACATTTGCGCATTGCCTGCATACATATTTGAAAAGGCCATAAACTTTCATTATTTTAATAACATGAAGACAATTAAAAGTTTCAAACATTTAGCATCTACGAAAACTTAGGATAAGTTGATATTTTGATTATTCTGCAATTTGGGAATTCTTGCGCAAATGCCACCTTTGGAGAGATCATTGAAAAAGGATTCCTGATTGAACAATTCTGTGATTTAATAGATTAAATATCCAAGAATCTCATGAAATCTCCACATGCCATCTTTTGATCCGTGAACAAATATAAACATCTGTAAAATCTGTAAATATAGCAATTTGACCCTTCTGCAACATTAAAATGCAGGTTGCATTTGATAATAACAGTAGTAATGTCCAGTACTAAACATTTTCATCAGTAAGACAGAGTATCAAGAATATGACAGGCTGCCATTATTACATCTTCATCATTTGAAAGCACAAAAAGGCTAAAGGATCAATTTGAATTTCAACCAATCCGCACTTATTTGAAATGTATTCTAGGGGCCGAGAGACTATCAAAACATACACACTATGATTATGTGTCATCAGACACACCAGAAGAAAACCCTTAAAATGTCCTCAATGCGTTGCAACATGCCAAGCTACATAGAAATGGTTTCTTGAAGAGGATTCCAATACTTTCGAGTAAAATTCTTTATATAATACGAGTCGGGTGATGGACTGATATTAAATCAAGCTGATTGAATTAATGATATAATATTTAGGCTGGATAGTAGGTTGAAGGCTCCCATTGGACATTTTAAAGAAATAATAGTGAAATTATTTAATAATGCAATTTCGGTGATGGAGTGATAAGCTATCAAACTGGTTGAATTGATAATATTCACGTTGAGTAGCAGAGGTAGACAAGAAATAATCCAGTAAAGATGATTGTTCAAAAACAAATCATAGGTAAGTATCAATTCAATAGTAAAATCTCATTTATAGTGAAGTTGTTTCTGAAAATGCCATATTTGAATTTAAAGAAGTGCTTGGTAGCAAGGCGGTTAGATAGAACTTCCGCTTGCCTTTGGCCAGGTTTGAATCCTGGAAAACGAGAAAAATTTCCTCAATTTAATAGGAGTCGATAGGCAATGTAAGTTGTCTAGATGCCAATCCCGATGTCTGGTGCTTGCTTGGAGTTCAAGACGACCACCTGGGGTGGTACTGTAGGTTTTCTGGGTTTTCCCACAGCTGAAAAGTTAAAAAATCACCAAAATCAGTAAGTCACCCTGGAGCGCCACGGCAAATAATAGTAATAGCCGTTCTGTACCCACACAGGCTATGTCTTTGGGTACACTCTATGAGTGTATGAGGGAGTATCATTATTATTGTTATAAATTTGATTGTACTCATTTCAACATTATAACGATTTGGGAGAGCAAATTTGTCTAAAGTAGCTGGTTTTATGGTTACGTTCTTGATACACTTGTACTTGTTGAGTGCCTTCAATAGATGGGGTCAAAAATTAGCTTTACAATACTGTACTCAACTTGACACTACGACTACGGGAGTAATACAACTATTAAATACTCTCTCGTACTGTCATTTTTTATATTTAGGGAAATATAACTAGAACATCGAAGAAATTTTATTCTGCAATGAGACTATTCGAGATAAAGAGTAGAACACTGCTGAGTGTTTCGGAATGTTTCTGTGGAGTTCTTGGAAATGTTTTGAATATTCGACGGTCTTTCTAGATTACCTGATATTTCTTTCGTATACCAAGTTCGGAACACTATGGATTCATCTCATTTTCGAGGAAGTCGGAGATTAGCAGCCAGTTATGGTCATTGTTTCGCGTACTATAATCTCACCAGAATTTGATTTGTGGCAACAATAAGCCATGTATTGTCGAAACCACAATGCGTGACAACAACATGATATCATAGTGTTACAGGGGGCTGTCATCTTCAGCAGACAATCCGCCAAAGATAATTAGCGTGATGCAGAACATCGTACAGTTCTCCCCACTCATCTAGGAAGGATTAAATTAATCATGTTGTGTTTTGAACATCCAGATGAGTTTTCCCAATGAACGTTTCCTTGGAAAATAAGAACCAAGGAATCGATTTACAGGAATTCCAGCCAGTACGTTCAAATTAAAACGTCCAGTGGCTCTCACTAGTACCTCTAACTGTCAAGACTCCTTCCTGATTCAATTCAATTCAATTTATTGATGACAATGTACAACAAAGTGAGTATAATCATAGTAATGATAACTAAGTACTATCAAATATGTAACTTTTCAACCCCAATTTGAGTAGCCTGCTACACCTAAGCACATGAGTGCTTGTGTTGTGCTTCGCAGTATTCCTCAAAAGAGGTCGTGAATAAAATATGGTTGACGCTTGTCGGGGGAGAAATTGAAGCGAAATTTCGTCAGGTTGGGTATTGTGTTATTTTGGAACATTCTTAAAGATATTATCAATTTTTTCTTTGTTGGTAAGTATGAATTTTTTTATGGAATATTTGAATTTGTTTACTTTTTCAATTTTTTTCAATTCTAGAGGCAGATAGTTATATAGTTTTGGACCGTGGAAGTGTACAAATCTTTGAGAATGACTATTCTTAAATAATGGCAAATTTACAGACATATTTTCGAATGATCTGGTATTTTTTTGATTCAGTGGATCATATTCATTTTTATGAAAAAACATCCAGATAAGGCATGAATAGGCATAAAGGCTTCTTACATCAAGTAGATTAAAATCTTTGTAGATTTTTTCAGTAGAGAATAACTTTTTTTTTTGAAAATTATCTTCAAAATAGTATTCTGAATGATTTGTATACACCCTAGGTTGTTATTGTACATTCCTCCCCATGCAGTAATGCAATACTTGATAGCAGATTCTGCTAATGAGTAGTAAATGGTAAGCCTACTATATCTTTTAAATAATGGAATTTGTGGATGAGATATCTTAATCTGTTTCATATGTAAAGGGCATGTTCATCCCATCCAATGTGTTTGTCTAGGACGACTCCTAAGTATTTCATTTTGTTGGTTTTTTCAATCCTGGGGCATGTACATGGATCTTGATTACAGTAAAATTTGTGTATTTTAAGGGTTTCATTTTCTGGTTGACCATTATTTTGTAGTGAGATATTTTGTTTTTGCCAATATTCAAACTCAAGAGGTTGAGATCAAGCCATAATTTTATATCTTTCTTTCCTTTTTAAACTGCTGTAAAAACCTCTGACCAAGTATCTTTGCTGAAAACTAAGGCGGTGTCATCAGCATATGAGACAAGGTGACCCTGAAAGTTTTTTATATGTGTGATGCTGTTAATGTACACCAGAAACAGTATTGGTCCTATCACCGTCCCTTGGGGCACACCAACAGTCACTGTAGACCATTCACTTAACTGATCACCTACTTTGACCCTTTGTCTTCACTGTGATAGATAATCCCGCAAGATACTTAGTGGTATGCTTCTCAAACCATAATTTTTCTAGAAGTATGTCGTGAGATACTGTGTCAAAAGCCTTGGCCAGGTCAATTTTTCCATCACTATATGAGAGATTTATTATGTATGTGAGCGGTTCAATAATGTGTCTATGAATTTGTTTGATTGTTTTTGTAGTTATTCTATCTGGACCTGGTGAACAATTATTTTTTAATTTAGAAATTATCTCAATCAATTCATTATTTTTATCAGGATGCAAAAAGAGGTTAGTATGGAAAGACGGTTCTTTCAAGAAGGTAATGTGAACATCTGGTTTTTCAATTTTTTCTGAAATTTTCATGCCCACAGATGTGAAGTGCTCATTTAAAATATTTGCTTTCTTATTATTCTCATACGTTAGTTCTCCGTTTGGCAGTTTCATGGGAATATCTGCAACATTCTTTGTATCCTTGATGTTGATTGATATCTCATTTATTATTTTCCATGTTTGCAAGGAGTTTCTTTCGGTGGCATTGAGTTTCTGTTTATAGTATTCGTTTTTAGTATGTTTAATCAAATTGTTTAGTCTGTTTCTGTAATCTGTGTATTCTGTTTTTAATTGTTCTGTTTTTTGTTTTAGCATAATTTTTTTCATTTCATCTCTTTTACGTACTGATGTTATCAATCTTTTTGTAATCCAGGGTTTTAGTTATCTTTATTTATATGGTATTTTTATTATTTTTATTGATTCCGTTATATATTTTTTAAGTTTGCAAATGAAGCTGTTATATGCGGTCTGTATCTCTTTGCAATTGTGTGTTTCTTGTCACGTTTCTTTTTCCAGAAGGGAATCTAGTTTTTTATAGTCAATTCTCTCATAGAAGTTTGTCATGTCATTAATTGAGGTATTCGTTTTTGTAGCTTCATTCTTATTCGGTATTCGTATGATTAGTGCGGTTGTGTAATGATCTGTCAAATTTGTGTGTGTGACTCAATATCAATGTTTTTGAATTCATTTATTTTTTTGACGAAAATATGACCTATAATACTATTGGATTCTTTGAAAGATCCAGTAGGGACATTAATATATGATAGGAATCCATTTTCATCCATTATGTTTGAATAGTTCTGTACATTGTAATTCAAGTAAATTAATGTTGATATCGCCAATGAAAATCTCAATTTGGTTTTTTGATAGGTTTAAAAAGTAGTTCTGAAGATCCCTTTGATAGGTTAAAATATCTATAGATGGGGGTCGATAGGAAGCCGTTATACCAACTTGTAGAGTTTTATCATATATGATTGAAGTTCTTATGAGATTTGTTTCTGTTAGGCAATATATCGTTACACTCGATACTAGTTTATTTTTAATGTAAATAATGAGGCCATAATTTTTATTCACCTTCGATTCACTGTAGTGAGCAGTGAAATTATTTATATTGAATTCGTTTACCAGGTCTATATTTCACGTTTCAGATAGTACAATGATGTCCAAATTCTCTAGATTTTCCACTATGTATATTAACAATTCATCAAAGTGTTTTCTCAAAGTTCTTATATTAAAATGCACAATCCTCAACGTGACTTCTTCAGCTTCACTTTCCCCCCTACACCATTCTTCAATATCATTGAAAATATAGGTTTTAATTTCTTTTTGACTATCCAGAATATCTAAAAACTCTATCATTTATATATAGTATTGGTATTGACAAGAAAATATATGTAAAAAGAAAAAATTAATGGAACAGTTTTGATAGGACAAAATAATATATCATTGAAAATAAGTAACACTTGTAACAATTGATGTGTTTTTCCATCAAGCTTTGTACTCCCTTAAATATGGTAGGTATTTATACAGCATCCTCCGTATCAGGAAATATTTTATTAAAGTTAATTTTTGATCTTGTAATGTTTATCTTGTTATACAGAATGACGTAAATCTTGCTGGCTTCCGTCCATACACTTCTAAGGGAAGTTTTTTCCACAGTTTTGGCTAACCCTGAGGGTTGTGAGGTCCTCTCGGATCACAATCCCAGTGCCTTTTAGTAACTTTTTTTATGATATATCTCTTGTTTTCTTTCAATATTCTTCATTTTCAGAAAAATACCTCATCATCATTCAATTCGGTGTTAATTTTTTCGTTGAAAAGGTGTATTAGTCGATGTTTGGTATTTTTTTCAAGTTCTTCCTTCAAGTTGAAAATTTGTGAATTTTTCATTTTGTTTTCTTGACAATAATTGGTTTCCATCACTCCGAATACTGTTTGAGATAAATTGTGTAATATCGTCTCTATTTATTTTTCGTAAATATGAAACACAAAATTTCAAGTTTTGATTCTGAATGGTTATTCATATATTCCCAAAGAATGCTCATCGTTGAGTTGAAAATATTGGTTTCATTTTACAGAGTTGCACAAAAGGGGTTCAGTCATTAAAAGTCTTAATTCGCGACCAAATAAACTGTTTCGCAACTGTTTCAAAACAAAAAGGATCCAATGTAACGCCCATTAGAAAAAATAAAGTTGATGCTGGTGGCCTTAAGACGAAACGTCGAATAGCAAATCTGAAAATACCATTATGTAGAAGGAGTAAAGTAGCAATGTTGAAGTGTGATTTATTTTCGAATTCTTCAAAAAATTCAGTAAAAAAAAATAAAAATCATCTTACAAAATTTCTGTTCTCGGATATCTCCGGATATACTCGAAATTTCAGAACTTTCACAACAGCATATTGTTAGTCAGGTAAATGCGCAACTTCGCCATTTTCCATCTCCGTATCTCTCAAAGTTTCCGAGATTCCATTGGTGATGATCGAATTTGAAACACCCTGTATATTCTGCCTTGGTTATGTTTCAAACTACGCCTATCCTTTGCAAAAATAAAACATTTCAAAAAGGCAAATATGTGAACCCAAAATGAACAAACATGAACTTGTGGCCTGGAAAGCTCCCTTTACAAGTCAGTAAAGTGACGGAGACCGAGTTGGCGCCCTGAAATTCTCTATACAATCACATCAGAGACTTGCCTACGTGTGAACATTTATGTTTGATGTTCTTTTTCGTAAATAAAAACGCTGCGAGACCTAAACCGCTGGAGCCAATAAAGAACGGATCTTTTGTAAGGACGGCAGTTCAATTTTAATGTGAAATTGCACGAAGAGCGAGTTGATTGAATTCTGAAAGAGAATGGAATATTTCGTCAAAATGTCAGTAGCTCTTGATGTGAAATACACGTGGAGAATATTAAGCGGTGGCACAGCATCAATTTTCCATGATTTTTTTTTGTAAAATGTTTTTCAAGTAATTCTCGACGGATTGACGATTTTGACAGTTCGGCATAATTTCAGAATGGTATCAGTATTGGAGGGTTGGCATGGTGAAGGATGAATAAAAACTACATGGAAAACATTTAAATAATAATAACAGAAGAAATTATTTTGGAACGAATAAACCAGCCATCATATCACTAAACTTTGATGAATCAATGATTGACCAATGAATTTTCATCATATCTCTCAGTATTGCTACCATTCTCGACGAAATGGATCAGACCTTGAAATGGTTGTGAAACAAACAAAAAATTAACCAGATGACTTTAATGATATTCCGTTGAAAAAAGTTGAACATCATATTGGAATTTTGAAAATACACATTGAATCATAGTCCAACCTTCCTTTCATCCGTGTTTTCTAAAATTCCTGATTACATCATCAAATTCCCTAATTCAATTGAAGAAAAGCATGCAATAGTGTTCCAGAGCGGAGAGGAACTCTTATTGGAAGATTTTGTATAATTCCCCATCCACTGATAACATGACAAATTCTCATCTCAATAATTCATCTCAAATTTCACCTCCAATTATGCAGGCTGCAGATATCACTCCTACACGTATTATTCATATCTCCTTACCTTTTATAGAAAATATCATCCCTGGATTATCCAGAATATTCATGTCTTTTCAGAGAATATGGAAATCGCAAACAAAAACGTTTTATTTATAATTTACAGAGCAAGGAGCGAAACCTTATTCTATCCCTTGGCTACTCTGTTAATAAAAAAAGACCGATATCCATAAATGGGAATGGAAACTCTCAATAAATTACTGAGCTCAATGAAAAAAGTCCTTAAAAATCATGTATACTATAACTTTACTGAATTTTTCTATAATAATTTTTGATGGATTTCACCCCCAAGAATCATTTTACTATTTCATGATCGGAGTCAATCCACAGTTGGTTTTTCCATTTTATAGTTCTTTGTTATCTTCATATTATTCTCTGAATGAACACCAAATGGTGATAGATTCTATAATTTTTTCACTACAAATTTCTTCAGGGAAGTACTGAGAATTGAAGCTGGTAGAAATGTAATATTTCAGCTAGATCATAATGCGATTGCTGTCCGAAAATAGCTTGATTCAAGAAAGATGGATTGGGAGGAGCAGTCCATATATTTATTGGCCACCTCGATCACCAGACCTGAATCCATTAGATTTCTTCCTTTGGGGATATTCAAGGGAAAGTTTTAATGAAAACAGACCAAAAAACTTGAACAAATGAAAGCAGAGAATAAGGCAAAAGTGTGGTGAAATAACACCAGACCAATTGGAAAGAACCCGCCAAAATTTGAGACCGCGTTATATAAAATGTAAAGAGCGTGAAGAAGGATATATTGAAAATCAATATCTGAGGAAACTTTTCCATTTATTCCAGTTGTTGACTTCTTGAAACGATTACAACCATGTAACTCCTAAGAATTCTTTCATTGATTGGCTACTTCATCTTCATGGACTTCCATAAAGGGTTTTTCAAGAAAGCATGATTTTGAAAATTTGTCATCACATGATTTTTTTTATTTTTTGTTAAAATTGTTATATCCGTCAACCAGCTGTACCCATTCAAGCAACCAAATTGGCAGATTCACTCGCATTCCGCACTATATACGCAAAATTTCATGCAGATTTCGAAAATATATGATTTGTGTATGTTCAGATACAAGATTTGGCATATAAAAGTAATACAACGTCATAAATGTCACGAATAGGACTAGAAAAAACATGGAAGGAAATGACTTATCACTCTAGATGAACTCTCCAACTCGGGAACGGTTGAAGATAGAGCAATTCTGCGAATGCTAATCGATTCAGAATGATCTGTGAATTTTGAGTCAATCGATGTAAACCGAATTATTCGAAAGGTCCAGAAAGGTAGAACCGTATAAATCATGAAAAATTTGAAATCAGCAGATTCAATCGCAATAAGCACTATATAAGCAAAATTTCATGCAGATTCCGTAATTAAATGATTCGTGTATGCCCAGATGGGAAGTTTGACATTTAAGAGGAATAAAACGTCAAAAATGTAACGAAAAGGAATGGAAAAAAAATATGAAGGAAAATGACTCCTTCCTACACCAGATGAACTCTTTAACTGGAAAACGGTTAAAGATAGAGCAATTCTGCGAACGCCAATCGATACAAAAGTACAAAAATCATGGAAAATACAAAATCGGCAGACTCACTTGCAATCGGCGCTATTTACGCAAAATGTCATGCAGTTTCCGAAAATATATGATTCGTTTATGCTCAGATTCAGAGTTTGGCATATAAGAGGACACAATGTTATCTCTTAAAGAGAAGAATATATTTTTATTCATTTTGCACAATTTTTGCAACAGTAAACTCAGGCAATAAACCATCAGAAAAATTTTGAAAAAAAAATTATGTATTCATTTGAAAATCAGGACCGATTATCAGCAAATATATTCGCTGGTTACTTACAATGATTAATAATAATAATAACCGTCCTCTACCCGCACAGGCTATGCCATTGGTGAATATTATTATTATTAAATCGGACATGAAATAAGGGCGCTAGAGCTTGGGGCAGTTTTCGTCAGTCACTTTTCAGCTCTATAACAAAAAAATATTTGAGCGATTTGTAATGAAAAGCCAATTGGGAGGCCCCATTCGTGAGTTTCACGTTGTCCCCCCTTGCCAACAATCTGACGCTGATCAAATGGACCACTCTCAAATGGAATGAGAAACTTCAAGAAATTATCTAAAGACATGAAAAATCAAATTACACACTTCAAATTCCGTAACTCCATGAAACAATTTTTACACAGAAATCTGTATTACGACAAGTATTTCATCTTTTCTTTTGTCTTGACTTTGTGACCGTTTTTCTTTTAATTCACCAAATTATATTCTAGACGAGTTATATACCCAGATATGGTCTTTGAATTAATACAATCTGATTTGATATCATTTTGTTTGAAATATTAAGGATTTGAAAACATTGAGGTTGTATTTTATGAAAATAAAAATGTAGGGGTAGTTCGTTCATGAATAAATTTTTTATTTTGTTATTAGAGTAAATGAGTTGAGTTTTGAAGTTTTAATATAAGCCGGTTATGTAGTTTATTTTCAGGATAGTACAATGTAATCAATGCATGGAAATTCTACATCATATACTATTGTAATTGGGATTTTGACAAAATATATTTATATTATATTGTTGGAATAGAAATAATTTAATTTTCAGTCACTACTGTCACGTTGCACGAATTGGGTATAACCCAATTATTCAATATTTCCATCACAAAACTTGTCAAATTACGCAGTTTGGTTGTGGTGAGAAACAAAAAACGTCCCCTTTCAGTTGAAAAATAACTTCATTCAAGAAACTGTCGACTGACGTCATAGCAAAATCCTAAAATTCGAACTTTGAATGAAACTTGTCAATTGAATGGTATATTGATCAGAGTAGACTTGTTAATTCATGACATAATGAATATTTTTTAACTTAAGAGTGATGGTGTGAAAGAATTTCCGGTTAACGAACATGAGCCCTGTATATGTGTTTCCACCACCGGAGTTTTATCACCGGTACATCACCAAAAGACACATTTCTGCCAAATAATTAAACCAACCACCAGAAGAACTTACTTTTCGCGCAGCAGAAACCTCCCTGGACACTCAAAAACTTCACTCAGTCGAAACCAGCGTTGAAAAGCGTACACGGACCCATTGGTACATTTTCACCGACAACGACGCACGAGCTTAATGGATGCCGCTTTTCGGTGTGAAGCTCGTTGGCGAGCTTTCGTCTTGTCACTGAAAGTTGGGAGTTTTGCGGGCCGCGACTATCGACCATGCCGACATTGCCGTGCCGCGTACGCCCTTAGACCTTTGAAAATATAGATCGGCCAAAACGAAGGCGGACGGTTGGCGAGACGCGAAACGTTGCGGCTTGTTGCACGCCGTTCACCAGTTGAGGGAGGCCTGCGATCCGTTGGTTCTGAGTGCTGATGAGAATGTTCAATGTATTCTCTCGACTGTCGAATGGATACCGAAATTTCATAGACGGCTGTGGAATGAAGTGAGGAATATTCCTGATTCGCCCTCTTCAATAATGATCACACTGAGATTACTCTATTTACTCATAATACAGGGTAAACGTGGCTAATGATCTTAGCAATCGATGCCACTATGAACACCAGAAGAAAAGAAAACACAGGGTAAACCATGATGAGCTTGATGAGTCGATATGTATATGGGAAACTACTGACAGCATTTTTCTGAAAATTTCTATATGAAAGTGTTCCGAAGAGTTCGTTTTAGTTGAAATATTTTCAGCTGTCTAAGTCTCCCAGTTATACTAGAAGTGGACTCCAACTTTGTTCTTTTACACGAAACATTTATTTTCTATTGCACTTTTTGAATCTACGATGAATTTCAATATAATTTTATTTGAAGCAGCATACGTCTATAATAAAAGCTACTTCATAATTGAATAGCGCTTTGCCACATTAGATGCGAGCAGCTGAATCCTAAATTTTATTAAATATATGGGAACGTTGGGCTCTATTGTCAAGAAATAAGAATTATACCTCATCAAATCAAAGATTTTTATCTCAACTTAGTTTTTCATCGTTCTGCCTCCCTTGGATGCCATGCTGTTACTTTTTTCTTCACAGGATGACATTGAAACTCGTCGCAAAATTTACTACGTTTGCAAAATTAACACTTGCTTGGTTTAGAATTCTTGAGATTGCTACTTATAACTTGTTAGAAGAGCCTGTATATGATAATTAAAAATGAAAATCAGGATTCAACAACTCTTTAATATTCATATTAAATTAATTAACAGATGAATCATAAAGAATCAAAGATTTAATGAGAGATATTCAGCAATTGATTGTTATTGAAACTGATATGGAATTATAACAAGAACTGATAATGAATAAATATTAATGAGGCGACATAAGTTACTCATGAATATGTAAAATAATAATCCAGTTCAGTCAAAATAAATGAAATGTAACGATATAAAAGTTGATTGAAAGAATGAACTTTCCAGAACAATCAGAAAGATTTGTTCCTGAAACTAAATGATTCATAATGAAAATTAAGCTATTCCTCATATTGAGAACAGAGTTGAAACCAGAAACCTTATGAAAATTTACCCGAATTCAAATAGATTATACATAATAAACTTGAAGATCACATCTGGACGATCTCGAGTTGAAACTACAACTGACCATTATTTCAAGGGGCTATCCAAATTTCCAAGAAATGGTGTGGTTGGTCTATTAAGATATCTTGCCTCTACCAAAATTATCAACTTATCAACCATGAAAACTATTTCTCTCTGTTGACTAAAATGTCCCTCTTTAGAAAATATGCATTCCACACTCTATTATTTGGAAATAATTTAACAAGTGTTTATTTATCAGAAGGATCCTTTTTATCTAACATGTATATCGAGGGGTTCTGAAGTTAAAGATCAAGTTGAAAACTTTCATGAGTGGTTGGTAAAGATATAATATTTACGAGACCATATACGAGGATATATTGAAAAATTCTTAGCCTACTATAGAACCAAACAAAATTTCAATGTCAAAATATTTAGGTATTACAGCGATCCTGCAACGTCTCTAGACCTTAAAAAAAAATGTTTCTTCTTGCTCTGCAAACCAGACCTCCGCAGCTTTTATTACCTCCTCGTTGGAAGAAAATTTACGACCTTATATACTTTTCTCAGTTGAGGAAAGAGATGATAGTCGGACGGAGCCAAATCTGGTGAATAAGGGGGGTGTTCTAGTAATTCAAACCATAAATCACGAATTTTTTCCATGGCAACATGAGATTTTTGTGCAGGGGCGTTGCCCTGCAATAATCTCCATTTATTTTTCTAGCCTTATCCAAAAAATCAATCATGATTACTCCATGGCAATCCCAAAAAACAGAAGCAAGAACTTTTCCAGCAGATTTTTGGACACGAAACTTCTTAGGTCTTGGAGAACCGGAGTATCGCCATTCCTTCGATTGTTGCTTTGTTTCTGGATCGTAGAAATGTACCCAAGTTTCATCCATAGTAACAATTCGGTTTAAGAAGTCTACATCGTTTTCAAATCGAGCACAGATCGAACGCGATGCTACCATCCTTGCACGCTTTTGGTCAACATTCAAACATTTTGGGATCCATTTTGCAGCAATTTTTCTCATGTCCAAATTGACGTGAACTATATGATGAACGCGTTAGTATGAAATATTTAGTGCTTCAGATATCCGTTTTAGCCCAATTCGACGGTCTGTTAAACTCATGTCATGAACTGCATCGATATTTTCAGGGACTGACACAGAAACTGGCCTTCTCGATCGGTCATCTTCTTCAATGGAAAATTCACCTCTTTTGAAGCTTGCAGTCCAATTTTTCACGGTCGCATACGAAGGACATTGATCACCAATATTTTGTTTATACAGGGAACTGGTCTAGGCTAACTAGATATCAATACATCCTCGTATATCCCTTTGTGGGTGATGATTTTAAATAAAATATCCGCACATTTAGTACGTAAAATGGCTTTCGGGTAATTTCGTTCACTTTTGATATGTTATTGATCCTGGCATTCTCATCACGTAGTCAAATTTTCAGATCGATCCTATGACTAGTTTTCGAGCTAAAAAGTGTCAAACATTCGATTTTTGCTATTTTGAGTATTATGCATCGATTTGATTTTGGTGCTCGAATTCGAAATTGAACTTTCTTAGAAATGAACCCATCACATCTAAGTTATAGCTCATGAGTCCTTCCATTCGATTAAAAAATTATATCTCACAAAGGGTATTGCATTACAGCATGGCAAGACAATGTTCATAAAAACAGATAATTATCACTACCATATAATCGTTTTCATTTTCACTCAATGCGTTAGAACTATAAAACAAACAGCTTGAATTTGCCAATATTTTGAAAAAGTATGTGTCTTTATCAACTACATCAGGATTCATATGATTGCCTGTCCAACAGCATATAGGTTTTCATGTTCAGGGGAATACCTAGGATGAATATTCTAAAAATTCAGAAGTATCATCGGTATTCATTCTAATTAATTCAGAATTCAAGAGCAGGTGTCTATTAGAGATGGAATGATTTTTGCAAATTCATATCAATCAAAATTCAGAAAGATGAACATTTTTTACAAAAATTGATTTGGACGGATGAGGCAACAATGGGCAATGCCACTATATTTCGATTTCGTCATGAATGTATAGCTTTTCCAAAAATAAGGGATACGTATTTTGTACTGTATAATCTTTTTCATGATCTTTGCTAAAAAAGCAAAAAATCTAATTGTGACGTGTGTGTGTGTGTAGTAAAACCATATTTGGCAACGTCGCATGCCGAAAAGATGTATTCCATCAGTTTTGACACCATAATTCTTGCTCCGTGGTCGCTGACGAGTGACACTAACACACGTGTCTGTTAAGGCTGCAACACAATGTATGTTTTATGTTTTTAGTTTTAATTTTCATAATTTTAGATATTTTTTAACGCGAAACTATCATTGCCATTATTATTCTGATCACGCCTCATAAACAATCTTATTGATTAAATTCAAGCAAAATTTTTCTATTCTGTTTTGCATTTTGTTTTATTTGTAAAATTGATATCCAAAATCCCAAAACTTAAAACTTATTACATAAAACTTCCATTGTGACTTCGGCTTTACTTCACTATGATAGCTGTCCAAATCAGAAGATTAATTAATTATGTTATGCGCGTGCGCGAACGAACTCAAACTGCCATATTGACTTTGTGATCAAAAGACGTCATATGCATAAAAAATTGTTCATTGTATATAATGAAGTATCACCTGAAGAAAATAATTCAGTTGTGTCATTATTTAAATGTCTTCTTCCAATATATTCAATTTCCAACTTTTATCAAACGTTGCATTTCCCATTATGAAAACTCGAAGTGAGATATCGGAATTAAGTTAATTTGGTGCCTTCCTCTGATTTGAATCTCATACATAAGATGAAGCAAGTCTCAATTGATATGTGCCGACAGTAAAATTTCGTAAATAATCCAGAGTCAGCCAATAGGAAAATATGGAAATGATAATGGTCCAATGGTATCCATCTTCCCGGTCTCCTCCTCAGATTTTCTCCCTCTAATATGTTCTGTACCCTATTTATCTGGCGAAATCTTTCCAGAATCATTTGGGCCGATTGGTGAACATAATTGAATCCTATGTCATCATTGACCTATCCTTGCACTAACGAAAGACCTGGAAATATGCATGTATGCAGGTGGTTATTTCCAACCAAATGAAGGATAATGTTCAATGGCTCTATTACAATTAGCACTTGCAATTGTGTCTTTGAGGTACGTTGCACAAAGGGATGCCAGATGTAATTCAATATCCGTATGAGGAATAAATTGTGTCTCATTTTTCCACTTTGTGAATGTGTGTAGGAAGAGTATTTTCGAGATCAGTCGAAATTATTGGTTTTCATTTATTTGGTACTCACCATAGAAACATTCCTCGAACTTTGTTCGATTTATTCAAGTGGATTTCATTTGTGAAACTTGAATGTTGCATTTGGGTACGTTATAAATAATGTATTAGTTATTACATTTATTGAAACCATTGTCACTGCTTATCATTCACTTTTTATATCCCATTTATATCTGTTATGGCCCAGTTCTCTGGATAGCTTGCCTCATGCCTCAAGATTTTTTTGATGGCAAAGAAAAGTTTGAGAGATATCTTCAAACTAGGTTATCTTGAAGACGTTAACATTTATAAATGATAAATTCTCACATTACCCTCTCTTCATGTCTATTCGGGTATAAATTATGTTCATTACAGAATACTAGATGATAACGACATATCAGAATTTGATTTGCAAGACTCATCACTACCACTTTTCTAGTAATTATTATGATCCTATTTTGTTTAGCAAACTCCCAGAAAAGATAAAACTCTTTAGTTTACAATATAAGTAATGTTCATTTCACGAGTGAGGAAGTTTTACATACATATAGATTGTGAGTTACGATCATGTATGTTATGAAATCGTCTTCAATAAAATAATAATTGGAAAGTGATTTGAATAGTGGGCCATGAACTGCAATCTGCCACAAAATTGACATATCATTCCTTCGTTGTCATCTTGAACTCAATTTCCGTGGGTGTGAATGGACAATGGTAGAACACAGTTACTCAGATGTGGTTTAGATCGGTCCATTCATAATTCATGATCAACATAACAAGAATATCACCAGAACATGCAGAGAGTTCACCTAGAATATTTCCGAAATTATACATAACATTGAGTGGGAATTTCCATTCTGTTCATCATTTATATGATTGACATCGATAAACTCGACATACCAGCTTCCTTCACAATTTATGCTGATGATACGTCTGTCGTGATCTCTTGTAAGGACAATAAAGCTCCAACTAAAAAATTTAGTGCGACGTTTGAAAAATATCAGCTTTTGATGAATATAGAAACAACTCAATTCACTAGGTTTCATAACAGAAAGAATGTGGCCAGCGTGTATTTCATTGCATCAAGACAAATGAAAACATTGAAAACATTTTGGGTATATATTTGGATCAATTTTTGACAAGGAACCCCCACTCTGAAAATCTGATCTCACAACTGAACTCCATTGCCTTGAGGAATTTGAGAACTATATTAAATATGACGTCTTTATAGCCCAGAAGAGGGTAGTGGGGGTATGAAAGGGGAGAAAACTGAGAAACATGCGTTGTTACATCCAGAAAATATAGAATTTGAACAGTTACTTTCTCATATGTTATGGAAACATGTATGTATATCTCCAGAAACATAAAAGATTTCAAAGTTGGATCAGATGTTCGTAATGTCAATATCAGACAAAAAACTGACCTTTTTGTGCCATACTTTGTTTCAATTCTTCTAAGATTATGGCACCGAAATTTCCCAACTCACTACCTGATTAAATAATAAAAAAGGTCTTTATGACTATTTTTTTTATTTTACTTACTTCTTTGACAACTCATATACAATCATGTTTTGTCTGAAAGGCAAATGTAGGAATTGATTTGAATTATTGCATCTATTATCTTTTCCCAAAAATATTCGATCTCATCACTTCACCAGTTAGTTAGCTGAGCTCATGAAGAATAACTTATTGATTTTTTTATTCGAATTAGTCAATCACGAAACAAAAGAAGTTGCTGATGCCGGATAATCTCTCTTTTCCTTTGGCGATTCATGCTGTGCCTTATCCTCCGAAGATCACCAGTAGACATATCCTGGAAAAGTTTCGTCGGACTTGTGAAATCCAAGGGATAACGAAATCGTGCCATCCAGAGAATGTAGGTCATCTGTGTCAGACGCTGCCCACGCAAATCGTCGGCCTTTATCACTCGGCTATACAAGTTGATGCCTTTTGTGAGGAGCAAATTATGGAAGAGCGATGTCAACAATAGTTTTTGTGTTGGTTACACAATGTAAAATGTGTCTGGGTATGTCCTGGATAGCAGATGACACAGTGATTTTCGAATCGTTGGGTTTCTCTACTTGTGGTCGAATGCGTCAACAATACAGGAACAATGGACTGTTTTCATTTTCTCAATGAGCTGCATAGAAATTGTCCAAAATGCTGAAAAATATAGGAACATGGTCTGATTACTTCAATGCATAAAAAAGACCAATCAAAAAAACTATTGAATGACTATTTTTATTTATTTATTTATATATTTATTTATTAAGCATGGTAATTCAACAGACAGAACTTGAGAAGCTTGTCCTATTTCAGAGTGACATAATATAACAGAATGTATTACATATGAGACTGGAATCATGCAAAAAATCTAAAACTAACTTATACCCATACGGAGAAACAATGAGTTACCACTGTATACGTACTTATGCATATTTCAAACAATTTCATGATCTATTCTAGTAGATATTCATAATTTGAACATAGGCGAGTTTTTAGATGCTTCTTGAACGGATTCATGGGATAATGCAAAATGTTTGAGTGGGTATTAGAAACAAAATTATAGGAATTCATTGATCCCATTACAATTTGATGAATTCTCAGAAATTATAAGTATAGTTAGTGTCGATAAGATTATTGAATAATTTGTAAACAAAAGATTTAGAGAAGTTGGGCACTTTTTTTTTTATTTTAAAACTTTTTAAATGATACGTCCATAAAATCATCATTTTTCCTGTATCCTATCACATCTTCGAAATCAATTTCTTTCGTTTCAAAACTAAAAAATAATTGTTCCCAGAGGCCCGGTGAGATTAATATAGAAGTGATAAAACACATTCTGATCCCACTGCAGCATACTATAAATCTCTGCTTTCTCGATGAGAAACTACCTGGGCAATGGAAAGAATCCCAGTTTTCAAATCTGGAAAACGCAATTTATTGACTACCTATTGGCCCATCTCAATTATCAATAACTTTGCAAAATCATTCGACAACGCGTTTTAGCATAACATTAATTAACCAGCAATCAATTTGTTTTTTTGCAGAATAATAACATGGAGGATCCATCATAAAGCTGTTTGAAAAAAAAACGATAAAAGCTTTGAAGGAATCATATAAGTTCCTAGCGATCTTTCTTGATTTGGACTAAGCTTTTGTTATTGTTTCTCACAAATTACTAGTTAAAATAGTGACTACGGTATCCGAGGAATATCCTTGAGTTTTTTTGAGAAATGTAAGAAACAGAACTCAGAAAATGAAGATTGGTGATGTGTTGAGAATCGAATCAATAGTTTAGACTGGAGTGCCACAAGGTACAGTATTGGGACCCATAATGTTCTTAATATATATAAACAGTATTGGGAAAACAAATTATTTTGAAGGTCAAATGATTTGCTATGATGATGATATAGCAATTATCTTCGCTGGGAGAAGTTGGGATGGAGTAAGTATAATATCATTCCGAAATGAGTTTAAAGAATATTCAATTCTGGTTGAATCATAACCTATTCATCTCAATCATTAAAAAAATGAAATGAATCACTTTCTCACCTACGATTAGCAACCAACCCAATATGAATGTTAAATTACACTCTCATAAATGTGATGAAAAGAATAGGAGCTCTGATCCACAAATTTTTCTACCTGCAAAATATTCTATCAAGAAATAAAGATGATTCCAAAAAATCGATTTTAGTCTCCCAAATTATTCATGAAACTCGGTGTGAATTATCAAAGAGTAAGTTTTCCGAAAAAAAATTTTTGTTTTTTTATTCTATACGAATTCAAATTCAAAAAAGCCAAATTTTCAATCGAAAACGTTGGTTAACTAATTTTCAATTCCTGAACTTTTTCAGTATTCATTTTCTCCGATGAAACGTCGACATTGAGATGGTATGAAGAAAATATCATTTCCTTATGGAAAAATATCGAGAAAAATGCAAGAAACCAAAGAAATCGACTTTTTTACATTAAATTTAGTTATCTTGGGAATTTATTTTTTATTGCAAAAAAGCGTTGAAGTAGATAACGAAGGATAAATTTAATGTGCTATACACTCATTTACATTCAATTATCCGTTAATGCTTTTCAGCGAAAACATTGTTTAAACAATAATTGAATACGTAAATATTTCAAAAAACTCAATTTATAGTTGAAAAACAAATGAAAAATTATTATTCTGCTTCGAAAAAAATACAGCCCATTTGAAACGCAGAAAGAACGTTTTCAACAAGTTTCATAAAAAAACTCAAAAATTTGTGGAAGATAGAAATAAAAAAACTGTTTTCAGCATTTTTCTTGTTAATTTTGAGGTTTTCTTGGAAAATGATTGATACATGCCATTTTGTTAATAGGAATCATTCTATAGCCACAAATCGTAAAACACCACTATCCCTAAAAACGTATATTTAGCTACCCACCGCCCCCTTCTGGAACTTTCACTGGGTTGTTTTGATTCTTCTCAATTCACTTCAACCTTGAATTTTTTGACCATCCGCATACTGCAGAGAGTTTTTTGTTTCAAAAATTATTGGCCCTAGTCTACTCAGGGCAACTGAGGTAAAGTTGTTTGTATGGTATCATCATTTATAGAACAATTTTTTTTTATACCGTTTTCAAATTGATTAGCAAAGCTTTGGATAAAAGATATTATGAGCAGCATAGTCAATATGCTGTTCAGAATAATTACAGCTTGTTATTGAAGTATTGTCCAAAAAACAGAAGCCCCTTTATGTGTTGCAACAGGGAAGTTATAATCTTTCACTGGCTATTCCATACCTATATAAACCTTTATGATGAGCTGATGTGAATTATGTTTTGGCTGGGATGTATTGAGCATTTTCACAACATAAATACTTTTTCAGGTATAAACTAAGACACAAAATCGTAACATGCGATGATTTTTAATCCTATTGGCCATGTCTTAGTGAATAAAAATGCTTCCTTATTCAACTAAACCATGATTCAAGAATATCACGTGGGTATGCTGCTATAAAAATTGATCACTTTCATTGGAGTTCGATGCCATTCCGATGCTAATTTTAGAATATCCAAGTTTGATGTTTGTGTCAAAGGGATTGATTATATGATGTAATAGGAGGCAACCAACTATTAATTGGGAGTGATTTGGCAGCAACAGCAAGAGAATACTTGATACCGTTGCTCTCCATAAACAAGTGTTGTTTAGGTCAGGCCAACCGCATCATTCGTTGATAGCAGCCAGATGGTCGAATTCCAATTTCATGATCACATTATGATTATTGATACCGACAATTCAAGGTAATTGTTATTTGTTCATCGAGGGAAGGAGAATGTGAGAGTGTTTTTTGATGTCTGAAGTAGTAAATGAGGGGAGGATATGCGTTTATTTTCGAATTTTCAGAAAGAGAAGGAAGTTTGGATGATCATGGAAAAAACGAGTTGTATCTGTTGAAATTATATCACTAATGAAATAGTCTCTTTTCATTTATATTGATGTTCATTCACACTCCACCACAATTCACAACTCAATTTACCTTAAACTTCGTTAGTAGTAATATCCCAAGGACATGGATAATAGAGGGGATTATTTTTTGACAATTCTTGCAACCAATCGAAACCATCAATTCAAAGCATTCATGTACGTTGAGGCCAATCACAGCATTATAATAAGTACTGGGATTTTTCTACCTTGAAAATTGCCACGGGATTTTTTTGTGGTATTTTGTTTTTATTATCTGACTGATACTTTTGATCTGACGTCTGTCATCAGTTTGCATGAAAAGTAAAATTGCTTATCACGATTTTGGTCAAAGTTCGATGCTTTGTCATTTCCGAAATAGGAAAATATTATGACAGGTTGCTGGTGGTAAGTCAGTGTTTCATATCAACTGACATCTTGGAAAGTAAAAATGCCTAAACACAGAAGATCTTCACTAGATTGTATAACATACCAATGATTTTTATAAAAAGACATACCGAGTATGATGAATCGACTTGGATTCAATATTTATATTGATCTATTTTCTTTAGAATAATTGTATCATCTATTGATAAATAAAACAACAGAGTTCGATTCATAACTGACATGATTAATTTCCTTCAATACTCGTACCGAGAATTTATATTAACATAAAAACATAACATGAAAACCATTCCAGTCTGCAGTGGTCAAAACAAGAAATGAAATATACAGGGTGGCCCTATACACCAATATATCTCACCTTACCACCCCTATAGTAGAATATATAAATGAAAAAACGATTTTTGGAACTATACAATTAAGGTTTATAAATTATAAAAATCTATGAATCGGATATTCTGAATTCACAATTACAGTATGAGTACTTTTTTTATGCTATAACCACTCATCGTACTCTTTGGTTTCTTGATCTCAATAAGTACATAGAATCATCAGGTTCACGAAAAAGAAGGTCGGAGTTGATTAAAATAATGTCTACATTCTTCCTTGTGTTAAATTCTCACATCATAAATAACTGACCCTTCACTAACCACGACCTCTTTCTCTATCCAATTGGGACGTTCTGGAAATCCTTTATCAACACATTTTCTCCGACATCAAAATTATTTGACCAACCGCCATAATCTTCGATTTGTTCTTCAACCCATTCTTTCACAATTTCTTTCGAATTCGGAACTAACAAATTCAATTTGCCACGTAACTTCCGATTAAACATCTGTTTGGCTGGACTTTATCCTGTTGTACAGTGCGGTGTGTTACGATAAGCTAAAAGTAACTGTGAAAAAAAAAATTCCAGATCCCTATTTTCCAGAAATGGCATTTTTGAATCGAATTTAAATATTTTTACCGAATTTTCGGCTTGTCCATTATTTTGAGCATGCTTAGGAGTAGTAAAATGCTGTCTGATACCGTTTGACTGCAAGTAGTTTTGGAATTCAGTGGAAGTGAAAGAAGGACCATTATGAGACACGAATTTTGTTGGCAACCCAAACTCTTTTTCGTAAGGCCACGGATACAACGTTGTTTTTGGTGTTGCATGCCCTACTATTGCTTTTACGGACCTTCTGTCCTTGCTCAGTAGGTCTGCCGTGAGCGTGGGCGATGGTTTCTGAGAATAGTACAGTTGCCTCTAACCGAATGTAGAATAAAATGGTCTGGGTGATTTTTCAGGAAGTGTTTGGTTTCATCGAAAATAGTGTTGGCTTGGCATAAGCAGGCTTACTGTTTTATGAGTTATGCAGGAAGAAAGTATGTCTTTTGAACTTGTTGGTACATGATATTATCTACATCGACTGAAAAATTATTGAGTCTTCCGGTGTGACTGGTGTCTAGAATTGCGAATTTAGGTCCGAGAGAAAGGAAATCTGTTACATATATTTTTAGGTATATCTATGATAGAAATGTTTTTGAACCATTTTTCTTTATTTCACGTATGTTTTTGTTTATCCTTGGAATGGTGTTAGAAGTTACTATCATTTCTGGCTGAAGTGTTCTTTAGTGAGTTTAGTAATGAAGTTGTGATTGATATGTAGATGCCTGTTAAAGAAGACGTTTTGAATGTATTTTTCCATCCCAGATATTCTGCAACGTAGTAGAAAGATTCGTCTGTTGACTCAGCTGGTTACTTGTCGGTTTAATTTTGACCATTCAGTAATAAAATATCAGGAATGAGTCAATATAAACTTTCAAATTACCAATATTTTATTAACAAATCTAGCTGTGTTTTTTGTCCAGACAAGCGTACTTGCCGAAACCCTGTATATATGAGTAGGTGTAATCCGATTTAAACTTCTCAAACTGGAAAATGTGTTTCCATCTTTCAGAATATCTTGCTCCTTTAGCCGAGTAACTTCGCCACTTCATATTCTGCAAAGTTTTGCTGAAGTTTCAATACGGCGTAGAATTTTTTTTATTTGGAAGTTAGGAAAATGGTGATATGAAATCTGTGAACAAAAATTGTGGAGATTAATACAATTGTGTGAGTGTTTCGGAAACATATCAAGGCAAAACTTTGATTCGGTTTGAAAAATACTTTGAATTTTTGAAGAACGGCGATAACTGTATTTGTACTACTTTTCAACCGGTTTTCAATTTTGAAAATCAGTCATATGACAACATTTATTCTCTTTCAGATATACTGAAGATATTCACAGGCTATCTTTAGAAAAAATGAGAATGTAGAATGGGAAAAAATACAGAATATTTCATTGGAGAAAAGGAAGTTCCTGTCGATTCTTGGTAGAACTGAAAATGAGGAGGGTTCAGAATATTACGTATTGCGTATTACGATTGTCAGTAATCTTCTGTTATTATTTAACACCTATAAAATATACTGCATAATTTTCAAAACTGAAGGTGTTCAGCTCGGAAACGATAGATTAATTTTTTAAATTGATACAAAACTATCAGGAATCTATACAGATGACAAACTAAATTATTGAAAATCTGGAAAGAAACTAGTATGTGAATGTTATGCAATTAGAGTTTTGGAAAGTCACTTGAAAGACGATGCACTGATTTCGGAATACTGTGGGACTATTCACCCTTTTCTTAAATACGGAATATTGGTATGGGGAGGAATTACATAGGTAGAAAGTATTTTTATCATGCAAGAACGTTTCTTGAAGACGATGACCCACATGAAATATACAGATTCCTGTCGTAGTACCTTCAAATGTAACAAAATGTTTACCGTGTATTCTATTTACATATACTGGGTAATTCAAATTTGGGAGCCACCATTGGGATTCCGGAAACTCTAAGATACACAAAGATGGTTGAATTGGGAAAAATTTGTGCATCAATGTGACCAATATGCTGTTACGAAAGTTTAAAAATTCCAAATATATCCGGAAATATCCGAAAAAACATTTTCCATTTATTATTAAAGAATATTCCTTAAAAGCAATTAAAAAAAAACAACATTTGATTTGTTTTGTGACATTGAGCCATATTAATAATAAGAATTCTTGCAGAAATAACTTTATTTCAGCTGAATGGAATTTTCAAACTTACACCAATGAGTGATATTTATAAATGTGTAATTTCTTGCTATTGTATTTACTTTTACAAGAGGTATTTCTCGTATTGAGGGACATTTTTATTTTGTATTGTATTGTGTATAATATAACGTCAATAATTTTGATTTGATTTTATTGGAATTCAAAATGAATATGTGAAAGTATATTGTGGAAACGAAATATATTAGTAGATCTCACAATGTGGTACCACATGTATTATATGTATATTTTATACCAAATTTAATTTCAACCAAGTGAATAAATATGATTAATGATCAAATTGAAATAACCATCAACATCCCACTGACGAAACGTCAACAAACAGCTCATCCAATTTTTATATCCATTATTTCGGGAATCCTAACACATACGAATTAAAGCGATTTCAATGAAAGCCATTTTTCATGTGCTGTATATGCACATTTGAATAATTGAGCAAGCTATCGAAAGGGTTGGAAATATGTCGAAACACGAATATATGATGAGAGTGGAGTTTGTAGCGATCCATTTTGTAAGGAAACCGTGGCATGCGATGGAGAGAAATGAGATACGAAATCATATAATCGATCAGAGTTCGCGTTGAGATAAATGCAGCTGACTAGTGAAATCGTAAATTTTCATAGTATGGATTTTTATGATGAGCTCGCAGATTGCTATCTTTTATCGGTTTCGCTGGACTGAACCACACACTATACAAACTTTTATTTCCGCCTAGATGCGCATTTTGGTGATTCGTATCGCGAGATATATTTTCTCTGCTATTTCCAGTTGCTATTTACTGAAACTCTTCATATCCAAATAATTTCAAAACTTTAACAATTGAAAATATTTCCGGTAAACAACTTTGATCAGAGATGATGGAAAATACGGTTATGGTGGTCTGATGAAATAATACTTTTTATGAAAAAAAGTCTATACACTATTGCATTTTCACTGCGAAGTATCTGTAACACATAATAGGCCAATCAAATTAATAAATTTTGAGGAATTAATTTCCAGCAATCTGAAAACCATTTAAAGTCGGTCCTAAATGCGTGTAATATGAGTTTGCACCATTTCAGGAGGTGAGTTTAACTTTTGATAGCCAAAAAAAAGCCAAATATTCGCACTTTTTCAACTTTTTTGTAAATAGTATTACAGAAAACTAATTTTCTGAATGAATATTTACCGAACCTGTTTGCTTAAGTTCCAGTTTTATGGCAGAGCATTCACCAAAAATTGCAAATTTATTGCACCGAGCAACTTCGCCAAAATATAGTAACAATTTCAAACCAATAACTATCCACTCGTAGACCGGTTCTAAAATATAACGATTTTACAGACATTGAATTCGAAATGCGCGGGATGTGGAAAAAGTATTATTCCAGTAAAATAGTAAATATCGAATAATTTTCCTATGACCATGGCAATTCTGCTGTAGCCAGTTATCTCTTCACTGAGTGGCCTATCCTGATCCAAAATGCTGACCAGAATTAAAATAGACTTCTACGCCTTTGACTCGAGGACGAAATAACTGCACGTGGTTTCGGATACCCGGAAAATATTATTTCAGATGAAAAAATTACCGGGAGAAAAGACAAAAATGGAATTCTCGCTCTTGCCGATGAAGCTACCCAGACACCAAATGAGTGTCTTCGCCATCTTCAAATTGAAAAGGTTAGCCGGTAGTAACGGTCAAAGTGATAGTAAAGAAGCTGCGTGATGAAAGAAATTTTCAATACCACTGGTATTAATTGGCGCCGGAATGGTGGGAGTTAGGGGCCCACGCCCCCACGGATTCTGGTCCGTGGGTGCTTGCCTGTATCTAAATGAAAGGAAATATTGAACTTTTTGATGAATTATTTTTTCTGTAGTCAAAAACGATCTGTCAATTGTTTTCATTAAAGGAAAGTTCAAAAAATCATATTTCAAACAGAGAGAGTTATCAAGAAACAAACTACGTTTCAAACCACTACAATAGACTGAAACTATCATATCTTACCTGAATACGACTTGTTTGTTCTGAAATAGTGACGAAAAATCAGAAAAACAATATTTTTGACTATGCCCGTATAAATCCTAATGTAATATTGGTGGCAAAATATTGAAAATTTTTGGAGCAAGACATCTTGTAAATCTTTGATTAGAGTCTTCACCATAATTGTTACTGATAATTGTTTACTTGTAACTTGTCTGGTGTTGTATGTGTGAGAGACAAAAGTTTTCATTTCTTGGTTATATGAAAATGTACAGTTACTGTGAAATTAAAGCATTCTGACATTGGGAGTTTCTATATTTTTATATGAATCTTCAGTTGGGTATAGTTTGCCTTTACGAAAAATTATTTTCAATATATAATTTTGTTTAACATTAAGAGGACTGACTCAATTCATTGCTATAGAGCCCCCCCCAGACCAGAATACCATATTTTATGATCGTTTCAACTAATGGTTTATAAACTATCAGGAGCAGCCTTTTGTTCATAATTTTTCTAAGTTCGTAGAGTTTGTGTATAAGTCTTCGTAATCTTTTAGTTAGATTAGTGATATGTTGATTCCATTCAAGATTTTTATCTATAGTGATTTCAATATATTTAGTGTCATCTGATTCTTCTATTACAAAGTTGGTATTTGCAATTTGTAGGGTATTGTAGTTGGGCCTATTGGAATTCGTTATTGAAAAAGCAATATAAGTTGATTTTTTAATATTTAGTGATAGTTTGTTGTAATCTAGCCAATTTTTCACATTGAGGATGCTATTTTCTGTTTTATTTTTAACTTGGTTCCAAGTTATACCACGGTATCGTCAGCATAGTATATTGTAGTTCCATCGATAGAAGATTCGAATAATGAGTTGAGTTAAGTGATAAATAAAATTGGTCCTAGAACTCCAATTTGGAAAGTTTCGTGATCACTGATTTCATTTCTTATTTTTACCTGTTGCTGCCTAACTGTCAAGTAATTTTCGAAGATTTTCAACACAATAGCACGAATACCATAGTACTGAAGTACATCAAGTAGTCTCTTGTAGGGTACTGTGTCGAAGGCCTTCGCTAGGTCAAGGATTACTCCTGCGCATTTTTTGTTGATGTCTATTTTTTTATATTGTCAATCAAATCAAACATGGTCTCGAAAGTACTGATTCTTTGCTGGAACCCATATTGTCTGTCATTAAGGATTTTATTGCTAGTGAGATATTCATATAAACTGCTTTTAAGGCATTTCTCAAAAAGTTTAGAAAAAGTGCTTATTATAAATACATAAACAATAGTTTTTATGAACTTTCACCACTCATATCTCAGAAACTATACATCATCAAACTTACACATCTTACCACCCATGCTACTACAACCATAATACAATTTAACCGAGAGCCAATTTCCCATATGTTTTCTTGCGGGGTCCTTTCACGAATAAACTTTTGAATCCCAACAAAATACCTTTTTGTTCCCTACGACTCGCTAAACCTAGGAAGCTATAATACGATCATTTAGCCGAATCTAGGAGCGTAACATTTGAACCTCCGCCATATTATGCTCAAAGGTTTCGACTGCAGTGGTGACGTAACGCGGAAGGGATGGAGGATATCGACGCCTGCACCGTAGCCCTGTTCTCTCGTCCCTCGTCGGCATCGAAATATTCCCATTCATTCAGCGGGTGAAGGAGTATTGAATTTCTATCTGTCTGCCTCGTCGGAACGTTAGAAATTAATTATTCATTAGTGAAGGGTCAAAGAATTAATCGACTGATATCAATTGTTATGCTTGACGAGCAATTCGATCTAAATGGAAAATTCTCGAATGTGAATGGGACCTGGTGGAAATGAAGAATATTTTTTAATCAATGTTGATCAGAAATGAGTGGAATAAATAATCCAAGTTGAGACTAATGGACCTTACTCGAATTGATAATCCCATAATTTAAAAAGTAACCACAATAACAGACAATTTTATCTTATATGACACCAATATAAATGAACTAATTGAAACCGTCAATGATACCAAAAACAAAATACATCTGGTTATGACGACATATCCATTAAGATTAGTGAAAATCAAGTATCATCAATAACTCACCCTTTTCAAAATGGTGTGTTCCCCTCCTTCTTGAAAATATATATTATTATATCTCTACACAAAAGAGGCAGTCTAGAGGACCCCTCGAATTTTCAAAGAATGCCCTTCATCCCATCCGTTGCAAAATTGATAGAAAAACTTGTATAAAAAGGATATAGCGTTTTCCTATCTTTACAGAAACTTTCAGAAACTCATGATGCTGTGTTAACATTTCTTTATGAGCACTATAAACCAGAAATTAGTCTTCATTATAACAAAATAAAAGGTGCTGTCGATACTACAGACTTGGCCAGAGAATATACAGTGCAGAGAAAGTCAAACCTGGTCAATGAAAATATTATCGCATCTTATACGAGTAGATATCGCAGAAATAAAAGCTGGTTAATAAAAATCCGGATTGGCAAAAACACTTTGGATACACGTAACGTATATTTTGGCACAAGGAAAAGAAATCATAAAGACAAACGTTTTCCGGCGATATAATATAATATAAATAAATACATTCAGATTGATAGAAAACGGCATATGACAGATGACAGATGTTTTCAGAAATTCAAAAACACTCATGATGCTCTGTTAACATTTATGAGGTTTAGGTATCTAACATCAATTCTGAAGATGTTGGAGTACCACCAAAGTCATTCGACTGCGTGGATCAAGGAATATTCTTGCGAAAAATATATCACTATGGATGTAAAGGGATGACTGCAATGTTTCAGATCTTAACCTCATAGGTTGAAAACAAACTGAATAAGTGAAGAATCGAAGCAAATTGAGATCAATTCTGGAGTGCCTTGAGGATCTATGTTAAGTCCTATGATTTTTCCTGAAGTGAATGATGTCAACTTGACTGGTGAATTGTCACTTTTTGCAGATGACACAACGATGTTGTGGCATAGTGAAACAGTAGAAGATATGGAGAAAAATTTTACTAGTGATGTAAACGAGATCAACTTATGGTGTGACTCAAATCTTCGTTAATTGAATTTTGATTAGACAAAAATTTTAACTTTCAGATGCATTTTTCTTTGGATAACGGAGACTGAACCAAATTCTTGGAACTCTTCCGTGAATATGAGAGATGGAATGAACGAGGAATATTCTTGATGCATTCTTGGAACATAATTTTCAATATCATATCGTTTTGGTACCTACAGGAGTATTCTTGGCATGAGTGGATATCAAACAGATAAGAAGAATACTTCAATTGTATACTCGGCACATACTACAAAAGAATTAGCAAAAAATATATAAAAAATATTCTATTTATAATATATGTACAAAATGTTCCATGGATATGTGAAAAGGAAAGAAGAAAAGAACGAAAAATATTCCTATTCATACATCAAGAACATCCAGATTCAATAACTATTAATGACGTTCTATATACAGATATGGAAAAATATTATCGGCATATAGAAATCCCGATACTGCTGCGACTGCGGTTTATATACTGACACTGTCACGAAAATTGTGATCGAAGCAAACAGTTTGTACGTAGAAGAACAGTAGATTGTAGATTGTAAGGGGGTCGTACAGGCTATGCAGCCTCACAAACACTTCGACCTATAAGTTCTTTCGTGCGTGACCCTTGATCTATTCGAGGCCCGAGATTCCGAGACTTCTTGAGAAGTTTATCAGTTTCCTGGGAGAAGTTCCTGATGTCGGAGGGCGTTAAAAAGGCCCCTTCCAAGAATTTAAGCCTCTTGCAGAAAAGCGCTGGGCATTCGCATAGCAAATGTTTTAAAGTTTTCGCGAAGTTCTCGCAGTAGCGGCAACTATCACTCTCTGATTCACCCATCTTTTTGAGGTGGTACACCAGAGGGTAGTGTTTAACTCGAGAAGCTGCTTAGCTTTCTTCGGCGATAGACACACTAGTCTTTTCGCTTATCTTTGTCCTGGAACTTTATTCCAGTGAGATTTCATTTCATTAGTTTCCCGGAATTCTTCTTTTAAGTGGGCTTTGGAGAGTCCACAGAAGGGTTCTGGGCTGTGAAATTGTGTGTTTGCCCCTTCTTTGGCAAGGCAATCTGGTTCTTCGTTGCCTTTAATTCCTTTGTGACCTTAAATCTACATCAGGGTGACCTGATTGTTTACTGCCAGTTGTCTTAGGGATTGTTCACAGTCCCAAGTTAACTTAGACTCACAGATCTATGACCTCAGAGCTTCAAGTGCTGCTTGGCTATCTGACAGTATATAGATTTGTGCCCTGCGAGTGCCTCTTTCAAGGCATTTCTGGACACATAATTTTATAGCATGTAGTTCTGCTTGGAGGATGATTGGGGTGTTACCAAGGAATTTTGAGATCCTGAAATTTGGTCCTGTAACGCCCACTCCAACCCTTTTTGTCTATCTTAGATCCATCTGTGTACCACACTAATGCATTCCTTCCCTAGGAGAACAGTAGTCCAGTTGAATGCTCGACTAGCCATCACGTATATTTGTATCAACCAAGCTGTATATGACCAGGAAAAAATTTTCTGTAATTGACAGGATTATTTCATCGTCGTTCCGTGGAACATTTCTGCCATGAATACAAAAATACCAAATACAAAAGGTTTATTGATATTAAATTTACAATAAAATATATACAACTCACAAAACATCTAAATAAATAAAATCAATATTAAAACCATCCCTAAGCCGCTGGGGTTAGGATGTCATAATAATGGGTTTATGTGGGGGTTTTGGGTTTTCTGTCCTGCCCTTCTGGGGTATCCAGCGGGCTGGCAAAAACCTACTCGCGCCTGCTCGCGCAGGCCCTACGGTGTTGTGTAGGCCTTAGACGCTGTGAGTGCACGTCTCTGCTTGTGTTCACTTCCCTGCCTCCTCCGTGTTATGCAGGGGGTCTTGATAAATTATGTGTAAGACATCAGAGGCTATCAGGAGCATGTATTGTCGAGTTTTCCTTGATCTCCCGGAAAAGCAACGAGAAAAAACCGGGTTTGGACATTCATCCTAAAATGAGTTTGTCACTCTTCTGGATTTTCGTGGAAAATATCCAACGCCTGGTAGATGAGCCCATGTTTCAGGTGTAGTAAACATATAATGGGAATATGCTCAATATCACGAATGTGCTGTTGTGGTATCTGGGATGAAACTGACATCTATATCATGTTAGGTAACTCGATATATTTTGGTTTGTAATCGTGGTTGCCTATGACGACGTCGTTTCACCAGTTCGAAAGGAAGAGTTTGTGTACACACCGTTTCAATTGGTACTATTATTGCAGGAGAGTGTTTTGACTTGGAAGTAGGTATAATTAATTATTTTTGCGATCTTACTACTAAATAATCATCAGGAAATTGATAAACATATCATCACCAGTCATTGTGAAGAATTGATTCTCAAAATAAGATCTGGATTAGGTATATTCATTGTAGACGCTGGACTATTTTGAAGTTGGACAATAACTGCAACTTTGCACTCATTTCGATGAGGTATGTTTTTCGTTTATTTATTTTTATATGTCGGTGGCAGTGACATTTTATTCGATATGCTGCTGTTTTCATATCTCAACAAATTCGATGAATGCAAAAAGAGATTGTTTTCTGATTATTATTCCCATACGTCTTACTTTCTGCGAAACACTGTATAGTCTCCCAATCATTCGTATATACGGATTTCGTAACATATTTGATATCATGTCATGAACGATTCAGAATGTCATAACATGGTAAAATAACTTGAATTATTTCACATAGACACCCCACATACAAATATTAGCCAACGAAGTATTTATGTTCGGAGCACAAAGTTGTTTTGCAGAGAGCGTAGATTTATACTCACTCAGTTATAGCATACCCCGAATTCATCGATTGGATCACTTCAGTGTATGGAATTCTGAATGGCCCTCTGATTGTGAAAACGCCACAGTAAGTGGGTTAGAGTTTCGGAGTGATTTTATGTTGTTAATCGAAATATTCAGGAAATTTATGAAAACATTTTCATCGAATTGTTTACGTGAATTTTCTCTTTTGTTACCGAACAACTCGATATTGCACAAACACATTTTACGTTCCAATTTGGATTATTCTGGAACAATTAATTAGTGGCAAGTATTCAGTATTAGTGCCACATTCTATACCAGAGAGGTAAATACTGTTTGGAATAATTCATAAATTCAGGTGGAAATTTTATTGGATTTCATTGCAGGAAACGAGACAGAAGATAGTTCAGGGAATATCATGATTAGGATGACAGGAAAAGTGGAATCCAAAAAAAAAAATTCACCAGTGCTAAAAGACGCACCTTATAATATGATAATAATCAATCATTCGGAACTGTCGGAAAGATTATTGTTTCATATGGTAATGTTTCTGATCTACGTAAAATATTGAAATACAGAAATGACAACAAGATCCTTACGTGCATTCTCTAAAATAACATGAAACACGATTCACCAGGCACTTCTTGTTAGTTGAAATAATCAAAATAACTGAAATAATTGAAATGGACGAACACAAACAATTCAATATAGATATGCATTGACTAGAGTAACAATAAAATATCACAGCGTATCATGAAAATATTCTTTTATGCCATAATAATCAATTGCTGGTTAACGGCTTTCCTAAATGTTTGAAGTGATGCAATATCTTTTACGTCACTGGGAAGGTGATTTTAAATTTCATACCCATTGAAAATAAAGGATTCTTTCATGAGAGTCAATGTGGGTAGTGGAAGTTTGGTGTATCTATTTTGTCGAGTATGGTAGTGTAATGAATGGGAGCTGAATTTATTTAAATGTTTCTCAATTATAGAAGCATTTTCTAAAATGAAAGGGGCCATCACCGTAAGTATTCTATATCTTAGTTCTTGCTTCGAACATGTATCGTAATGCTCTTTTCTGTAAGATGAGTATACTGTTCAGTACTTGATCACTACATCTTCCCCAAAATGGAACACCCTATCGCATATGCGTGCTACACAATTTTCCTAGATGATATGTCTAGTTTTTGTGAGACTAGTTTCAAAGCGTGACATCCAGACGATTTTTTTTTCTCAGCAATATGATATGTTCCTCGAATTTTGGTTTGTTATCAATGTGAACACCAGAGTATTTTATTAATGATTTGGTCTCAATATTACTTGAATTTATCGTAATATTGTCGAGTACAATATATTTGGATGTTAGTAAATTTGTTTTATTTGTGTTGAAAGATAGACGATTGGAATCACACCAATTTTCAATTTCAGTTATGATATATCTTTTTTTGGATGGATGGATGGATGGATGGATGGAAATATTTGATACGTATGTATCTACAGATACGAATTATACGTTTTAAAATAACTAGATAAACTGGTTTTGAACATTACATTTTTTTTTTTAATTATAATGGCCATTTTGGTTCGGATGGTAGGTGTTCCAGAGGGGTAAGATCTGGAGACCGTAGACGCCAAAGTCATGGTAAAATGTGTACCTAAACGCCTCATCCAGCGATCTCCTAAAGTTGCAGCCAGTTCTGCGCTACAGTAAGGAGCAATTTCAGCAGTGTTGAATTGTGAACAGGAAATTCATGAATGGTACCTCCCAATTGGGCTTCCAGTACGAGTTGTTCAATAACATTAGGTTTGTTGTAGAGCTAAGCTCTAGCGCTATAGCGATTGATTGAAAATGTCTCCCAATGGCATAGCCTGTGCGGGTAAAGGATTGTTATTATCGTTATTTCCTGTAGGTTACCAACAATTGTATTTGCAGATAATTGGCCCTGATTTAAATTTCAAAGTAAGCAACTGATTTTTTTTTTCAATATGTTGATTAACTCCATAGTTTTGGAATCATTAAAAATAAAATAACATGAATTAAAATATCCTATTCTTTGGTTCAAATATTTGGCAAAAAGGACGATTTATTCAATGGGAGCTACACTGATGTACAATCTTAGCGATTTAGTTTGTCTTTTCTCCCATACTTTTGGGATGTTTTTCCGAATGCATCATTTAGTATACTACATGCACTGTTCATTAGTATATAAATGTAATTCCTCCAGTCTTTCCAGGACCCTTAGTCTGTTCAATAATCTTGGATTTACTTGTAGTTGTACAGTTTTCAATCTTTCTTTGGTGAGTTACTAGATACTGTTTCTATATATCATAAATTTCAGTAACAACTTGTAATTTTCACTTATATAGTTTAATTTGTTGAGAATAGGTATCTAGAAATTTGTAGAATATATATTCATCTGGGCGTCATCAGTTATTTTCGGAATCTGCATGAAATTTTGCGTATATAATGCAATTTTAAGTAAATCTGTCGAATTAGTATTTTTCATGATTTTTTGATTTTTTGAATAATTTAATTTTACATCGATTGACTCTAAATTTACAGATTATTATAATTTGATCATTCTGAATCGATTGGCATTCGCAGAATTAATTGTTCCATGTTCAACTATTCACGAGTTGAAGAGTTCATCTGGAGTGGAAATGAGTCATGGGAATGGTCCAATCGTATCCGTGACATATTTGACGTTGTATTCCTTTGTAAAAACACAACTTCTATTTTGATCATTCACAAATCATAGATTTTCGAAATCAGCATGAATTTTAACGTTTGTAGTGCGAATTGCGAGTGAATCTGTCGATTTTCCATTTCTCATGATTTTTATTAATTTTTTTGATTTTTTCGAATATTTTTGTTTCACATCGATTAACTGGAAATCCACAGATTATGCTGATTCGATCATTCTGAATCAATTGGAGTTCGCATAATTGCTCTATCTTCAACCTTTCCTGAATTGAAGAGTTCATCTGGAGTGGAAAAGAATAATTTCTCTCCCTATTTTTTTTCCAGTTCTATTCGTGACATTTTTCATGTTGTATTCATCTTTTATGCCAAACCGACATCAATGAGATACTTTACTGTCGAAAATAAATAATTTTTCCAAGACAGCAGTGTCTTCAAGACAAGGGCGGATCTAAGGAGGGGTAAGTGGGGTAATTACCCCCCCCCCCAGACTGATTAGATACATGACAAAAAAAATTCTATAATAATTGAAAAAATATCCTTGTTTCTACTTTATACCTTGAGCGCCCAATGAATACGTAATAATCCCCTACCCCAGAAAAGTTATCCAGATCCGCACTTGCAGTTTAAAATAGTGATTCATCAGTGCAGATTTTCTTTAATTATTATTTTTTCATTTTCAGACTGTCGTAGGTTGAAGTTCCCAAAAAGCTATGTAATGAAAGGATTATCCTCAAGAAAACAAACTTTCATTCAACACTATGATTATTTCATTATTTCAACATTCCAAAGAATGCCAAATTCCCAATGGTTATGCAAGAAAACATATTGGCAAAGTGGCTTATCGGAGCTTGGGAATGCAACGATAGTTTTTCAGATTATCAACATTCTCACACAGTATCTGACATGAATTATTCGAAACGAACGAGTTTGTAATGGTAGCGTATACCTACGCAACTCGAGAAAAATTTGCAGTGGACAATCCAGCAGGAAGAATGCGGTTTTGCAAGCTACAATTACGTGATGGACATGTGCATTAATAAACGTTAATGACTCTCACTGCATTGCGAATATTTTCGTTGTTTTTACGACTTGGGGGAATTTAGACAAGTTGCCAGGAGAAATGAAATGAACGTTGATCGATTTCCCTTTTGTTTGTTAACTTCCGAAGTGGAAAACTTTTTATAGCGGGTGAAGTATCGGTTTCTCAAACTCGTTGGGTTGAAAAATATCACATTGGTTGTTTCTGACGGTGGCTCGAATCCGAAAATCTTTTTTCTCTCAGTTAATTCGAAGGAAACGAAAAACAATTCAAATTGCATTTTTTGATAATATAAATACGTTATGAAACATTCCCAGTGAGCAAGAAACCATCACCGGTAAGTTTATTTATAATATTCCTGAGATACATTATGTTATGCAGAGTGGGCCAAATTTGAAACTTTCAAAGGGTAATTCCTGTTTCCAAACTATATAGATGAAAACTGATGGCTGCCTCTGACAGTTAAACTTTATTACAAAACTCATTGGTGAAAACCGCATATCGATTGTGATGAACTCCAGAAAGCTTTCATGAATATACAAAGCATTAACCCTAATTTCAGTAGGATATAATTGAAACTATTCTCAAATACTTATAACTTTTTCCATGACCCCCACAACTCCACTTAAGATAAAAGAAACAATACAGGGTGTAACTTAAAGACATGCTAATATTTGAGGGGGTGATTCTTTGAGTTATTTTAGGGAAAAAACTTTTTATAAACGTATGTCCTAAAAGTCAAACACACTGAGATAATATTGTAGACGTTTTTATAAAATTTAGTACATGTTTTCTATGCATCAAGGTGCATTTTGTAATGCACAAACATTTTCATTTACTCAACCAGTGGTGTCCGTACGGGTTTTGCGATGAATATTTTTGGAGATAAAAATAATACGCCACTGCTTTCTCCTGAAAAAAGATACTTTTGAGATTCTCATTCATTTTTGAGCAAATTTGATCTTGTGAATTTTCTTTGTCCGACGCAATGGTTTTCGCTTAAAAAAAATAAAAATCGTTTCATTTCAGGATCAATTCTTCAAAAATCTGATGCGGTGTGGAAATGAGATGGACTGAGAGCAAATTAAGAAATCAGATTTGTTCCAAAATGAAAGAGAATCCAGAAAATATGTTTTCCTTATCAGATGCTCTGTTCTTGATTGTAATAATCAAATTAAAATTGCTTCATATCGCAGTACCGATTAATAATTTTGAAAACATAAATCTAGTTGTCCTGGAATAAATAAAGTTTTTTACAAACTTCGATGAAGAGAATAGCTGTGACTTAAAGGAAGTTGTTGGGGTTAAAAACAATCACACCGCGTAATTTATTTGATTTTTAAGTGTGTTATTGAAGTTATTTAGGTTGTCCGCTGTTTTTCTGAATATCGGTAAATATGGTGAATTACACGAATGCAGATATGGCGGCAATACATTACGTATATGGCCTCGCTGATGGTAATGCAACAGAAGCCAGACGCATTTATCAGGAAAGATATCCTAATCGTGCCTTACCAGATAGCCGTACCTTTTCAAATAATCATCGCCGACTTAAGGAAACTGGTAGTTTCAAGAAAGGTACTTCGGAAGGTAGACCTCTTA